>JAOWBP010003503.1:24144029-24155516 GCA_028571105.1 Tragopan temminckii
TGTTTGTTTCTTGTGCACCACTGCAGGATGGCATCGTTTGGTACTTCAAAAAAAGAAACCCAACAAGGTACAATTTTGTAAGTAATGGAAAGCTTTTGGGGCCTTTATTTTAATGCTATTCTCAGTAGATTGTAGCTTATTCTACTTTTCTGCTGTGCAGGTACTAGAGTTAATTATATGCAGATTGCTGTGCTTATCTGTCATACAGTCACAATTCTTGGCAGAGATGGTTGGTAGCATGGAGGGTTGAGATGCTGGTGTGTGCAGCCCCCTGTCTCCATTGTCCTGGGAACTGAGAGCTGCTCCATTGCACCTGACCAGACAGGAATCATTTACTTTTGTAGCAAACAGACCTCTTCCTCTGTGTGTTTTCCCTGGAGTAATTTACACATGATGCTGTTTGCTTTGAGGTCTCGCAAACACTGTGATTTGCATCTGGTGCTGGAGTGACTGACGGTTTGTTCCTTTGATTGCTGATTCTCACGGTTGTGAAATATGCCTTTAACTGCCAAGGCTGTTGTGTAGCTGTAGGGGCTGCGACCAGGAAGGCCACGGGTCTTGTGAAATCTGGTAGGGATGCATGGTATGAGTGGTCCTGTCCAGGTCCCAAACAGAAGACAGGGCAGTGGCCGCGTGACTTTGGGGCTGTTCTTACCATTGAACGGACCACTTCCCCCAGAGGGAAAGCTTAAACGTTAATGAATGTTTACTGCTACCAGTCCTCTTCTTTAAAAATCCCAATGGGGTGCAGAGATGAAAAGCCAACCCTGTGCGTGCCGCAGGTCCAGTTTTCTGAAGGCATTTGCCTGGATGTATTCACACAAATACTGATCTTCCGTTACAGGAGTGCTCAAGAAAGGAATCTAACGTTTTCTTAGTACACGGCTAGTGATCTGGGGACAGCCAACAGTATTTGTTCTCAAAAGATACATTTTCGCAGTTACTTCGGTGAACATTTTATAAGCTAGTAATAAATCTGTGCGAATCTGAGTTTGCAGTGGAAATACTGGCTCCAAAATAGAAAACGTATTGAGCTGTTTCACTTGTAATGAAAGGCTGGGAAAAGCCCAAGGGGGATAAGTGGTACAAATGTTGGGTAGCCATGGACAGAGTTTAAAGACAAGAAGTTGTGTGGGCATCTATAACTGGTGACATCTCTCCACTTCTATAAAAACTCAGGCTCAGATGAATGACTGTAGAAACAGGAGATTGTCGGTGTTTCATTTCTTCAGTAGATAAAAACCTAACTTGCTTTTCAGTCAAGTGCTAGGTTATGACAGCAATTAGGATGAATACTTGGAGAGATGTTTCAGTATTTCTGGTGTATAATTTTGAATGTCAAGGTGCTCTGACACTGTGTGTGATACAGGACAAGTTAGTTATGAAAAAAGAGTTATAAAAAGGATTGTTCCCTTCCCTGGGGAAAGATACAGTGCAAAGAGAGTTAACTGAAGCACTCTAGTATTTCTGCTAAAATCAGAACGATGTATCCTGAGGGGGTACATTCACTGGTTCATGATTTTCTAGGTAGATCTGATTCTAATCTTGGACACAAGCATAAGATGGTCAAAGTCAATAGTTTCATTGGTGAAAATAAGTATGAATGAGATTAGAAGTAGATTGATATCCCTGGTCCATATGACCAAAGTGACTCAGATGGCACATACAGCGGCCCTGATTGAAGGAAGTGCATATGCATTTGCTGCAGTCTCCCTGAAGCCAATGGGATTGAAAGCACAGTGTGGTGAGCTTTGGAGGGCTTTGAAAGAGGAGACAATGGCTGAGGCAAAACAAAAGAGCAAGCCATCAAAGGATGTAAAGCAAAATGACAGGAACAAAGTGACAAGCTAGAAAAATGCTCTTTGCTCCCACATTCTGAATGGCTGTAAAATCAGCTTTGTACTCATTAGAGCCAATGTAAAGGAACTTGCTGTAAATGAAAATGAATGGCTTAGAGGCTGGTGTTTTGAGTTCAGGCATGTAGGTGAGTGCAAGAGGCACAAGGAAATGCCAGACTCTTGAAGCCATTCTGCAGAAGGAAGGAGCAGGAGTCAGAGGTGGCCTAGAGGCAAAAAAATTGTGGTGAGGTTGGAAGAAAGTGAGGTCTGTCTCAGGTTTCAGATTTGAGTAACAAACAAGATGCTCTCCACCTCTACAGCATTTGGCACCCTTTGCCACCTTTCATCCACAGTTAGAATGCTGTGTGGAGCTACCAGAGAGCAGGCTGATGTTTGCATGTTGATGGGAGGAATCAAATCTGTGAGTGAAATGTAGGAAAGATCTAGGGGAGAGAAATCCCAGAAGTAGCTGTGAAGGGAAGAGGAAGATGGAATGAGAGTTACGGACACAAATGGGATTTTGCTCTGAGTGAGGCAGACTGTGTTGCTGAGGAAAAAGAGAAGGAAGAAGACAGATATAGAAAGAAGAGCAAGAAAAGTGGATATGAGGGTTTAGAAGATGGTTGTGGAGGAGTGAAGTGATAAGAGGAGAAGGGCAGATTAGATGTTAGGAGCTGTAGATGTGAGGTGAAAGACTTGGTTGTTTCTCTAGGAAGAACTCGACAAGGTTGTATGCAGAAAAAAAAGATACAGGCATAGAAGATAATTACAGTATGCACTAATATACAATAAATAATGTAGAATAACTACAAGACAAAAAAGTAATTACTACTACTGGTAGAACTAAAAAGCCTAGATATCTAACTTTGGTTTTACATTTGTTTAAGGGCTCTGTCTTGAAGAATTTAGGCTTATCCTTTATATTGTCTTATATGTCTTTATATGTCTTAATTAAATAGTATCAAGCGAAAAAAGTAAACAGGATAGAAGTAACTGCAGGATATTCTCAGGACAGTCTTTATGATTTCAGTCTCTTGTTTAAGGAAAGGATGAAAAACATTGTTTTTATGTGTTGTCAAGTGGCCACAGCAGTCACTGTGCCTCAGAGTCTGGCACAGCATCTGAAATAGCAGTGGGGATGTCCAAGAAGAACGAATGCTCTCTCCGCTGCTCAGTCTGTGGCCTGATCACCACAAAACACACTTTTGCTTGACTTGCTTTGACTGTTGGGTTGTGTGTACACAACGTGGTTCCTGAACCATTCCTTTGAGCCATAGCAACCTGCTGACATTTGCTAAAAGTTTACTATTAGCCTGGTTTTTGTTTCAGTGAGCTTTGTGGATGTGAGATGTACTGGCGTGTCAGCTCTGCTCATTGTATATGTGAAAGAGATACTACAGAGCAGCAGAGGATGAGACTTCCCCACTCTTCCATTCTTCTCGAGGTTGTGGAGACGCTGCTGCTTAGGGAGAGAAAGGTAGACTTTCCCTTTTATAACAAGAGAATGAATTGAATTATAATGTTCTTTTTTCTTTCTTTCTGTCTTTTTTTCTTTTTCTTCCTTTTGATGCTGACAGGAACTCACCAGACCAAGAAACCAAGTCAGTTCTTGTAGGCTACCAAGCAAAGATTACATGATACTCTGTTGGTGAACAGTTGTGTATCTGTCTCAGTCATCAAAATACTTGTAGCACAATAGACATAACTGCATAGTAAAGGAATGTGAGCTCGGCAACATTGCCACTGGCTGGATATAAACACCTTAAAGTTTATCAGGACTTTGGGAGATGTTTATTACTTTAGTCTTACTAAGCCCTTATCGCAAAAGGAAAAACACAGAAATTGGAAGGTGGGCATTTTGCTTATCAGCAGAGATAGGCACGGTAAGATTGTAAAGGCAGATGTTTTGATCTGTGAAAGTATGACAAATCAGCTATTTATAACACAGATTCATACATATGTAAGATCAAAGAAGATCGGGGTGCTCATGTAGTCTTTCTGTAATACCATCAGAGGACTCTCCTGTACTTAAGCCCATGTATGTCCAGTGATGAGTCGTTGACTGCAGCAGATCTTCTGACAAAGTTCTCCGAACGAAGTATCAGCTCTGCAGCGTTAGAGAGTCCATCAACATCCTGGATCCAGTGCTCTTCTCTGCTGAAGCCAGGAGCCTTGTTTCTGTTCTGATTTTCTCACTTTACTGTTAGCTTTCAGTTCCTATAGTTGGTACTAGGCAACCGTGATTGGTTTATCAATAGGTTCTTGTAATGTCCGCTATCTCTGGGTCAAAGAGCATCTATTCGCAAATTTCTTTTGGCTAAAAGTATGTATTAGTAACACCGATAAGTCATCCCACAAACACCTGCCTTTTAAGCTCACTCTCATTATTGTTGTGGATCGCACTGAGGTCTGCAATTTTCATCTTTCTGCTTGAAGCCTGAGGGTCGTGTTCAATTAGCAGCCAATTCAGGGTTAGACAGAGACCTTACAAATCTTGCTTGGACAAACACATACTGCGTTAGCTGCTCTGATACCTCCAGCCTCCACAGAACTTGTCACTCACTGTTTGCTCACCATAAACTTTAAATCATCTTCAGTCAGTGTTTCTCAAAACTCAGTCTTCATTCTAATTATTTTTCATAATTAATTATGTATGGCCTTATATGTGTGGCCTTATATGTGTTTGCTTTAAAACAGATAATCTTTGTATCCAGCCCATCTGGTAGAGATAGAGAAGCCAGGAATTGGTACAAAGCAGTCATCTTTATTTGCTGCAGTCATTTGTCATTGACAAACTTCATCACTCTGTATTTGTTTCCAGTTGCTGGTATTCGATTCTGACTCTCTGATCACGAGTTACCACCAGACTCAGCAATACTGGTCATAACTAATTGGTGTATTAAACAGACTATTCCACTTCTTGTTTATTACTTGAGTTCACAACATTAGAGTCTACACAATTAGAGAATCTCTTCTCTTTGAGTCCCTTGGTACCTTGATTAATTTTAATCTTGACATCTTGATTTCTGGCTAAATGAGTGCTCATTTTCACCCTTGTCTTTTGTCATTAGCTTAATACCCTCCTGAATACTGTACCTTGTCTCCTGAAAGACTTATTCCCTTCCACTGAAATGATAACCAGCCCCGCTGTGCACTCATTTTTCTGTGTAGAAGATGGACTTACGCTGCTGAAAATTGAGACGCTGCCTTTCCTATTTAGCTGATAATTTCTGGAATTGCAAAGAACACTTTAACCTGTACTGCAGCCTGCAGAAATGAACACTGTTTTCATTCAGAGTATTCGGTTCATTTTCCCGCATATAAAATTCCTTTCAGTGACTCTTGATTGGTTTCACAATCTTCCTTCGCTGATGCACTTGGTCTCCTTGTGAACTACACTGCACTGCAGTTCATGGGTACATCCCACGTAACTCTTTTCTGTTCTTCTAGTTGGATGGTCAATATTTTGACAGTTTGGGAGTCAGCAAATGCCAGTGATTGGCTCCTTGTTACTTGTGAAGTTGGTCCAGATCATCTCCAGAGGTCCCATCCGACCCCAGACAGTCTATGGTTCTGTCAGAAATTCTTCTCCCAGCCCCATCTGGAGCAGTTTTCTCCGTTCTCCAGTTAATGAACTGCCAACCATTTTATGTGGTCTGCATCCTGCCTTCAGCAGGCAACTGTAGTCTTATAAAGACAATATGTGTTTCTACCCAGCATGGAATAACAGCTTTTGTGGTGTGTGTTCAGTAGAGGAAAATGAGCCAATTGAAGTGTTGCTTTTTTGTTTTTAATTACATTCTTGTTTCCTTCCCAGGCTTCTATCTTCTACGTACTTACACATGTGTTTCTGGAGGAAAGATTCAATAGACCGATGAAGTTAAGTGGAATGTATAAAAATAAACCAGAATTTTGTAATGTTGCATGTTCTGCAAGAACCCAGTTGCTATAGGGATTTTTGCAGCAATGCAATTCTTCATCTTTCATTTCTCAAAGCAGAGATTTTACATTCCTCGAGCCAAATGATAGTTTTCTTGCCTAAGCTTTGGAGACTGTTCAGTGTCATGGAGATGGACTAGTTTCTACAGGACAGCATTACTCATCCCATCTGTACATAAAGGAACCCATTATACTTCACTGCATGTGGTTTGTATTTAGGGTTTCATTCATGATAGTTGAAAGTGTCCAAACTGCTGCAGTACGGAAGTGAAACCCTGAGAAGATTCTCCTTCAGTCATTACCAGCCAATGGAACATTCACTTCCACCTTCTCAGAAACTTCCCCTAATCTCTCTGATTTCAAGGCAGCTCTTCTTGTCCTGGCCAAACCTGCATCAGCCCTCACCTGCTCAGTGGAACCTGCGCAAACATCTCTGGAATCAGACTTGCAGTTCTACTTTAACATGCACAATTTATTTTCTTTATATCTCTTACTCATAGACCTGCTGAAAAGTCAATAGGTTAATTATTACCAATTTGGAATTATAGACTAATTTTGTTATAAAGAGCTTAACTGCTGGTTTTAATGTAATCCGTGTTCAGCTGCTACCCACCCAGGTGAACCTGCCAGGCACCATAGATGGTTTATCTGACATGTTAGCTATTAACAGTTTCTGCTCTTGTTAGAGCATGAAGTCTTGATCGAGTTCTTCCTGTTTGTTTTGCTTTTTTTTTCCCCCCCCTCGTACTTTTTTTGTGTAAAGGTTTCCTAAAATTAGAACACCACTTTTTCGTTAAATACATGCACACACACACATATAGAATATTTGGTTTTTTTCCCCCTTTTTCTGAGGTAGGGAAAAAAATCTACAACAAACAACAGAAAATTCCCTTCCAAAATTCTCCCTCCATTGCAACAACAACAACAGTGCAAACAAAAGTAAAATCAAATGAAGATTCATGGACTAATTCTAATGGTGACGCATCACTTTTGAACAATTTTTGTTTACCTGGTGGCATCCTCCCATATTTTTGCAGCAAGTTAACACAGAGTCTGAATGCAGGAGTGTCTTGCTTATCTTCTTTGACAGTTTTTCACAGGTTGGAATTTGTGTAATAAAAAATTTCTCATGATAAGACAAGTAGGATTGGCTTAGAAAAAATACGACTTTGTTTTCCTGTTCCACCACAAAAGATTCTTCCCTCCAGCCCCCACTCCTCCATCTTCTCGGTTCTTCCAAAGAAAGAAACAAAGATAACTTCTGAGAGAAAGGAAAGTCATGTACCCCCAGCCTGCATGTCTCAGCATGGACCAGTGCCGAATCTGTGTCTGGTTTTGAGCTTTTATGTCTGCTCCTATGTTTTGATGATGTATTATAGTTGTTTTTAACCTAGCATCTAAAAGATAATTTCTGTTCAAGGCTCCAAGGTTGGCAGTTTGAAAATCTACTTGAAGTGGGGAAATGATTCAAGTTTATCTGATACTTTATAAATCGGTCTTATTTGTAAGGAAACAGCAACATTAAAGCGACAGTGTTCATGAAAAACACCAAATCAGCAGATTAAACCCAAAGAAGTGTGAGTTCCTTTATTCCAGCCTGTATCCTATCCAGTAACCACAGCCCGTAAAGTAGATGGCTTTAGTAAGGGAAAAAAACATTTATATTTCAATTCTGTGGCCTCACTGTTGGCATCTGGTGCCCATGAGTGTCCTAGGATAACCTGGCCTCCGGCTGTCATTCCTGAAAAGCACAAAGCTCCCGTAGGTCCTATGCCACCAGCCCCGTGCAGGATCTGTGTTGCAGGGCACTGGGTGCTATAGTGCATACCCCTGCTTGGTACTTTTGCAGCCCAGTGACTGCTTGGTGTCTGGTTGCTGCTGGAAAGCCTCCAAGGAGCACCCAGCTGGGGAGGCAGCTGAATACTTCAATTCCTTGCAGATGGTGATTTTTTTCTGACCACTGACACAAACTGTGCTGACCTTACATGATAGAAGTGGAAGGTCAGTCCAAGTAGGGACAGCAGCTGGGGCTTGTTCTCAGGTGTATTTCAGATTGCCTCCCATCACACACCTGGCACCATGTGAAGTAGTGCATCCTTGCATCTTCTTGGAGATGGAGAGTGCCAGCAGGCTGCATTCCTTGGAGCTCTATGCAGGGTACAGCTCTTTCATCAGATACTTTTATTTCTCCGTTTTGCCTCCTTTCAGGTTCTCTGGATATTTTCTGCTTCTCTTCCTTCTGTGCTTGCCTCCCTTCCAAGCTAGATACCATGTCATGGCATGTCTTCATCTCCTCAGAAAGAGGCAGCACCTGTTTTTGCAGTCTCTCTCTCTTTCCCATGCCACTATTTTCTGTCTTTGTCATCTGATGCAGCAAATACGGACACCTATAGCTCAATCAGGTGCTCAGAGCCTGGTCCAGCCTGACTTTGAATGTCTCCAGAGACGAGGCATCCACCACCTCCCTGGGCAACCTGTTCCTTTAGGAACCTGTTACTCATTCTACATCCCACGGTCATCTGTGCCAACATCTCTCCTCCTCTTATGTCTCCTTCCCATTGTGCATTTCCCATATCTCACCTACTTTCTTTACCTCAGTAGGCAGAATTGTGCTCTGTGGGGCCTGGAACATCCCCTGATGTTCTGGAATTGGTTGGAAGTGATATTCAGAGGTGATCACATTACAGAGGAATGCTGCCAAGAGGCAGGCAGTCCTGGCTGCACCCTGACCCCTCACAGCAAGGCAGGAGTGCTCCTTCCCCATGTTTTTGCTTTGCCGTTGCCATATGGAAAAGACAGATGGTGTTGATCAGGAAGTTCATCTAGAAGCATATCTGTTTCATGCCGTACGTGTAAGATTTGTTCATTAAACTTAGAACTCTCATTTAAAGCCAATTAACAGAGTGATTTGAAGAGACTTGTTGTTTTTGAAGTTCAAAAGAGATGCTAAGTCTCTGATTTCAGTCTTTGTACATTCCAGAGCCTGTATAACTATTGCAGTGTTGCCAGCTCTCCTGGTTGGGGTTTTGGGTGTTTTTTTTTTGTTTGTTTGTTTGTTTTTTTGTGTCACCCCCAATACCCCTTTCCCCACACATGCTTTTTGGAGTAATGTGATTTTTGCCACGGGCTGGAGACACTTGGTGAAGCCTTATGAGCCACCAGCTGTCTGGCCAGTTTTAGTCCTCCATTTGGAGGAGGGCTGGCAGAACTTGTTTGTCTTTCTATTCCCTTTGCTGAAAGCTCCTTCCTTTCTTCCTTCTCATATTGCTTTCCGCTAAGTAGTAGCTGGGGAAGGAGATAGAAAAAGAGAAGCCCTGAGCTGCATTGTCCCCTCTTAATGCCACTTCTGTCAACATCTTTGCTTCCTTTGTACCCTGCCCACAGCCTCTCCCAGAGAAGCCTTCTGAAGATTGGAAGAATCATAGAATCACAGAATGGCTGGGGGTGGAAGAGACCTCAAAAATCATCCAGTTTCAAAACCCTGCTGCGGGCAGTGCTGCCAACCACTAAATCAGGCACCAGCTCAGGCTGCCCAGGGTCTCATCCAACCTGGCCTTGAACACTTCCAGGGATGGGGCATCCACAATGGGGACAGCAGGGGCTTCCAAGCAGATAGCCATCACTTTGCGTGTTTCTCCTCCCCCCCAGCACACAGCACTAATTTCCAGGTGTTACCAACCCTGGAGGAGCCCAAAACTGGTTAGTTCTGAATTAACATTTATTTTACTTCTACCTGAGATTGCTGTTCTGTGAACACTTTGTAGATCCTTCAGCACCAGGCAGCATGTTTGGATAGTCCCAGCACTGAGTAGAGGAATGTGGGCAGAGTAAATGTTCTTTAGTAATTTGAAGCTGTTGCAGATATAAAAGAAAATAGAGGGGTCAGGTTTTGCTCTGGTATAGAGCCTATGACTTCACTGGGTTAACTGCTGCTACTTCCGTGTAACTGAGAACATAATTTGGCTCAAACCCTGGGAGACTGAAAAGGATCACAGCAGCCACTGTATTAAGGCAGCGTTTAAAAAACGATTGGCTCGTGCTGAATTTCATAAGCAGATCGTGTATTCAGAAGGCTTTAGCTCTAGAATAAGTCCCCTGCGAAGGAAGAGCTGGTGGGACCATCTCTTTGTTTATCCTAACTAAAAAGCTACCAGGAGAAGCTGCCAAATGCTGCATTGTGTCAGTGTAGGTAGGGGTGGTGGGCAGAACCCACAGGTGCTCAAGGGCAGGGCTTGGTGGGGTTGTCCCAGCTGCCATGGGTCACACTAGGAGCCATCAGTGGTGGGGCTTTGTCCCAGCTGTGCGGTGTGGACACGGTGCTGGGGGTCAGCAGTGGGCATGCCCCAACCCTGTTCTTTTGTGGGTGGTGGTGAGGGTCACCCTTGTGCTGGTGCCTGATCTTTGAAGAGACATGGCTAAAATCGATGATTGGTATTTGACAGAAAAGCCTGCTGGGGGAGATGTCTGCTTTCTGCTCTGTCCAGAGGAGGAAGAGGGGAGTTCCTGCTAAAAGAGCAATCCCAAAGAAGGAAATGTCTTTTCAAGAAAAGGATGTGCGGGGTGGGGGTACGTCTGATGAGGGTCTGTTTATTCCCAAAGTTGCTAGCAGCCCTTTTCAGGCTGATGCTCTGCAAGAGACAGGCATTTTAGGACACCGCTGTCGACTATTGCCCAAGTGCTTAGCGGGAGGGAAAGTTTATGGCTCCTGGTTTTCCCTCAGAGGCAAATGTGACTTTGTTGTTTTTAATTCTGCTGGGATTTCTCCCTTTTAATATACAACGCAGCTGTTAAAATAGCTGGGGTTGTCCAGGGCAAATCATATAGCACTTTCCTTGTTCAGATCTCAGATGGCTGCCTTTTTAGTGTTGCTGCAGAATTATATTACAGGGCATATGAATAGTGCCGGTATTAGTGTCAAAATCAATTACCCAACCCTCCTCCTGCAGAGAAAGCTACAAACCGTAGGAACAATCTGAGTAATCCATTTTGGGTTTCTAATTCTGAGTAATGACGGAGGGCAGGGACTTGTGCTTGAATAAGTGCACGGGGTCTTTCTCCGTACAGTCACTCCTAAATGCATGCTCTTTACAGGAAAATGCAGGCTCCCTGTGAAACCTTTTTTCATGCCAAATGTCTCGCTGCTAAGATTAATCTGTCATTGAATTTATAAGTTCTGTGCGGCACAGAGCAGTGAGAAAAGTTTAGCATTGAACAGAAAGCAAACTGTACGTTGCTTAAAAATGAATGCTGCGCTCCTGGATGGTGTGGATTGAGTGCCTGCATCCTTATATCTTCTCGTTCCAGTAATAAAAATACTTCCATAGGATTGTGCCTCCATTATCTCAAAGCACTTTGCAGACAGGGCAGATATGGTATTGGTGCCCCTTTGCTCTCTGGTCCCTGCCCTGGTCTGTGGGTGTTGCTGTGAGCAGGATGGCTGGGGATGTGTCCCCTGGGCTGGGACGGTCACTTCTGGTATGGGTGGCTGTTGGAGGAGAGCAGCTTCTGGGAGTCTCCAGCCAGCCCTGCCCTGAATGCCTTCACAAAACAAAAATGATTACAGGCTTATTATCCTAAATCCTGGAAGATTAGAGTTGGTGCTTTTTTTTTTTCCCTTTCCTTTTATTTATTTATTTATTTGCTAATGTAGTATTAGAGAAGGATTTACCTGTTTAATACAGCCATTTATCTGAATCACTGGATTTTACTT
>JAOWBP010003503.1:24155616-24166777 GCA_028571105.1 Tragopan temminckii
TTTTTTTTTTTTTTAATTCCAAATTCATTTGACAGGGAAGCATACAGCTACAGCATACAGCTACAGATGCCAGATTTTAGACATGGGCCTGATCTCTTGTCAAGTTTGGATTGGATGAATGACACATCTGAAAAGCTGGATCCCTACTGAGGTGTCTATGGCAGGGGTTTAGAGATGCCACTTGAGGCACCTCTCTGGAAAAGAAAACATGGCTCTGATTTGCACGCTTCGCTGGAGAGCAATTTCTGTTTCCAGTTTCCCCCTCCCACTGCCCCCCAAGGAAGCCTCCCATGGGGTCAGGGCAGCCCGGGGGTGCGAGGGCGAGCGGCTGGTTTCAAACAGGAGCGCAAAGCCCTGAAAGCAGGGACTAAGAAGAAACAGGTGGGGGCTTGTAAGGCAGCCTCTGAGGTTTGTTTGCTTAACGAACAGAAGCCAAGGCTGTCAGGCTAGGTCAAATGCTCTTCCAGTTTGAGTGTATTTATTTCATGCATGATCTGTAACCCAACCTGGTTTCTGGATTAAATGGCTGTAATGTCCTGGCCCCTAGGAACTCATCCCATGTTTGCCACCAAACCCAGCACATGCCGGGACAGGACCTCAGGGCTGCCTCAGTGCTTGCTGGAGCATCTCTGAAGTCTGTAATTGCATGGGTGTCATCGTTTCCAATGTGAGCTTTGCTGTTTACAGTTGCAAATTGTGACCGCAGAACCATCGCTTAGTGGTGCTGTCAACAGGGGCTGTGCCTGCAAGGCACCTGGGCTCACCATCCTGCTGGTGATGCTGGAGGGGTGCCATCAGGAATGGCAGTGCATTCATCGAATGGCCATGTGATAAGGCAGCTAGTAGAGGCAGTAGATAAGGCAGTAAGTAGAGAAGAAAGGAGTTTAAGACAGCTGGTCTTGAGGAGTGGAGAAATGCAAAGGGTGTTGAGCAGCAGGGGAATTTGGAAGAACAGGGCTGTGTGTTGCCTCTGCTAAGCTGGGGAGGGCTGGAGCTTAGTGCTTGGCAATAAGGATCAATAATAGCAATGCTGTATTTGTTTGGCATTTTGTTCCCCTGCTGGAAAAGTCTGAGTTGATACGATGGCAGTAAGACTACCTGTATACAAAAAGAAGTCTCTGGTTTCCCAGCATCTTTTGGCTGGTCCATGTAAGTCCAAAACAGCTAGGATGCTCCAGAGTATCTCTGGAGCTGAAAAATTTGCATTTCAGAATCTGCATCTGAAAAATTGTAGGTCTGCATTAAAAATAGAAAGGAAAGGAGGAATTAGCAGTGGATTTTCCCAGGCCCACTCTGAGGCCAGGAGTGCCAGGCGGCTGTGGGTTCTGTGAAAACAGGAGTCAACTGGAGGCACTGGAAATAAAACAAGTTAAAATGAGGGAAGTGAAAGTGTTTGTATGCCTGTTCATTTAACAGAAATGCCAATTATGTGGAATTTGGGGTGCACGTATTATATTTTCTTTGGGAGACAAAAGAAGTTTGAGACATGAACAAATGGTCAAGCCAGCAAGAGGTTGAGAGCTCTTGTTTTTTTAAATGTTGCTTGTGCTTGGATACCTTCTGTTTTGTGGAGCTTTCACCTGTGCTTAATTTGCCATTTGTAATGGGGGTAAAACTGCAGCTGGTTTTCCCCTGGTCAGGAGAGAAAAATCTGCTTGGGAGGGAGAGAAATCAATGGATGTTGGTCCTAACCACCTCTGGTCTTCTCCAGACCTGCTGTGGTTTGCCCCTAATTATTAAAAAGGTGAGGGTATGGGTTCAGCACCGAGAAACAGAATAAACACCAAATGGGAAAACAAACAAACCCAATTTTATATGTGTTTTTATCTGCATTACCACTACTGGAAACATTTTAACTGTTTTTTTTTTTTTTTTTTTTTTTTTTATATATGATGGTTTTGGTCTTGTAAAGGATGAACAAAACAATTTTTCACATGCTAAGCTTTAGCAGCTCACCTGTCCCTCAATCCTGGAAAGCCTGTTAGACCCATGTGCTTTTTGTTACAGCCTGAGTCTAAAAGAAGCTAAAATGTGTGTTGGTCCTGATCTCTTTAGGTCTTCAGCTGCTTGAAGCCACTCACACCCTCATGGGGCTGAGCCCTTGTTGGCTGTGACTGACTGCCATATTGGCTGAGTCTCTGCAGTTAGACACCCAGGAAATCTTTGCTGCTTGCAAGTTACTTTTGAGCTCTGCTACTTTCTTTTTGTCTGTTTTGTGAATGACCAGAATCTGGCTTTGTTCTATGTCCTGCAGGGTTGCTGAGCTGGAAGATGAACGTCTAAGATGGAAACTTCTGCTTCAACTGCTGCTGGGAAAAAAGAAGGAAAAGGTGCGGTTCTGGAGGGGGATGGCTTTACAGAGACGGGGAAGAAACCCGCTCCTTTAGCAGCTGCAGGAGCAGCAGTGGCACAAGGAGGTACTTTATGTTTTCCACACTTTGAAAGCAGCAGGGGTGTTTTTCATTAGACTGTAAGAATTTAATAAGCACAGTGGCATCTGTCCTCCTGTGAACACGCTGAGTTTATTGGGGTTCTTGGCGTTGGAGGTCATGGGAGGGAGAAGCTGTGTCACCACGTGGTATTGGAACGTCACTGCCCCATGACTGCCACTCCTTGTGCACTGTCCTGTGGCTGGGTGGTAGGATGTACCATCAGAGAGCCCATTGCCATGGCTTCTGGGTAACTGGTGCTGCATGGTGGAGGGCTGCAGTGTCAGCTGCTCCTCCGTGGAGGGGTTAAAACAGGGCTGATCCTGTTGTCGGGGTTGGGGAGGGTGTTGTAGAGTGGCTGTGATCCCTCTAATGAGTTAAACAGACTGCGTTGTCTTCATCTGTCACGGCTGAGATTCACAGTTAGGGAGGAATTTGGGTCCTACTTCTGTGCAAGAGCTTTAGAGATAAAGACCCTTCCATCTGTGCTGTTCTGGTTACATCAGAGAGAGATCAGGTCTTGGCTCTTTTTTTCTTACATAGTATTTCTGGCAAGGTTATGGTCTTGCTGGTGTTGGAGTCCATTAGGGAGCTCTCGTATATGATTTCAGGCATGATTTTGGTGGGTGTGATGCTAATGTTCTGGGGATACGCAGGCTTGGGGCAGGCAAGATTCTGCCCCACAAAGCCATATCCCTTGCTGACACACATGTACATGGAGCCAGTTGTTCTGCAGGGTGGTGCCAGGGCCCTTCCTGGTGGCTCCTACTGTGGGATGGCTGTGCCTGGTGGGGACCAGGGCAGGGCGTCTTTTTTGTGCAGGACGTAAGGAGACAAACTTAGAAGGGGCTGCACCAATTTGGATGTGACAAGGAACATCCCAGCTGTGTAAACTTTGCAGGCAGCTTTTTGGTTGTTGTTTAAAATATAGTTTATTGCTAGTCAGATTCTACCCCAAAATGAAGCCTTCCCCACCCCTTCCTTCACCACTCAGTGGTTTCTCAGGACAGCAGGACAATTCCTCTGCTGCCTCCTCTGTCTCTTACAAAGCTCATCTGGAGAGTTTGTGTTTTCTGTTGGCAGACCCTGGCCCAGAATGCTTAAATCTTTGTCTCTCCTTTCTATTCAACACCTTTGTTATCCAGTTTTCATTTACACTTTAACTTGGTTGTGCAGAATGAAGCAGCTGTTCTATATTCTATCAAATCAGTTCACAACTTTGATAAACTTTGATAGCTAAAGAAAAGTGTTTCTTTATCATGTGCTAAAACTCAAAGCCCGCGTACATGCTATTGCAAATAAATATCATCTTCCCATCTGGCACGTGCACTGGGAGTGCCTCTGCTGAGGATGCAGGCTGTGCCATGTTCACAGAGATGTGATGGAAATCAGAGTTCCCCCCATGTTGGGGTGTCTGTCAGCCTGCTCGGTACCCCAGAAACTGGGTTAGTTTTTAAGCATCCAGTTTTATGTGTCACATTAGCAGTGTGCTCTTTGGAAAGAATGATTTACGGGCTCAATATTTCGCCTTTTATTAAGAGGAAGTGAAGAAGTGAGTGGAGGATTGTTTGAAGATGTCAGGAGAAGCATGATGAAAGCATTGTGTAATGAGATGTAAAGAGCGAAATCTATATCACGCTGGGTAGAGAAGTGCTAATAAATGACCTGAAGTGGCCAGCAGTGAAGTAGCTGGTGATGGGCTCCAGGCGCCAGGCTCTGCAGGTAATACACATGTGTTGGGGCTCGGGGGCTTCTGTCTGAACTCTGCCCAGTGGTAACACTTGCTCCTGAAAGGGCACAGTGCTGCACTTCTCAGTAGAGAAATTAATCCAAAGTCGTCTTCTAACATCAGTTAACTGCAAGATGTGATGTAGCAGATAATAACAAAAAGGCTGTGTAGCGGTACTTACATAGTATTCATACTAATATAACATATTTGCTTCACTAAACTAGTGTAATTACTCACAACAGGCCAGGGATATACATATTTATGCTCATATCCTTATAGAAGAAAGCAAACGAGGCATGGAGATTAATTATGTTGTTCGGCTCAAGGAGGGAACAGCAGCAGACGGGCTTTAAAGGGAGGGCCACCAAGCTCCCCACACTGCTTCGTGGACGTACCAGCATGTCTTTATTCCCCTCCAACACCAACTCTTGGTGTTTTTTTTTATTGTAGAGGTTTTATTCTTTGTACTAGCATGTGAGAAAGTGGCAGCAAAGCTCAGCTCGTGCTGCAGATCGCCAAGCTGTGCTCTGGAGGCAAAAAGACGTAATTTGCAACACATTTCTCCTTTCTTCCATTGAGTCACACAGATGGAGTGCCAACATGGCATGTTTCTCTGATCACAGGGCTTTCTTTTTTCCCTTGTAGAAATGAATAGATTTATAAGGGTTTGTTTACAATTAAATTGAAGCAATAAACTGAGCATTAGTTAGATAACTGAAAAATAGCTTTTTAATTATATTATTATTTAGACTATATTTCTGCACTGCAGTAATATGTCCAGTTCCCATTAGCAGTTCTCTTGCTTAAGATATTCGTCTCAAATGTTTGCAGCCTTGAGCAACTGAAGTTCTATCCATAGGAGAAGAGATCAGCACTGTTGATGCTGTCAGTGGAGAAGAGTCCCTTCAAGCTTACAACCTGTGTTTTTTAGTGTCTTAAAGCTACCATTTTAGAGTTATTCTTTGCATTTTGATGTAGTATCTGATTGATCAGATGATCAGAAACTGGCCTCTCATAGAGGGCATAAGGAATTCTCTCTGAATTTTCTGTTTTTCCATAAATCATGCCAGCCAAGGAGTCAACACTTTTCTGTTTCAGTACGCATACGTGTTTGCGTGCTGAGATGGAAGCTTGTGTAATGACAGCGTGTAGGGGTGATAGACAGTCCAATCTGCAAAAGAGCCTTCCACTTTTGGTGCCTCCAGTTCTGGAAGGGCAACTCAAGACACGTCGTGTTTAGAAAACACTTCTGCTGAGTGTACAAGTGCATAGTGCTCCAAAGGGAAAAGAGGTTTTGGGGCAGAGCAGCACATGAGTGAGAGCAGGTTGGGTCCTTCAGGCTGGTGCTGCAATAGCAGTGGCACGCGTGAGGAAGCCCACGTGTGTGGTTCTGGAAGAAACTGAACTGAGCCACTCTTTCAAAGGCAGAGATATTTAGGAAGATGAGTTTCTCACTTTGTAGTAGAAATTAAATACAAACTCTCCTAAATGCTAAGTGTCTGACTTTAACAAGACCCAGAATGCACCTTTCCCTCTCCACCCCACCCTGAACATGACACAAACAGCGAGTTCCCAAATTGATGGTGTTTATGTTTGAAACATTTTTCTGATGTCTGGCTCTGTCAAGACTAATTTTAGCATTTCTAAAGCTGGGTAAAAATACAGCCTCATTACTTTGATGTCAGAGCATAGTTTACTATTAGTATATTCTGGGGTTTATCATTTTAGTCATGTTTAACACGGCTGCAGCAGGCATGCACTATTAAATCTGGTTTATTTTACATTCCTGTCCGAGATTATTTATTTGGAACAATTTCCTCTCTATCAAAAGACACAGCTAATGCTGAGTTTTAATGTGTTATTTACACACAAAATAACCTATTTACAACTCAGTATCTGCCGCGGGGAGAATGAATGGGGCAGTGCTCCCTTCATCCTGTTGTATCTGAGTTTAACAATCTGGATTGCTAATAGAACCATTTATCATGGGGCGGTAATTTATTTTACGTTAGCTGCACAGGTCTCCCTGCCTCTGATCTATGGAAATACTTTGTATATAATGAAGTTCAACAAGTCATTTGGTGTAAACATGGGGAAACCAAGCTCCAGAACCAGTATGACTCTGGCTACACCTTTTTTCCAGGAGGTAATGCCTCTCCTCTGATATTATGGCTTCAGTTGAAATACACTTTATCACCCCACGTGTGCTGTAAGGGCAGAGCATTGGGCTTTTCTGCACTGGATCAGAGGTTGGGACAGGGTCTGGTCGCTTGATTTATGGGCTGGCGGGAATGCTTAGCACTGCAAAAGCAACACACTCAGCCCTTTCATAGGCAGAGAAGGGCAGGGGGCACCTCCCATCGCTCTCCAGAGGTCTTCTGTAAGCAAGCCCGAGTGGCGCTGGCAGGGAGACCTTGTGCAGTTCAGCTCGTCTCAGTGCTGGATTATGGGAAGACCATGTAAATGAGGAGGAGGAAATGCCAGCATCCCAGCAGACCTCACTGCACTGAAAAAATATATAGTTTGTGTGGCCTGAGACTCAGACAAATTAGAAGGAGAACAGCCCCTATGAAGTCATCTCCTCCATCCACCAGGAGGGGCAAGGATCTCCAAAGTATGTTTTTTGTTCTGTTGCTTACATTTTCCAGGAAAAGGGATATAACCAGCATAAGCACATTCTTAGCTTCCCTGCCCTGTATTGCTTTGCTTTGTGCAACTTAAAAATGCCTGGGTTGGCTGCAGGAGGAAAGGGGCAAATGGTCAAACAGGATGATGGGAAAAGACAATAATTCAGAATACAAAATGTGCCTGGCAGCCTCTGCCTCCACTGTGTATCTGCTGCACGTAGCCACTGGCTCCCAGCTCTGGTGGGGCTTCAGTGCAAAACTGCCGTAGGAGTGATGGCAACCAAGAATTGTATTTTTTCCTGAACCCTTCTGTCAGTATTAAAGGTGTAATTTCACTGGGTCTGAAAGTGGGCTTCTTTGTCACCATAATTCCGTTGGCTGATCAGATCTCTAGTGTGGCCAGGACTCTCTTGTGGACCTAATCGTTTCCCTGTGGGAAGCCCAGATACTCACGCTCTTGTGTTGCTAATACATTGATACCATTCCTCAGTTACAGGCTGTAGAAGGCTGTAACTAGCTGCAAGCTTTGTGGCACGCTGGTCATGTGAAATCTGCGCTTAGGGTAGCTTAGAGGAATCCATGTAGTGATGGTTGAAATAGAATGCATGCCGTGCCATTTTTGTGCGTTTAGGCATATTGGAGAGCATTCTGGGAGGAGAAGGTTTATTTCTTCAGTTACATTTTGGTTAGTATTTTAGTAGTTAAAACTGCCATAAATCATGCCACAGAGCCACATATTTTCTTCTCCCTTTTCTAGACTTTTAGCGTTGACTCGCAGTCAGCAGTGCATCTTTGTTGGATAACCCTTCATTTAGTCAAGTGATTGGAGTCCTACTACTTGTTAACTTGCTTTTTTACCTCATGGGGGAAATCCCTTTCCCAAAACCCTGCACTAGGTTTCTCCGTGTGGCAACCAGCCTTGTGGGCAATGGTGCAGCCTCACAGTGAGAAGCAACCCATACTACAGACTTTGTAGTTCACATTGCATAGCCATCACGGAAGATGCTTGAATCTGTATCACCCACGTATTTGATGATACAGCATTTTCACATCAACCATCTTTTATTGATTGCATGCAGCTCTCCCAAATTGTCATACCAAGAATTCCTACCACTTCAGCCCATTACAGATGCTGAGGTACTCTGAAGATAGAGCAATTTAATCTCACCCCTAACCACACTGCAGGATTGCACACCAGCTTGAAAAGCTTTTGTGGGTTAAAAATGGAAAAACATATTCATCATAGGCTGATTCTGGCACTGGTGATCCCAGCCACTAAGCACCACCTGAAAGACTTGTGTATGTTATGATCACTGTTAATAATAGTCATAATAATAATAATGCCTTCTACTTTTCCATCACTTTGTAAGATTCAAAAGCTTATGGCAAGTGCTGATGTATCTTCTTTTTCAGTTTAGACTTCAGTGAAAGGCTACTCAGGGTACTTAAATACAACCCTTTTAAGCAACGCTAAACTTACCTATTTTGGGGTTGACTTGTAGTCAAATAAGAAAATGAGTGATAATGGATTATATTTATGGTGATGCTTTCCTAGGCTGTCTCTTCTGTGCTGCCAGTGTTTTGTCACAGTGTGTATTTCCAGCCTCCGTGTCAGTTTTTTACCTCCATATCTTAGAATTTGCTCTGGTTTGGTCAGTTAACTCTCCCAACAGGCATTTGAACCTGCCACTACCATCAGGGACCAGGCATGGGAATTTTTTTGTCAGAGGTTGGCTGCCTAAATGTTAGGTGTCCTGTTTGGGCTCCCTTTACATTAGGGTGGAATAAGTAACGTTGAGAAAATGCATGCTTTTTTCCCTTGAGGCATTCATGCCTGATTTAGGGTGGCTAATATCAAGTGGGAAGATCCAGGTCTTCATGGCTTGGCCAAATTTGTGCAGAGTAAAGTTAAAGCAAGAAACCAAGATGGGAAATCAATGCTTTAAAGGTCATCATTCACATTCATCAGCCCATAGCCATGTGAGTGGGCTGAGAGCCCAGCCTGCCAGTTCTGAATTGAAAGCTTATCCCATGGCTTCCCAATTTGTAGTCAAAGTCAGCCCCAGATATCAACATAGCTGGGGAAGCAGCTTCCCAGAGCTGCTCCAGCTTCACACCAGCACTGACAGGAGAAGTGTTTGAACAGAAAGATAGGCAATATAAAATCCCTACTAAACAGACAAGGAAAAAACAGTAAATTCTAAAAGCTACAAGGGGCTCCTAAAAATAACCCAAGTGGAGGAAAGTTATTAATGCAAAAGTAAATAATTATGTTAAGGGAAGTGACTAGAGAGGCTGGTTGTGTAAATCACTTTAAAGAGAACAAGCCTTAGATAAAATCCATTCTTTTATCGCACAGATTAAGTCTTCCTTTTGACGCTAAATAATTGATAGGATTTGGCAGAGCGTTCCACAGCTGCCTGTGCAGAGCAGTGGGACTGCTCCCGAGGTCAGATGAGTGGCAGAGAAAAATGTTCCTAGAATTGCTGTGCATCCAATAGCAGCAGTAAGAAGTGAGGTTCGTATTCCTCACGCTTCCTAAAGAATTCTGCACGGCCTTGAGAAGACAGCTGCACACCTTAAAGTGAAAGAAGGACTTGGTATTTCTTGTCTCTTCTTTAAACTGCGTGATTTCATGTGCTGGTGAGCATGCACTGTGTTTTGCTTTTCTTAATAAGGAAGTTTCTTAACAGGAACTGTGCTGTCTGGGGGCCCAGATCCAGTGGGTTCTTTTCTTACTTTGTTCAGCATCAGTAGTGCCTGAATAGTTCAGCCTCGTATGTATGAACATCCTGGTACGATAGGGAGATAACATTGCTGCCATGCTGCAGACAGGGAACCAGAGAGTCAGGGAAGGATTTTCCAAGGCCAAGGTGACTGTAGGGCGCTCAGAGGTTTCAGAGACATGCTGATAATTAGTTGTCTTTCCGACTTTGAAAGCTCATAGGTGGTGCACCTGTACCATCCATGGTGATAGAGCTGAGCCCTTGTTCCTTTGGTCACCGTATCCACAAGCAAGTTCTCTGTAGTTCATTCATGTGCCACCTGCTTGGTGCTGGATGACTCAAATTCTCACGTCCATCTGCTGAACTGAGGAGCTGTTTCTTTTCCCTCAGGGGAGTTGGACTGAAGTTTTCTACAGATCGTATACTGCATTTGAGAACATATGCTTTCAGAAGCCCATACTATTCCTTTAGATTGCATAAGGCTATGAAAGTGCTTAGTAGCATTTATAGTATTTTACTGAGTTTAAACTCATTTATGGCAGAAGGCTTATAATTAGAGAACAACAACAAATAATATTTTTCCAGAACCAAATGGCTAAAAAACAGCAAAAACCTTGAATTCTGAAATAAATCAAGATCTGTACAGGCTGTTTTGGCAGGATGAGTTCTTTGACCCTAACAGTAATGGCAGAGAATAAATCATAGAATCATGGAATGGCTTGAGTTGGAAGGGACCTTAAAGGTCATTGAGCTGCAACCCCCTGCCATGGGCTGGTTGCCCCCCACCAGCTCAGGCTGCCAAACACCCCATTCCACCTAGACTTAAGTACCTCCAGGGATGGGACATCCACAGCTCTCTGGGTAGCCTGTGCCATTGCCCTTTGAGTAACGAATTTCTTCCTAACATCTAACCTAAATCTCTCCTCTTTCAGTTTAAAGCCATCCCTATTAGACAGTGTAAAAGTTCCCCTTCCTTCTTGTAAGCTCCCCTCAAGTACTGTAAGGCTGGTGTGAGGTCTTCCCATAGCCTTCTTTTCTCCAAGCTAAATAAGCCCAAGTCAGGATCGTAAGTTGAGCTCTATCATGGAGGAATTGGATTGGTACAGTCTTTTCACACAGATTGGTTTAGGTTTATGTTAAAAGTGAGAGTTTACGTGTGTTTCAAACCAACCTACACTGTCTGTTCTGTGACTCCTGTAGCGGTTCTGAGTTGAAATCAGGCAAGTTTTGCTTGAAAGAAATGGGCGACATTTTTTCTCCTTTTTTTTTTTTTTTTTCATTTCTTTTCTTCTTCTGGAATCTCAACTACTTTTAGGAACCTATCACTGAAAAGACTTCCAATTTTAAGTAAAATGTAAATAAGAGCAGGAGTAAAGCAAGAAAAATATTTATGTTTTCTGTCGCTAATATCTGATCTTTAAAATAGAACATTTGTAGGGATTGAAAGGTACTGTTTGGGCCAGAAAGCTTTTCTTGCATGGATCAGCTTCTGACTGTGACAGATTTTCAAAAAGAAATAATCACAGCTTGCAACAGATGCATCCCTAAGTAAACAGTTAATGTTGATGTTTTAATAACTTCGGTTGTATTGATATAAAAGTTCAGTGCCTGAGCATTCCTGAAAACCATCCAGCAGAGGAGATATCTGCC
>JAOWBP010003503.1:24166877-24199497 GCA_028571105.1 Tragopan temminckii
ATAACTTCGGTTGTATTGATATAAAAGTTCAGTGCCTGAGCATTCCTGAAAACCATCCAGCAGAGGAGATATCTGCCCGTAAGCCTTGGCTCTGTGTGTGCTACTTTAGTGTAGTTGTTTAAACCAGTGCAGAGATACTTCTGGATCTAATGAGATGCTCCAACTCTGGAGACAGTGGTAAAGGCCGGCTCCGAAGTCTTAGGAAGCATTTCATTTTTTGTGATATTTCTCTAATCTGCTGTTGTGTCTGAGCCTTCCCTTGGTTTCTGGCTGCACTTAGTGGGAAGGGCCAGCTGTGATGAGGGGAGACAGGCAGCTGCCACTTCCGCATGCTTACTGGGGTGACATTGGTGTTCAGCATGAATGAGTGAAGTGCTTTGCTGCACTGAGGTTGAGCTGAATCTTGTTTGTAGCAGTTTGCAGCTAGAGCTGATGATATTCTTTCTGAGGCATTTATAGCCACACTTCAAAGGAAAAACAGAAACACGAAGGTGAGGACTTCAGGCATTGACTTGCACGTCTCATTTTAATGAGAGAAATTATTATGTGTTGTGGGAAGCTGACCCGACTCCCAGAGGCTGCTTGTGTGAAGGTACCCAATCTTTTGGTGGCTCCCTATGGTGAAGGCACAGAGCTGAGCCTGGGGAAAATTAGTTTCAGTTCCTGATCCAGCCCCAAACTTCCTTCATGATTTTGGGAAGGCTGCTTGACTTCCTTCACTCCCCTGTTTACATAATGAACTTGCGTGGTTCTTTGGGCCTCAAGGCCCATCAATCAGCATCTGGTTAGCATGTTTATGGGATCGGTCATGCTGAAGCACTTAACAGGTCAGAATGCATGGAAGCTGCCATTCCCCTCCCTGCTGCATGCAGGAGGGTGCTGCTGCCCCGGAGCGCGGCCTTACGGGGTGACCTTGTTCATATTTCTGAAGCGTCAACCTGCTGTTGTCAAAGGGGCTCAATAAAACAGATTTGCAGGGTTAGGGAAGGTGAGGTTAAGTTCTCATAGCGAAGGCATTTTCAGTGTGTGTAGTGGAGAGACTGAGTGTATTCCAAGGAGTTAAGTTACACTATGATGTGAAGCAAGAGAACTTTCCAAGCAATCTAGCCTGGGAAGCTCAGCTGGAGAACACAGTGTTATTTATGGTTGTGTAAATCTCTTGTAATGAAACAAAAGAAAGTATTTTATTTTAATTTTTTTTTTTCCTCCAGTTTAGTGGTGTTTTCTACATATGTAATCTCTGGATGAGGTTTATCAGTTCTTTTTGCTGAGGTTCAAGTACTTGAACAAAGTCTCGGATGGACTGGGATGAATTAACAGAACTTGCAATACTTTAGGATTTCACCCTGACCCGACCTGCAGATCACTGTTTTTTTTTTTTTATCGAAGTCCTCTGTAATTTGACTCTTAGGAAAGGTGTTGTTCTGGAGACCAGCTGATGGCAGAAGGGGAAAATCACTGACTTGGGATGACAGCTTCAGAGAAAAGCTGAGTTTCAGCTTTGTTTCCCGTTAGCCTGCTGTGCACGTGCACACTAGTACTGTAGTCAGCTGCAGAGAAGCTGTCAGTGCTATTGTTTGATCTGGTGCAAGTTTTCCCCCTTGGAAAACTCCCGAGGAACCTTTGTGTGCTGTTACAATGATGGCCGGAAAGCATCCAAGGTCCTGTATTTCAGATGGTAGAGCAGTGACTTTTAAATAGATATGAGCCAGCTGAACGTGTAAAAAACACTTGCACCTCTTTTCCTGAGCTCTGTGCATGCTGCACTTCCATGAGTGTGCTTAAGGAGTTGGGAGGAGAAAAGGAGTTTTGCAGCCCTCTGTGCTCCTTTTAGTTTTCATTCCACTCAAAACAATGTCTTAGCAGCTGAAATAAGATCCAAGGCTGTCTTTTGGCCATATAGAGTCACTGACACTTGAAACAGGCTGGATTTATATGTGGTTACTAAAAAATATATAGCAAAATGAAAGTCTCAGACACTGAGTTCATGTGCATTGCCCATTGTAAAGATAAGTAACGGCTGTTATAAGATCACTTAAATGGTTACCTTTGGGACATAAAAGGGATCTTTGAAGACAGTAAGTCTTAATACAGAAATGTTTACTCATAAAAAATACATTTGGAAGGGGGGAGGGGAACACATTTCCTATTAATGTAGTTTTTGCCTTTTATGGCAGGTTGTAGCAGGTCTTTAACCTCTGTAGCACTTGAGCAGGGACAGAAATGAGCTTTCTCTAAGTATCAGCCCAAAGGGCCTTTCCTTACTGCCAGTATCTGCAATGTCTCTTGTAAAGATGGTTTTAGTTTATTCTTCCTTGCTGTGACCTAAGTGAAAAACTATTCCTTTCGAACTTCAGAACCCTCTGGTAGTTAAGAGGCAGACTAGAAATGTACCCCTGAATTTGATTTGCTTAACCTTGTGTTTTGTGAGGTATGGGTCTGGTGGCCCAGTGTGTGTGCACAGACGCATGGGAATTTGAAGGCTACAGCAGCCAGCACTGGCACAAGAATGGAAAATTAGAGTTTTGGCCCTTGAAGACTGTGAGTGTGGATGCCAGGAAGGAAGGACAATATCTCATCAGATATGGAGGGTTCAGACCTGCAAGCCCAGTGTTGCCCATCAGCCTCTGAGTGCACGTGAAGTGGTGGTGGCATACTATGAACCACGTAGTGCATGGTATGCAGAGCTGTCCATGCCACTTGAGAGTTTTCTGGTAAATATTCTGCAGGTAAATATTCTGCAGGTATTCTTCTAGACAATTACCTTGCTCCTAAATAAAGCAAAAGGCAGCGTTAGCAGCATTTGATCAGTGCTCTGTGAATTTACAGCTAGAGAGGACATGGATTCTGCTTCAAAACTTTGCAAAACTACTACCAGATGGGGTAAGCCACAAGGTCACAGCAGTTTCAGAACAGCAGAGAGAGGTTTAAAATTCCTTATGAAAACTGTGGTGGATTATGGTCAAAACTCTTTATGTAGATAAGATGATTTATGTAGCAGCAGACATAGTCTGGACCAGAGGTGCAGGAGGATGGTTGAGTTGTGCAGAGGGATGGGAAGGCCTTTGACCAGCCATTGGCCAGAGGTATAAGGAGCAAGGCTGTAACAGCAGGGTTTCTGCCAGAAGACACCGTTTTGTGGGATCTTCAAGTGGAGAGCTTGGCAGCAAAGGGAAAAGTCGTGAAAATATTTGTGTGTAAAAGTTACATGCTCATAGAAGCTTAACAGAAATTGGCTCAGTGCAGAAAAACACAAAAAGTAGAGAAGACAGAAGAATCCAAGTTGTTTGTGAAGATGAGGTTACCACACTGAGATGACTGGACTTCTGATGAAACTGTCCCCTAAGCGCATGACCCAGTGCAAAAGTACCTCTCCATGTGCCAGTGATGGGGCAGGATTGACAGTGGTCATTGTCACTGTTATTCCACGACCTGGTGCTGTTTCAAACAGTAATCCCTTAGGTAAGTTACAGAAATTAATTTTTGAGTCGCTTATAGGCCTGTTTTTGTAGTTGGTACAGCATGTTCTTGTCACATAGTAAGACGGAAAACAGATAAAAGAGGGAGGATTTCATTCAGGAAATTTGTATGATAATGACAGCAACAAGGTCTTGGCATGTTTTAGAGAAGCATCATCTGGCCTCTTCAGGTAGCAGATACAAGTATGGCTCTCCCTTATATTCACCCAGTTAAGTATGAGGAGGTAACAGGTTCTCCAGGGAGGCTGGTATTTAATATCTGCTGGATGCCTGGCAGAGAATACTAATGCAGATCCCAGGCTTAAGGTGCTCTGGGAATGCTGATGGTTGGTAGCAACATGCCTGGCCCGGTGTCCTCATCTTCCTTAACTCCATGACAGAGCTGTCTGGATTTTCATCTCTTTCTACGCAGATCACAAAGTGATGGCTAGTTCAGATAGCAGTTTGCATTAGCAAACTCCTTGGGAATATGGAGAGTTTCTGAAAGGTTGGTGGATAAGAGGTGAGAGGCTGGGGTTGTGACTGGGGAAGTGGTGACACCGATTGCCCTGGGCTTCCCTTGACCATCTTCTCAGGCAGAACTGGAGATCCTACAGCTTGTCCTCTGGCTGGAATGGCGGAAGGGCTTCTATGTATTGTGCATTCTTATGGAAAAAAGGAAAAATAAAAAGAACCCCTGCAAGATTCCATATAAATCAGAGTAATAAAATTGCCTATGGCCATGATCAAATTATACGATCCAAATCAATACAAAAGAAGTGGAGTGGATTCAATCCAGTGCTTGCATCTTCCTTGCTGTATGCAGTGAGGAGAGCCAAGCAGAGGGAGCAGGGCAGCACTGGGTCTGTGGCACCAATGGGGAAACAATTTGCTGAGGTGGTTGAAGTATATGTTTCCAAAATCTGTTTGTGTCCGTAAGGGTTTTAGAGGAGGATGTCGTCTGCTTACTCGGTAACTTCTGTGTGGCCTGTGAGTGGTTTCAGATGCTCAGCCAAAACCAAATAATCTCTCCTTTTAGGAAATTCAAAAAGCATGCCTGCATCCCAAAAAAGAAGGGAGATGTGAAGTGAGGTCCTGTGCTCCTGCCATAGCCCTGAGTGCAATCACTGCTTGCCCGCAGGGGGACAGTGGCCCGCACTGGTATAAATGAGACCAGATATTGTGATTTGAATTTGGATGAGACCTTCTGTTAGCAGATTGCTTTTAACAAGAGAGAAGACTACTGGGTTATGTCATATATCTCCATAATTCAGCTGAATGTTGCAAAAATGCCCAAATTAGGGCATGGTACTTACGAGAAGCAAAATAACAGAACTAGTGAACTTTCATAATGAGAAGAACTTGCAGATAAAGTTGAAATTTATGGAAGTGTAGGAGATTTTAAACTGAAGATTTTGGCTTATTTTCTGGGTAGCCTGGCCACGCTGACAAGTTTATAAATCTCTGCACTATTTGGCTGATATCCTGGGGCTCTGCACTGCCCTTCTCAAAAATGGTAGCTGCCTTCAGTATCAGTTAAGGGTTGTGTTAGGGAAGAGTGGTGGGAGCAGAGGAAATGAGGGAGAGGCTGCATATGCTCAGCCCAGAGCCAGTGGGACCCCTGTGTCTGCACAGCAGCTGTGCAGGACCAGCCAGAAGGTGCACGGGGCTCATTGGCTGGGGCAACAACTAATTCCCCTGGGAAGCTAAAAGCAGTAGCAGATTTAGGCACAAACTACCGCAGATGAAGGAAAAGGCACCAAGAAATTTAATAACCTGTTATATTTATGTAGCACACTTCATCCTCAAAGCGTTTTATGAACTTAATGATGTGCAAACTACGCGCGCACGTCTCCTTTCATCTGCCACCAACTGCAGCGGCCTTCGGTGCGAAGGCTGGTGGTGGCTGTTTTGCAGCATCACAGCGGTGTCAGGCAGTAAGTGGGAAACACCATGACTGACTGAATTGGGAGCAGGAGACTTTACACAGGCAAGACTTCACCTTTGGGTCAGACACAAGGATTGGGAACGGCTGTGTTGGCAAAAGGCATGTGAAGCAATATGCAGGCTGACCTTGAATGTCTCCAGGGATGGGGTATCCACTACCACTCACAGAACCGTGGAAGTTCTGTATGTCCAGGAGTGCAGGAGTGATAGTTCTCAATGTCATCCTCCCTGTAAGAGTTTTGGTGTGCTGTCTAATCCCCCAATTTAATGAGTTCTGCAGGGATGCACCACGATAGCTAAAGATCATTTACCTGAATTGCTTTTTAATTTCTGGAATGGAAAGCTGCTTCTGCAGCAGGATAATTACATTATAATTTACAGCAATCCAAAATCAATAAATTTAGTCATATTGGGATAGAGAAAGAGGGCCCCCCTCCTTCCCCCTCCCCTACCATTAAATTACTTCACATTCTGTACTTGATGTTCCAAGAGCTCAACAATAAACCCAGGGGGGATGGGAGGGCCAAGTGCAGAGCCACTGCCTTCCCGAGTCTGGTCAGTAAATCAGTATCGCCCAGTGAAGCAAGGTGTGTGCTTGCAGGAGGGGAGGGCAAGTACACTGGATAATGTTCTCTATTTTTTTATTTCAGTTTTGGAGAATTAGAAGAGAGAAAATGCTTTGTACTTTCCAGGCTCTTACCCCATTAGGGAAAAGCCAATGACCCACTACCAGCCGAGAGCTAAACTGGCGTGTCCACCTGAGCTTTGTTCCTGTCTGCACCTGGCAGTGCAGTTGAACAGATAGTGGGATAAGCTGCTGTGGGAGCTGGGAGGGTTTTCAGGCTCTGTATGTGTTCAGATGACACCGGATGCTTTTTTCCTAGTTACAATTTTTGCCCTGCGTAAGCTGTTGAACTCACTGCAAGGAGAAATTAATGACACCCCTGAAATGCATTGCAAGGAGAGCAGTCTACTTGTTCTCAGTGTTTCCTCAGCTTTAAAGCCTCTTTCCTCCCTGTGCTGTTGGTGTTGTGTTTTATTCTCTAGTTGTATGGAATCTCACCCATGTCTTCACTGAGGTGCAGCCAGCTAAACTCATCTTACAGGAAGAGATGTTGGGCATTTGTTGGCTTAGTCTTCTCAGACTGACTCGATTTCATTTCTCCGTTGAAACCACAGAAAAGCTGTCGGTGCTGCACCCAAAAAAATGGATGTTGTATGAAAGAAAATCACTTTCTCTTATATTTGAGGAGGATTATGATCTGGCATGACCTCATTATTGGTTAGGCGAGGATATTTCTGGAAATACTAATTAAATACTTTTTCCATCCCTTGTGCCCTTGTAGCATGCATAGACTTTATAACAAGAAAAAGAGAGGAAAAAAAACCTGTCTGCAAGGAATTTTTAAGCTCTTTCTGCAGTGAAATGAAGGAAGTACAGCTACAGAATGGTAGCAATATTAGAAACATATTAAACAAAATTTTCTGAGTTTTGATGAACTAGAGGAAAATAATTATCTGAAAGAAGAGAGTAAAACAGTTTCTCCAGGCACTCGTGTATACGCTTGACTTCAAGAATGTGAGGATTTCTTGCAATTTCACTTTGGATTACGGAAAACATCCTCCCCCTCTGCATTTTTTCTTTTAATTCTTCATCTACACTCAGGTTGGCATGCCCAGGCCTTAGTGCACAGCCCCACAAACCAGGTCTTTGGCAGAAGCTGGAGGTGAGCCATAGCACAGGAGTGCAAATCTGTTACGCTGGTGGAGCCACAGAAGGAATTACATATATCCTAATATACTTATTAATAGATAACACTGTCATTTCCTATGGCAGTGATCTTCTGGGCTTCCTGAAACCTCTTTCAGTCCAAGAATTGTTTCTTCAACTTGTGCAGCTTAGAATCCAGCCCTGACCGTCTGAGCTGTTTCCTATTGAGGTCAGTGGGAATCTTCCAGTTCACTTCAATGGGAGCTGGACTGGGCCACTGACAAAATGTCTTCAAAAATTGCCTTCAGCAAATAAACTTGTAAACGTTAGCACTAAAATAGCAGTGTGCAGGCCCAAATATGTCTGTATTGAAAACACATGCTGTCAGATAGATAAAAAATGTGTTCTCACAAAGTCTTCAAATATCATCCTGTGGATCTGTAAGGATGACAATGATGTATTTAGCATTTAGGGTTGCTCTTGCGTGGTACCTCACATGGGGTTGGGTCTGACGAGGCGAACCCCCGGCTTGTTTGGAAGAACCGTCAGTGGTTTTCATTTTCTGTTATTGTTCTAAATCCAGGGATATGGTTCTGTTTTTTCTGTGAATGTAAGATTTTCTCCAAATTGCAATATCCCACTGCTTCTTAACAATATCCAGTCCTGCTTCTTATTTAAGGTCTCACTGACATAAAAGGAGACTGCAACCAAGGGAGGGAAATGGCCATTCCTTCATGTGATGACTTCAGAAATTGCATTTTTATCTGCGAGTGGCCAACCTGACGTTGTAACAGCACAAATGGAAAGGCCTGGGGGAATTGCCCATTTATTTATTTATTTATATTTATTATTTATTTAAGGTTTTTTTTCTCTCTCTTTCCTTCCCATTGGCTAGAGTAAATGGAAGTTCTGCGTAGGGTGGCTCTGGGCAGCCATGGGCAGGCCATGGCCGGCGGCTCACTGTGCAGTGCTGGAGCAGTTTGTCTGTCATCGGTGTCCTCAAGTGCTGCACTTGAGAGAGATGTTTAAAGCAAATGAAGCCGGGCAATGGGCTTAAATGCCTATTGTAAATTGTCAAGCCCCATGAGTGAATTGATAGCAGACAGCTGAATTCAAGGTGGAAGCAGTCACTCCGGGAGCGGCCCGAAGCTGCACTGCATGTGCCCGTCTATGAGCACATGGCTCCTGCCTTTTGGCAGTGGGGTTGAAAGGATTTTACTGGGACTCCTCCAAGATGTCTTGTGGAACTGTCTCAGTTCTTCAGGCTCAAGGTGGTAGTATTTGAATACTCTTTCCAGCCACATGGGTGATGCAAAAGCTGTTGCCTTTGTTTCTGTTTCTCTCATCACAAGTACTTCTTTGCAGGGGTCAGAATCAAAGCTTTTCCTATGAAGTCCATTAAAATGAACTGAGCCTGACTGACTGGAACAGGGAACAGGAAGATCTTTGGCAGGGCAAACCCTCTTGGGGAGCTATTGGAAGCTGGAGCTCAGTGGATAAAACACTGACACGGGCTGGAGGCTGCCAAGACAAACACTGGGGCTTTTCCAGAACATGTCCTCGCCTCCTGTGGGACACACCAGGGGTACTGCTGGTCCCTGAGGGCAGTGGCAGAAGCACAGATTTGGTGCTGTTAGTTTGGTTGGTGTAACTCCCTTTCCTCCTGCAGGCAGTCTGCTGGAAGAAAATCTCCTATCAGTTGGAGCTTGGCATTTATATTATCTCAGAGAGGCCTCTCCAGCCTCCTCTGCATCAACAAACTCCTCCAGTACAGCTTAGACCAGCAGAAGTGTTCCTTCTGGAGCCGAAACTCATTCCCCAGACCAACAAAGCCAACACAGGAAACTGATGTTTTCTCACTCTTTTTAAACTTTTTTCTTTGGCTAGTACATCTGTCTCTGCTCAGAACTTCAGGAGCCAGGAGGATGGAGGGGCTGCGAGGGCGAAGGGATCAGGATCGTTCTCCTTTTGAAGGAGCTTCCTTTGGTCAAGGTGTGTACTGAGAAGCTCAGACCTTCCTCCTCTCTGGCTCTGAAGCTGAAAGAGGTGCATACCTTCAGGTAAATGCGGTTGTAGGATAGAGGTGCACATGAGTCACTGGTCTCTGCTGTTGTGAAACACAGTGAGACTGAAGCACAGACCCTGCGTCCAGGCTGATTATGTGAAAAAGTAACGTGAGCAAATTCAGAGAACAGTCTAGGGTTTAGAAATCTCAGTCCTGCTATTAATTTCTCCAGAAAAAGTGTACTGATAATTCTGCTTTTAATTCATGAGTATTCAGGCTAAAAATATGTTGGCTCAGAAGAAAAATGATAAGAGTTAAGGGAAGATGTAAGAAAATCTCCATCCTCTTCTTTAAAAAAAAAATATGTTTTGCACAAAGCAAAGACAATTTACTGATTAGAAATGAAAGTTGTACTCCCATGGGACTGGGGTGGAATTACTGCATACCACTTGCCTTTGAAATAAAGGCCTCCAACCTTCTTAATGTCCAGGTGGGGAATTCCGGTGGCTTTACTCTAATCCAGGCAAATCTGAAATCCAACCCTGTTGGGAGGAAACAATGTGGGAAACAGATTCATCTTGATCTCGGCTTTGTGCCTTGGAAAACGATTAAGACCAACTGTTAAGCAGCTCCCGATAGAGTTCACAAACCTGCTGGCCTCTCTGTGACACAAATTTCTCAGTTCAGGCTTCACCCCTTAAAATAACAGATGGAACTGATCCGGTTAAGTACAAGCTAGGCTTCCCTTTTTCCCCAGTTGTTCAAATATTATTTCTCTAGTTGCAAATGACTTTTAAACTGATTGCTTTGCTGCAAAAATATGTATTTTTTTCACTTTCTGTTGTTCATTTAAAAACCTGAAACAAACAACGTAGTACTGCTGAGAGCGCTTCTTTGAGCCTGATGCTCCTGTGCAGTACCATGGTGGTTGCACACGTGGTCCTATCAAACTCACCTGGCAGAGTTCCTTCTCTGCTCTTTCTCCTGTTCCAATCTCCATCAAGGTAACTGATTTGATAGTAGCTTTTGAGGAGTTCAAGGTGATTTAGAAAATCAAGAGGTAGGGAAGTGTTCATGTTCCGCAAATAAATAGGGGGGGTATGGGGGGGGCAGAAAAGTTGTTCTTTGTAAAAGTTGATTTGGGCCAATCCATGAGGAAAACTAAGGACTCACAAGTCCATCTACCAATATGGTAAGTATCATTTCCTCAGTTGTTCCGTAAGATCTCAGACCTGGTGAATGCTGGAAGGATGTCCCTCACTGCCTTGCAGGAGCTTCCTGAAAATGAACAGCAGAAAATGTTGAGGTCTTTATGTTTCTACAACACCGGTTAAGGGAAGGGACTAAGAAAGGAATGATTAAACATTCACACAGTTTTTGTTATTCTGATTTTTATTATTTATGTTAATTGTACATGTTTACAATCAACAGCCACAGGTAGCAAAACTTGTTGCTGGTTTGATTATCAGGTAATTTTGCAAGTGCTTACTGGGAGGCGTTTGAAGTTTGGCACCACTGTAGTATACAAGGGCTGGATTGCGAAAGCTTCCAGAGGAATTCAGAACACAGATACCTCCATTTCTCCCTTGCAAACTGCCTTTTTATTCTTTGCAGTGCATTTATCCTTAATGCAGGCCTGGCAAAGACATACTAGCAAATTTTACTTAACAACAATTCTTCAGCATCACGTTACTTAAGAGGCACAGGTAGCGTTCTCTTTCAAAAACTCTCCCTATTTTTGTTAGTCAGCATGTCCAATATGTGGTTTTCAAAAGTGAATTAAATACACAGCATTGTTGACATCCTCAGTACTACGTCAGGGACAAAGGAATGAGTTCTGCTTTTTTTTCTGCATCTCTATGCATCTTTGTCTGAAGCTCTATATGCTCAGTGGCCACCGGTACTGCTCTGTGCTGTCTTCAATATGGGATGTGGGAACGTTTCTGCCATTAGCGGGTTGGGTTTGCTTCCCAGAGCTGACGTCCTCCACAAGCACAGTACCAGCACTGCCCAGGCAGGGCAGAGGCTGAAGCCTGATTCCCCTTGCTCTTGTCTGCAGGGCTCCACAGAACTGTGTTCCTAACCCTGTAAGCATCAGTGCTCTGCTCCTATGTGTGCTTTGCTGGGTTCCCCGCTGAGTTCAGTGATACTCAGACGTGGACTCAAAGCTGAATTTGAGAGCACGAGTTGGGCTGAATGAGTAAGTGAATGGAAAAAAGAAACACGGTGAGGTTGTAACTGATTTTGCACGTCACCTTTGCAATTTCCTAGAGTTGCTGGCAGTTAAGTGTGGGCGTTTCCTCCTTTTTGCACGTGGGGAATGCAGTAAATAAATGGAGAGTGTGAAAGCAGGCTCTGTTAGTAGCATGCCAGACGTCCAGTCAGAGAGTTGAGAAGCTGGAAAGTGCTTGGGAGAAATTCATGTCTGTAGATGACTGGGTTTTTATGTAGCAATATGCATATTAAATTTATGCTTGCAGCGACAGCAGTTGCATATGCAAAAGCAGGCATGCAGCTACACGTGTGCTTCTGGATGAGGATTCCAGGCCTTAAGAAAGAAGCGATTATCATCGTAGATGAGTTATACTGTAACGGCTCTTCATATTGTATAAGGAGCATCTGTGTGCCATATTATGCACATGTGAAACTATTTTTATTATATTCATTTGATTTCCACGGGAGATTGCATAGTAATCACTTGCATTTAATGGCTGCGTAGAAACATGTCTTGCAAAGAGTTCACAGTGTGTCTGCGTGGCTCTGGTGGGGCAGAATGTACCTAGCTGGTGGACACTGAAGTACGTACAGTAAGTACTGTTACAGTGAAAATCCACTTTGTTTTCTGCAGAAAAGGTGACTTGTGAGATTTTCATTGTAACTACAATTGTTCGTGAGTCACCAATTCTTCTACTCAGTGTACTTCTTAACAAATTTGTTTTGATAAGAGTTAGTCCTGTTTCTTGATAATGAGAGAATGATTGGAAGCGCATGGCTGTGAAGAAGTCTTGCAGTTGCCAGTATGCGTCCTCTGCTTTTGTTTATTTATTTGACTGTTTTGATCTGTGATTTCCTCTTAGGCTTCTTTCTGCTCGTGGTGGGACTCCTCACTTTTGATAGGATGTGATTTCCTCATTTTCCTATTTCTTCTGTGGCTTAGGAATTCATGGTTCAGCAGTTCAGCCTGCTCCTTAAGAAAAGCGATGCACAAGACCTTGCCTCAGAGCAAGCAAAGTAAGCTGTTCCCTTTCCCAAGCTCATCCTTCTATGGAGACATTCAAGACCTGTCTGGACACCTACCTGTGCAACCTATTGTAGGGAGCCTGGTTTAGCAGGGGGTTTGGGCTCAGTGATGTCTTGAAGTCTCTTCCAACCCTTGTGATTCTGTGATCTTTTAACTTGGTTATTTATTGTTTGATAAAGTAGACATATATATATATATACATACAGAAGCTGAGATCTTTTATGTCTTAAGCTAATTTCTTGTCTGCACTAATTTCTCATGGCTAAGGGTCCCACAGTTTCCAGTTTTCAGATTGCTTCCGTCACAACCCAGAATTTTTTTAACTTAATAAAAAACAAACTCAGGAGGAGGAGAGGGTGCACGGCTGATCAGTTCTTCATGGTTTTCATTCTTTGCAACACAATAGCAGGATAAAGAAATTACATGCGGAGGGATGGATTCTAAATAATTATGTTGATTCAGTACACACATGCCAAGCCTTGCCGCAAGATACTGCTGCTGTGTTTTATGTGGCTTTTACGTAACACAGAGCCCTCTGAGCACCACATCAGACTTTCAAAGTATTTCAAGGGGTGATCCAATATGCTACTGGTCCTCTTACACTCAGGGCACTGAATGGGAGGGGAGGAGGACAGGAGGATGCCAAGTTTTGGAAAGAAAATCCATATGCATTAATGGAGAGAATTTTTGGTACTGAGCTTCAAGTTATTTTTGGCACTGGTAAAGTAAATGTTCGTCTATGTGTTTTGTTAACTGAGTATTTAAACCATAGGGGTAGTCTAGTGATGATGTGTATGCTTTAGTGGGGCTTTTCCAATTCCTCTTCAGGCTCTGGGTTTAATAAAAGTAATGTTCTCATCATTTATTTTAGATTATGGTTATCATATTGCCTGTCTCTGTAGAGACACTATGAAAATTAATTAGCTAGTGTTTATAAAGGAGAACATTCATATCCCCTTACTCTGGCTAATTACCTGTATTGATTTAGCAAGAGTGGTTCCACTATGGGAAGATGGTTTGCTGGGTGAAGAGTGCCCAAGCCTGGCCTGAGGTGCCTTGGAGAGACAAGTACCTGGTACTTCAGTGTGTCACTTTCCCTCTCCAGGCTCTGCAGAATGCATTTATTGCAGCTGATGATCACGTTTCGCAGTTTGTTAGACCAAATAAATTATGACTTGAGGAGGAAATCCTCGACTTTCAGGGTCTGAATGCAGGGGAAAGCAAGATATGTATTGCAAGCTAATGTATGTATGCATGCGTGTGTTTGGGTGCATAGATAATGTCTGTACTTGTCAGATCAGGAGAAATGTATTCCAATATGTATGTTTTTTCCTGATCTAACAGGTACAAACTTCATCTGGTGGTAGAAGCACCAGTTTATAATTGTATTTAATAAGGCGATGGCCTGCAGCCAAACACCCAGAGATCCCAGCACCACTGGATGTGGGGATGAATCAGATCTTGGTTGGGGCTCTGTGGGGCAGATGCATCCCTTTCAAGTGCTGTGTCCTGGGAAGGGTCTGATGCTCTGTGCGATTACATATCCAGCAGCTTGGACCCAATGTACCGACCAGCCAGACTGGGACTTCAGGCTAAAACCAGACCAGAAGATCACAAGCTGAAAGGAAAAATCCAATGACTAAGCAACCACCAGGTAACACAGAAATCCCTGAGCTTAGCTTTAAACCCGTTGTTCAGATAAGGGCAGCAGCAGAACTCCATTGCAGCTGCATGGAGAATTCCCTGTCCCATGCCTGGGCCACCAGCTCAGCCTTGCTGCTTGCACCAAAGGCAGCTGACCTCCATCATCACATGGGTGTCAGGTATGGCTGTACTGAGCAAATCATGGGAGCGACGGGAACAATTAATGGTGTAAAGAATGGGCTGGGAGGTCGCCAGCTCCTCCACCCGGCTTCAGAAGTCTCCTATCTCATCCCTTCCCTATCAGGAGCCTCTGAACTGCAGGAAAGTTTATCCCAGGGCAGGTACAGAGTGGGGAATATGCACTTCTGCCTGCTATGACTCATAGGCAAAGCAGCAGCTTTGGTCTGGCAGAGGTGGAGCTGGGTATATGTTGCATCCCAAGCATAATAAAGGTCTGGAGGCTATAAGTGGGGAAAACCATTCACAGTCCTGACTTGGCAAAGCTCGTTAAAATGAGCTCTTTGCCCCAAGCCACAGAGCCTCCCAAATCTCAGTTGGTTCCCAGAATTGAGACACCAGTGTTCCTACGAGAAATGAACACACACAGTTCGTTTTAATAAGGATCAAACTGGCAGCTGCGTCGGGTATTAGTTATTATAACAGACGTGGTAGAGGGAATCTTTAAGCTGTTAAAAGTGACTACAGAGATCTCCTGTCATCCTGCAGTTTTCTTCCTTTGGCTTCTTCCGAACAGTTGTGCAGCCAAAATGTACCATTTGGGCAGGTAACCACGTGGATGTCGTTTTGGTGGGATAGTGCTGCTCTTGAAGGTTTCCCAGCTTCCTAGATTGCATTAGGGGTTGGGCTCTGCTGCAGCTTTCTAAGATATCTCTGCTTTTGTGGTCCTTTCTCTTTACTGCTCAAGTCCTAATGTGTCCTGAGCATTGTGACCTGACAGTACAGTGCGTACTTCTTGTCTGACTCTTCATAAATCATCACAGAATGGCTTAGATTGGAAAAGACCTTAAAGACCATTGGGTGCCAACCTCCTGCCATGGGCAGGATTGTCAGCCACTAGATCAGGCCGCCCAAAGCCCTGTGAAGCTCTACTGTTTTTGCCTCATTTATCAGTGATGTGGCAGCATCTCAGCATACCAGGCTGAAGGGTTAGATGCTATGATGGCTGAGTTGTGCTGCTCGCTGCTGTAAAGGCTTCTCCCCACGGAAGGTGTGTGTGCATACATGCGTTTTCATGGTTTATCGTTCTTTAAGTAGCCTGAAATCTCTGTGGATCCCTGACTTGTTGCAGGGAGTGTACACGTGACTTGATTCTAATTTTCACTAGGACTTAATGCTTTTGTCTGTTGGAGCAGGATGTATATTGTAGTAGAAAAACCTTAGATGAGATAGTATTTCTATGCAGCTGAGCATGAGAGCTTTCCAGAAACCACATAAGGCCAGTTTGGGTCATGTTGCTGGTGGTGTACAAATGGGCAACCTGAAGCTCAGGGAGGCTGAGGTCACAGCATCAGAGGAAGAACCTGGAAACTATCGAGTATCAGTTCCTTCACTGGCATGAAAGAGAAGAATCTGAGGTTGTTGGTTGTCCCTAGTTGGCAGCTGAACACAGTTGCTCCTTCTGTGTTGCTGCAGCAAAATGTCTTCATCGGAGGTGGTCCCCTACATAGCCGGGATAAACCACTGAGGATTAAACCACAACAAAATATCCTCGTCACTAAGTCTGCAGATCTGGAGGGGAAAGAAAAGAGGGGTAGAAACAATGGATGTTTTTTGCTGGTTGCCAAGATTTATAATGATGATTACGATGATGATGAGTAACTGAAGGAATGTAGCTCACATTGTAAACCACTGATCTCCTGACGCTCATCAGCAGAATTTCAGCTCTCAGATGTTTTTAGCACTGGAGTGTTGTCTCCCCTTACCCAAGTGCTTTATTTGATACAGCTGCAGCCCGAGCCCTGCATGGCAGCTTCCAGCTGCAGAGCCTGTGAGCCCCCTCCCAGACCCCCCTGAAGGAGGAGAGGCAGCTGATGCCACTTGTATCTTGTTTGCCTCGTATTTACGGCAGGTATTGGTGCAGGTCAGGGCTCTGTTCTCCCAGCTTGCAGCTTTGCACCAGCAACACCATGCTTGCTAGGCAGAGGCAGGAAGGGAAGGGCATGAATAATGCAATACAACGTATTTATCAATGTTGTCAAGTGGAGCCTCAGATCAAGTTTAGTGGGTAAAGAAGGGGCTTTGAATTCCCTCTGTACAGCACATTAAGATTCACATACTTGATTTCGTAAAATAAACGAGTCCAAGAGGCTGAAGCCCAGGAAGTCTGCGTACAAAATGCAACTCTTTTCTTTCTTTCTTTCTTTTTTTTCTTCTCCTTTTGTCACCAGTGTTGGATTTGAAATAGGTTGGGGGAATGGCCTGAAATAAAAGAGCTGGTCAAGAACACATTTCTCTCCTTCCTTCACCATATGTCCCTCCCGCACTCAGACTGCTGCCCTGCGCAATGAAGGGTTCTTCCCATACTTCTCTGAACTCCATGCAACTGTTGGCATTTCTTTGATGAGCACCTTCATTTATAATGGTCGTAGCAGGAGTAACAGGTCTGGACAGCCAGGCAGGACAGCATTTGAGCCTCTCAGTGACTCTGCTGACTTCCAGGAGTACCAGCCTGATGCAGTGGGGCAGTGAGCTGAGGGCCATTTTGATGCTCCAAAAGAACCTTGAGGCTGCGTTTGGTGGTGCTGGACACTGCTGAGCAATGTGGTGGCCCTTGTGGCACCCAGACATCACTCCTGTCTCCACTGCATGGAGGGGCAGAGCCTGGTGGACACGAGTGACTTCAGAGTACGTCCTCCCTGTTTTCTCCCCTGGGTTTTGTGTGGTCCTTTCCCTATTGCTTGTGGTGTGACCTTCATATCAGCACCTCACCAACTTCCTTTGCCGTGTACAGAGTATGGGGTGGCTCACTGGGGGGGCCATCATATCCGGTGACATGCAAGCATAGTCTTCCCAAACTGCCCTGGTGAGCTGCAGGAACCAAGCAAACTGCTTTGGCTTTGGGAAAAAGTGTGATTTTTTTATTTTTTTATTTTTTTTACTTTTTAAGCATTTGTTTAGGGTTCAGGAGTTATGGTCTGTCACAACTAATCATGTTTTGAGCAAGTCATCACAACTGGGATTTTCTAATGCACGTGGCAATGGTTCAACTCTTACTGGTGGGAAAAAATGACAGTGAAAGTCCCAGGTAACAGCACAGGGAGGGAAGAAGTGAAGTGCAAGTTGAATTAGCACTGAGTGCTTCAGATATACCCACACTTCATGTTCTTGTTTGCTGCTTTGTGCAATGGGAGTGATGTGTAGTGAGCCCCCAAACTTAGACCACCTACAGACCTAGCTGCATTGACATTGTAACACTATGGACTTGAAAAACTTCCTTCTGCAAAAAGTCAGTAAGTTTTAGCATACAAGAAGTTCGAGTTCGTCACTGCCTGAACAGTCTGTGTGATTTGCACTGTGGATGCCAAAGTCCCCGTATATCATTTCCAGATGTTAAGCCTTGGTTTGTGTGAGACAGGGGCTGCTCCTGGGCTCTGGGGCTGGGAGTTCACCTTATATAGTCGACAGACATATAAAGCTAGGAAAGCTAGGTAGAAGTCAGGCTGCCTGGTACAGTACAGTATGGGTTTGTAGCCACTGCAGATGTGCAAAGACACCCTGAACACACGTGAAATTAAAACAGGATTGTTATTTGGTCTGCATTTGAAGGGCCTAATCCTCCCCATTTTGAAGACATGCTGTGCTTTGTGGGAAAGCTCATGCTCCGTAAATTGGGGGTGGGAGTGTATGTGTGGAGGGGGTCCGCAGGGAGTTTGGCAGGCAGATCACACTGCCAATTCAGCATTTCTGCACACTCAAAAAACATAAGTCTTCACAGTCAAAAAAAAAAAAAAACAAAAAAACAAACCAAACCCTTGAGAGATGATCTTAATTCTTAGAGATTTTTTTTTTATTTAAATGTGAAAGGTTGAGAGTTCTTTTTCTTTTTTCTTCTTTTTCTTCCTTTTTTTTTTTTTTTTTTTTTGCCTCAAATGAATAAATATTTTCCAGAAAGCAAACACAATTTCCCTCTGTGTACAGCACACAAGGGAGAGAGAGAGAAAAGAATACTTGACCCCGGGACAACGCGCTGCTCTTTTTTCTGTTGTCTGGTCGTGGTGCAGGAATGTGCAATCTGCAGTCTCAACTGGCAGATGCACAACTTTTGTTTGCAGAGCTGACTTCATTATTCCCGCTGTAGGGGTGGGCTGGCTGGAGATGTTTGGGATACAGGCGGTTACTGGTCTTCCTGTTGAATCATCCATGTTTTTGGCCTGGTCCGAACTAGCAGTAGCATCACTAAGCTCAGATTCAGGCTTTGGGGAATGACAGAACAGCTGGCACGTTTTAACCGTAGCTTTTTAGCACCAGCCCTCATTATCTCAGCCTTATCGTGATTTTACTCCACCCCGATCCCTGGTTGTGTTTTGTCATCTGCTGTGACTACAGCCTCTTTGGACCTGGGTCATCTCCTCACAAACAGTGGGGCAGAGATGGTTTTTACTGGAGCTTTAGATAGCACTATCGCATTACAAATAGCTATGAGCTAATGTTATATATCACCCTAGAGCTAAAAATCCCAGCTGCTCACCAGTACTTAGCCACATTTTACTTTTGAAGGCTGGTGTAGTGCTGCACCCCCTCCTTGTATCACCCTAACGACTGTCTTCCCTTATTTACCTCCTAGAGCATCTGCCCTGGTCAGCTGATTCCCTTGAGGTTAAGGCAAAGGCTCTGGGGATGAAAGTGATGTGTCACTATGTAATTAATTCTGTGTTTATGTATGCAAGATAGTCTGGGCAGCCCAAAAGTTTGCGTTTTCTTTGGAACTCTTGAATTGATCTTCTCATTTGTCTAGTATGAGAAAGCATTTTTTTTTCCTGATTTTCCAAAGTGAAATTTCTTTGTTTTCTTAATAGAAAACCCCAGTTCCACTATACCCAAATATGATATTTCTATTTTGCTTACAACCACCCGTGGGGTTCGAACCACAGACCTACAGCACTGTAACAGACTCCATCATGTGCAAATTAAAGGGATTAAAACCAAAACTCGGCAGAAGGGGAAGGCAGCAGCTCAGGACCGACTTTAGAAGTGAAGTTGATGCAGGGACACATTGCACTCTGTCCACAGGTCGGTCATTCGTTGCATCATTCATTGCTTATCAGACTGCTGACCTTCCCATCCATCTCCTGTTCCCTTCCACAACTCAGAGGGAAACTTTCCCTTCCTAATGCTATCAGTCTGATTCTCTTTTCTTCTCATCCCCTTTCTGTGTTGTTTATCTTGCTAATTCTGTAAAACATTCATGAGAAACATAGTTCCCATGAAGGATGCTAAGCAGAATGAAGTTGGTGCTGTATATATGAAATTGTGATCTGTAATCTGTATGTTCTCCACTGTGTAGCTCAAGATTATTAAATAAGGATGTTGCTGGATGTAGATACTAATATCAAATAGTGCAATTTGTTTTTACCATTTCTTTCTGTTGATCCCTCATCTCACTTGGAAATGAGGAAACATGGTGGCAGTGAGTTGGAGGTGCAGGAGATGAAGGAGAGGTAAAGAGGAAAGACTGAAATGTCTGTGAGCAGAAAACTCCCCAGAGGGAGTTTGGTGTCTTCAGATCTCATTAGGTTGCTTATCTTACTTTTCTAGTATTTGATTTTTGTTAATGCTTAGAAGTCTTGCAATTCTGAATTAACATTGGCTCATCTTGGATCTGAAACAAGGATCAGCTCATTACTATGGCAGAGCTCAACTTCTTTGTCTCATGACACTCCTACAACTCACTGACCTGGGTGGTGGCTCTACCAAGGCCTCTGATCCTGCCTTCTAGTTAGTATAGATTAAAAAAAAAAAAAAAAAAAGGCATTAAAATTTAAGTCATATGACTGTAATGAGAAGGTTATTTCCCCTTCCCTCATGAGTTAAGTTCTGTTGCAATTGCAGCTCACTTTGTCCTGTCCATCTCATAGTCTCATTAGCTGCTGGGCCACAGAGGAATTGAGGAGAGAGAGTTGGGGGTTTTATCTGCATGCCGTTCCAGCGTGGAGGATTCAATGAGACGATGACTTGTCATTTTTTATTAATGAGCTGGAGCCTGATTCATTATAGATGTGTGGAATGAGCTCCGGGTGGCTGCAGGGGGAGGGCTGCCATTGAAGATGCACCTTTCAACGTGAGTTTTCTTCTGCTTGGTCTTAGCAAATTGGCTGAGCACATTGCCAGCATGCTACCAGACAGCTGAGGTAGCACGTAGCTCCTGCTTCCCACTGCCCAAGCCTGTGTGTTTCAGCTCCTGATGAGCAGCCTCAGAGGAGGAATGAATATTCAGTGATGTTCACCAATTAGCCAATTAGCCATCGTGAGGAGGTTTCTAAGGGACTATCTCATAGGGCTTGGCTGGCTGACACACTGGTGGCTGAGGAAAAGGTTTCCATATTTCTTGAGCTATTTCTGTGGGCCAGAGGAACACAAATAAATAGCCAAGCTTTAGGAGGTGTCAGTGACAGTAATCTAGACTTTTGGAAAGTCACAAATTGCAGCTAGAGGCAGAATGGGCATCACTGAACTCGGCTGTTGTACCGTGTATATTATGTGTTTAAATTTGTAAGCTCTTTGCTCCTTACAGAGATAGGTAACCGTTTAGCATTAATCTCAGCGCAGACTGTCAGAGAAAGACATGCAGTTGGAGTAGTCCTTCGTGTTTTTCTTAATCTAAAGAGAAGGTCATTCAGATTGAAGTTATCTGGCTGCTCTTTCTGTACAGAAGAGTATAAATTCTGTGTGTTTGGCAGTGGTCTCCCAGCAGGAATGTGTGGTGTGTACCTCTGTGCCATGCTGCTGCACTGACCGGTGCACAAGGTTCTTCTTAACATCAAACCACCAACTGGGAGTGATTAAGGAGGTATTCTGAAGAGACTTAGGGAATCATTAATTTAATATCTATTATTGAATAAGGGAAAATTTTCCTACTTTGTATTTATGTTTGCCCTGAGATAAATTCTGGCCGAAGTTATGTTCTGGTGATGTGCAGAGGACAGGACATGCTGTTTTCCACTGTTGTTATTTATAATCTTGCAGCGTGGCTCAAATGTCTTCAAGGTAGCTGTACAATTGTATACAGACAGAAATAAAGATGTGCTGCTCCTGCCTTTGCTGAAAACTTTCTTTTCCAACATTTTCCAGGTCCTGAAGTCTTTTCACGTGGTTGGGTACTGAACAGAAACTTAAATAAGAACTCTGAGTGCTGCTTGGTATTCCCTGCTTGCAGGGAAACAAAAGATCAAACTGTCCTTGCAGGAGAAGTGCATGCTTGAAAGGGTTAATGCAACAAATAGACCTAAAGGAATCTTTTCCCCTTGTAAAATATGCAGCCAGCGTGACAGCAGTATTCCCAGAGTCAAGTTATCTTTTACATTAGTGAATGTTGTTCCTAAAGCTTTAGCTGGAGTAATAAATGATTCATGGTAACCACACCTTTGTGCACAGCCGTCCACTTGATGTTCAGTCCGTATGCTACATCAAGAAGCCTTGTGCAGGAGCGCTATGGCTCCAGTTCAGCAGCTTTCCCCCAGTAACTGACAGGGTGAAAGGCATTCGAGTAACAAATGGTAAGTCGAAGAGAAAGGTTTCTCTTCTGCCTCTTAAAGTGTAAATTAGCGGTGTGTGTTTGTGCTTTCTGTGCAACCCAAGTTTGATGCACGCTCCTGGGAGTCTGGATGGGGAGAGGAGGCTAAAGAAGAGACGACTGAATCTATTCTCTTTGGGAAAGAAGAAAATAGGAAGAGAAGTTTAAAAGTTGTGCGTGTCAGTCCTTCAAGCTCTTCCCCACCATGCAACTAATGAGACCTCACAAAATGTGTACACTGCCAGGGAGTGAGGCAGACCCCCTAACAAAGGGGCTCCAAATCAGATGGCACTCAAGGTAGGGCTGCAGGGTAGGGCTGCAGGGCAGGTCTGCCCCAACCCCAGCTGTCTGCTCACGCTGCTAAGTGCCCACTGGGGACTGAGATTAGCCCAGACCTTTCCCGAACCAGTGTGACTGTGGACCCAGATCCATTCTTCTGGATGAAGACGACTGGCCCAGGTGGGAGCTCTGCTCCAGATTTGGGAAGACCAAGGTTCAGTCTGCTGCTTCTGTTGTGGAGGGACCCGTGACTCTGCTGGTACTTATACACGGGAGATGACTGAGAGGATAACTGCTAGAGATCAAGACCCTGTAATTGCTGAAGATAGATTTGTCTGAGCACTCAAATTCATGGAAGATTAAAAAATCTAGAAGGGAATCGTCAGACTGGGACAACCAAGGTAGATACGAGGTTTGACCCAATTAGAGAGTGAACATTTCATTTGTAGCAGGGTATTAGACCAGGACACTGAATGATGATTTGAAACCTTCAGTGTATTTTGAGATCCAGTGAGGAGTGGGAAGGGGAGACTTGGACTAGCCTGAGAAGTTTCTTGGCGATTTGGAGAGGAATCCAAAACAAATCAGGACAGCATGCAACCAGTTTAAGACAAACACTATCAAAAGGAATTTGACTCAATTCATTCGCTTCTCTACAGAGAGTCAAGCAGGGCACACTTTTTGGTTTTGATCTAGAGTCAACTTCCAAATAGCCCCATATCACTCCCTTTATGAATATTCCCCATGCAAGTGTGAAGCACTATGCCAGGTGTTCAGCTGACTTTCCCAAAGTCTGGTTTCAGAGTGTCACAGCTCTGCAGAGCAGCAGGCATAATGTATTGGTGCCCTGCCTTTTACGTATCTCTCTCCAGCAGTTCATGAATAGTAAGCACAGTGGGTTTTACAAGGACAGGTATGGAATAGTCTCCATTGCATTTGAGTAGAAAGTGCAGTGTACAATTGACATAGCGCAGTCTTGGGTGTTTGCTGGTTTAAAAGAAAAAATGATTTCCAACAATTGAGGCTTTTTTCTTACCAGACCAATCACAAACTTTTGAAGCATGAAATGAATTTCAGTGGTCCTTGCCAATAAACTTCTTTCTCTGATATTGGTTTATATGAAATGGCTATAATCTTTGCAGGTAATGAATGAAAGCTACACTATGAAGACCCACCTAACATTCTTCTTCTTGATTTATGGTGTATTGGTTAAAATAGTAAACTGATAATGATCACAAAATAGCGATAAATCACTATGGGCTGATGTATCTGAAACAATAGAAAATGTTCTGGAGGAAGAAACTTGGAGCCAGTCGGGAACAGCTGGGTGTTCTGCAGATATGAAAGATACCAGGGAGTCCACAAAAATGCAAATTAAGAGACTCTTTCCCTTTGTTTCTGTCAGGGTTGGACTGTTCCTCACTTCTGAGTGAAATAAACTTTAGACAGTTATGATAAATTAAGGTTCCCACACCCTGAGTGTATCAAATCTAATTAGAAAGTGTTGGTGGAAATCTACTGAAGCCAAAATCAGGTCTGGATCTGATCATTTCATTTTGCACAGTTCTTCAGAAAACTGGTATTTAGTTCTCATTCCAGCCCCCCAAAATCACCCTTGCGGATAAATTTATGTATGTGTGCAGTCTGCTAAAGGTGAAACAAAATCGCGTTGTTATCTTGCATTGCCTCAGTTCCTAGGTAATACAACTTCTCTCTGTCCGTCAGATGTGTTTTCAAACCACCTGTATTTTTAGCTGTAGTCAGGTAATGGTAATACATTCTGACTCAGATATGCTGTAGACTCTGAGATGCCAATAGATAACAGAAAAAAGATGGAGCAAAAGGCACTCCAACCTAAAAGTAGTTTGAAGAGACCATGATGTCTCCTAAAGTCTCCTGAGAACTGAAAAGTTCTCTGATCTTTAGTGGAGTTGACCTATCCCAAAATGATCTTCCTAGAAAGGTTTTGGGTTAAATTCTCCCTCTTCTCTTGTCTTATAATGGTAACTTTCTTTGGACTTGGTGCTAATCATACCAATGAGCCAGTTCTGATTGGTACTAGCTTGCAAAAGGCCTCTTTTGTTCTTGTTAGAGTATCTAACCTCTAAATCTATTTAATACCCTTTCCCTGGTTGTCCATCATTATGACACATGATTTTCCAAAGGATTTACTATTAGTTAGCAGCACAGGGCTTTCTCCCTGGGGTAGCAGCTACTTGCAGTGAAGAAAATGCATGTTCAATGTAGCAATTTGTCTTTTTTTATATATTTATTATAAGAGTAAATGAGTTATTGTGGGGGACTTCAATATTATTGCAAATTAGGTGCTACAAGCCAAGCCGTGCACATTTGTTATGTTTCTAGGCATACACAGCATGCATAGCAGTTCAAAAATCAGCAGTCATATTATATCTAGGCCTTTTCCTGGGCAGCTGCTACTTTGCAGGTATTTTTGTAGCGTGGCTGTTCCATAACTCTGCTTACTTCAAATGAAGGAAGGGGGGAATCTGTCAGAAAAGTGATTGCTATAAAAAAGGTTTTGATGAGCAGAAGGGCATGAATTATAAAATCTCTCAAGATTCAGTTTCCAAAGTAGGCATGGGCTAATGAATATACAGAGAGCATTGCTTGTTGTATATTCCTTCTATAATAGTAATTTATGAGCTGTTGTGTATTTTTTCACTTGCACCTTTCTGGATATACTTGCAGGCTGAAAACTTATCGAAATTATAAATTGCTCTTTTATTCAGAAAAGTGTGCAGAATCAGGCAAAGCACACAGAACTGAAACCTGCACAACCTCCACTTCAACAAGGGACTTAAATTAACTGCTGAAATTTCAGTCAGCAGAATTAGTCAAATGTTTTGGTTTAAGGGAGCTCTTAAGCAGCTCATTGAAGCAGAGTCTCTCAGTGCTGGGATTTCTGTCCCAGGTCAATCTTCTGAGTTTCTGGTTCTGATCAAACCAGGCTCTTGACAGAACAAGCTCTTATCATGTAATTTCATCTCACAAGGATGCAGGAATGGACAGCAGGCCAGGAGTACCCTGCTCAGGTCCTCTCCTTCCCCAATTGAGTCCTTTTTTGTAGTTTAGCCATCAGCCTAATCCTGGGTTTAGAGACTAATCTGGATTAAAGCTCTGTTTCTTTTGATGTTCCTGCAGGACAGGTTGTGTCTGGTGGGAGGGAGAGAGCATCTTGAGTACAAAACATTAAGGAAAAAATTTCTGAAAAGTCTCCTTGGTTGTGTCAGCTTTTAGAAGAGAAGAACAGATAAGAAAGTGGAGCCCTTCTGCATCTCTACTCTCCTACTTCTCCTTTTCTTTTTTTCTTCCAAGAAGAGAGAGCCCATGTGTCATGTTTCATGTAATACTGCTTATATTCATCATAGGTGACCTGGATCATTTGTACTTGTTTTTTTGTAGTCTCTCGACATACATTGTTTTCTCTGGCTTGAAATATAGCACATTAATGAGGAATGTATCTGTTCAGATGTATGCAGTCAGCTCATGAAGGATGCTCTGGTAGCACTTCGGCTAGTTTGTCAACAGCTAACATTTTGGCAGACGCGGAGAAAAAAACATCCCCAATTCATATGAAAGACCAAGAAAACCTGATGTTAAGCTATAGGGAGCCATGTTTATGTATTCTGGAGCTCACGATGCAATTAGATGCATAGTAATCTCCCCAGTCCAAACTCTAGTGAAGCAGCTATTGCTTCACAATTAATGTATATCTGCTTCTGATAGTGGTACATTGATGTTTCTCTTTCCTCTTTGCTGGTAATGGGTTGGAGCCATTGTGGCCAGCAGTCTGACATTTTACCTGAGCTTTCCTGTTGCGTGTGAGTAGCTGGTGCTCAGCAGTGCCCATTTGGGTGCTTTGCTGCAGGAGGCCCCTAGTTGTCCTGATATTCCTCGTCTGCTGCAGTGATGCATTACGTGAAAAGGGGTTATTTTCAACTATTTCCCTATATAAGATCTGGAGTTGCTAATTTTTAGAACAGCATGACCAAGAAGTGCTGGAGGTCCTAAGTTTCACTGCTTGTTTGGCCACCAGTTACAGTTTTGTGCTTGCGTGCTCTGGGAGCGCCCTGAAAAGTTCTTAGAATGTAAGTTTATAGCTACTGATTTACAGCTGCTTCAATAAGCATTGTACTAGGATCTTTTTGCAATGTTATATTAGATATAGAGGAGTACTGGGAACAATTTGGGTTGCGTTCCCAGTTAGGCAAGCTGGAAAGACTTTTTAGACAAATTTGGGGAGGAAAAAAAACATTTCTATTTCTTTATCAGAAATAAGAGAAAGGATGCACTTACTGAGAATTTGTAAGGCTTAAGCAGTTGTGGAGTACAGTCATATCGCTGCATGAATGCAACTTCTTAATATACAGTCATCCAGAAAGCTGTCTCAGTGTAGCAAAAATAACTTTATTTGCATGTCAGCAAATGTTCTGTATCAGTGGATTATGGGCTCCGATCTGGAGTGGCATACTGAGGACAAAGAATATGAAAAACTGCGTCTTGAAATCCATCTAAACTTGAATAGTTTTCGTCTCAAGGGGCAAAAATGTGTTACAGGTACTCTTGTTGAGTAGTAACAAGTAGCCCCATTAAATAAAAGCTAGAAATCAGCATGCCTCCAGGACAGCTCAGCAGCTGCTTGTGGCTGAGATGAGCGGCAGTGTCATTGTACCTCCCACAGAAATACTTATCCCCCAACATCCCTATGAGCTGCTGTGTTTCCAGAGTCCGGGGATGCTTCTTGATCCTTATCTGTATTCACATTTTGGCGATGAGATTTTTTTCCAATTGCTGTGCTTTTTAAATGACCAGTGGTAACTTCTCATCCAGAGACTGAGCCAGTTGTTTGATTTAACTGAATTGGTTGTGTATATGTAGGGGCTTTCTGCTTCACGGGATTTTGTGTGTATATGTTCTTAGGAGAATCTTTGCTGTTAGGGATGCCTTTCCCTTGTATACGAACTCTTTATCAGAGCTCACATGATATGCTTTGTAAGAGCTGAGAAACATAAGAAGTTCTCTCAGCTGTATGAAGTCTTTATTGCCTTTAATTGTTTAGTATTGCAAAGAAGTAGTTTTGTCATCTTCTTTCCATGCATCACTCCAATATAAATGCATCTTTTATGTTAGCAGATTTGACCAAGCCAGTATGTTATTTCAGCTACTTTTCATTAACAACTTGGGGTATTTTAGCTGTGCAGTAGCTTTTCCTTTGTGTTTCTATGCTCCTTTGCTATTGAATGAAATTTAATACATTGCTTATAATTAGCATTGAGGAATGCTACCCTATCATCAGTTCACTGCTATGAGACTCGCTCGAAGATTTCAACAAAGAAAATATTCTTTGCTCTTGAAATGCTTTGCAGTTCCGCCTAGGCTGCTCAAAATAAACATTGTTTTTGAACCAAAGTTCCCCCCCAGCTCCCCTCCCAGCAACCTTCCAAAACAAACAAAATATTTTCAGTGGCCATCAGATAGAAATTTGACCCTAATTACGTACTTTGTCTATTCATGGTGTGTAGTAGGGGTCTAGAGAATGATAGTTTGCAACTGAATGCATTTTAACTTAGCATCAGGTGTGGGCAGAAATGCACAGCATGCAGCATGTGTGTTGAATAGTATAATGGGAATTATATGCTCTTGTAAGCTACAATTTGCATATGTGAAATGAGGTGGGATTTTTTTTTCCATGGTGATTAGCAGTTTTGGGACAAGCCCAGAAGCCCTTACTCAGCTGTAACTCCTGATGCTCAGTCATTGTTCATATATTCATCATATAAGTGCACTGGCAGACTATTTTAGTAAATATTGATCATAATAAATAGCAGCAAAGATAATAACTTAGCTATGGTTTTCCTTATACCTGTGCACACCTGACTGGGGTTGCTTGATGGCTCTGAAGGTTGAGACCTGTTGGTGGCACCTGGAAGGTGCTCCAGATCACTGCTGATGGAGAAGAGTACTTTTGGAGAGGTGACTCATTCAGCAGAAGGACTTTGTACTCTTTGACTCTTCCCTGGTTGTTGTGGCCATGTTGCACTGGCTTGGTTCTCACACCACAACTTCTTTTCCTAAGTTCTGTGTGACACATTAAGGTGGCATCCTTCCCCAGGTCAGTGCCTCTTCTGAAATCCAAATTAGGAATAATAATAGTAGCTTTGTTTTATTTCCCTTCAGTGGTTCCTTTCTGTTTATTTCCTTGTTTTGAATTCAGTTTACTACTTTGGTTTCTTGAAAGTGTAGGAAAATTTTGTGGTACTTCTGCACAGACATTGGTCCTAGGCAGCAACTTAAAATAAGGGAGAGAGAGAGAGGAGGAGATGGTTTCTTAGTTACAGGGCTGCTAGTTTGTTTGTATTGAAAAACAGACTAACTCTAAAAGAATGCGCTGTAATTTGGATCACAGATCTAATTTGCCTGAGTCTTAAGTGCAGCCATGCGTTAAAGTGTTTGCAAAAATTAAAACTTTGAGATGTGGGAAGAGATTGACTTTCACTTGTAATTTGTGCAAACATTTTCATCTCCCTCACAGAAGACTTGTGAAGTCTCTTGAAGCCCAGGATGTTTAGAAGTTCAGACTGAGTTTTCCTAGGGTCCCAAGGTAAGCAGGGACAAACTTCAAATTCAAATCACATCCGCGGCCTCTGTTCCTGTTTTGATTAAAACCTGTGCTTCCCAATTCTGCCACATGAGCTACAAGAAATGTACTGCGGTGGGTCCTGCGGCCTCACCTCAAGCACTGGGTGCAGTTTTGGGCACCACAATATAACAAGGATATAAAACTATGAGAGAGCATTCAAAGCTACGAAAATGGTGCACGGTCTAGAGGGCAAGATGTACAAGGAGCAGCTGAGGTCCCTGGGTTTGCTCAGCCCAGAGCGGAGGAGCTGAGTGGAGGCCTCATGGTGGCTGCAGCTCTCAGAGGGAGCGGAGGGGCAGCGCTGTGCTCTGCTGCCTGTGGGCATGGAGCTGTGTCAGGGGAGGGGCAGTTGGGGGATAGTGAAAGGGTCTGCACCAGAGGGCAGTGGGCATGGGACAGGCTGCTCAGGGCTGTGGGCATGGCCCCGAGTGGCAGAGTTCAAGGAGCGTCTGGACAGTGCTCTCAGACATAAGATTTGGTTTTTGGGTAGTCCTGTGTGCAGCCCGCAGTTGGACTTGATGATCCTTGTGGGTCCTTTACAACTTTGGGTGTTCTATGAGCCTGTGATTTTTTTAGCCAAAAAGTGAAATGTAAATGAAGCACCAATTTTGTTGAATACTTCCCGGTCTGAAATGACCATGCCTGGATGAGAATGCTGATGATGACAGTGGCATCTCAGCAATAGAAGCTTTTATGTCAGAGATGTAAAAAAAAAATGAACCAAACTAAACAGAAAGGCTGCTATTATAATGCATTTATATTACTGTAGATTGTCTGGCTTGAAGCAGATATCCTGAACATTTCAATAGCATGAGAATTTTGTGCAAACTATCTGGAAACAGCACAGATAGAGTCTCAAGCTGGACTTTCAAGATGTCTTAAAATGCTCTTGATAGATTTTCCTGAATGTGGTGAGGCTTACACCCTCTTCAACCTGCTTTGTATAGGGTACAGGTTTGGAGTGTGGCTTCCCTCTGAGGCACTTTCCCAGACATTTGGATGCTGTGCTCCTCATACTAGTGAATGGCGTGCCATAAACAGGCTATTTTATGTTTTGCACACACCCATTCATCAATGGCTTCCTGCTTGGGAACTGTGGTATTCAGACACATTAGTGGAAGCAAAGACATGTAAACACATTTACACCCATTAAGTCAAGGCCAGGAAAACGTTGGCCCATTCCCACTAGAACTTGCTCCTTGCTCACTGACACAAGGTCCAGCTCATGCTGGGCTGGTTTCTGCGTCCCAAGGAAACTGGGTGACATTCCGGTTGACTGAAGTTTGAGCCAAGAGCAAAGCTGTGGTTGTTCTCTTCTTGCTTTTGCTCTGCTGAGTGTTTGAGGGATGATGCTCGTGTTGGTCATATTTTATTTCTGGCAGAGTGTTTCCCAAAGTCACCAACAGGTTGCCAGTTTTACTGTTTGTGATGTAAATGATGTTGAAACCCACCCTCAGGATCTGTTTTGGCAAAGCCGTGCTATTTCATAATGAGCTCTGATGCTTTTGGCCCAGCTGCTTAGGAATCAGCTCAAATTGTTCTGTGATGCCAGATTTCTTTCTTTTCTTTCTTTCTTTTTTTTCCTTTTTCTTGGCGTGGGCAGTACCCCTGCAGCAACATTATGATGTCTCGTTCCAGTGATGCTTGCAGTGAGTGTGTATGACTGAGTGGTCAGGACGACCCATCACGGACTACCTTTAAACAAAAGCTCTGGTGAGATACGTTGCTTTTTTGTCTGACAAGACACGGTGACAGCTCTCTGGCTGCATTGTGTCCGTCTTACACTTTATCGGAGTTGATATTTTTGTACCATCACATCTGTGGGTGCCAACAGGTGCCACTTCACAGGCAACTGACTACTGTAGCGTAAGTGCTCGCCACCAAAGATTTCCAGAGTGCTTAAGAATGAGCTCCAAATGGCTAAGAAGATGGGGGAATTAAAGTAGATTCAGATGTACCCGCTGATTTGCTTATTCATTTTTCTACTTATGGATTTTTAAGCTGTTTAGAAGTTTTTTGCCTTAGACTCCTACACATGTTTTGGAATGAATCTTTGAAGGCAACGATTCAAACATGGGTTTGGTCTGACTCCACAGAAAAAATGATTTTGATGCTCTCCAATGAGGGATACTACTGCCAGTGCATATCAGCCAGCACACATTCTGTTCTTCTTCATATATTGATATTGCTCATGAGCCCACAACAAATCTCAGCATGTGTGTGGCAATGTTTTTCCTTTCTAAGCTAAAAAATTCAGTAGCGACGGTACAAGTCAGGTGAAACCTAAGCACTTAGATACTTTGGTAATGATCCCATTATAGCAGGTAGGAAAACATCCATTGTACAGAAGAGATTTTGCAAATCCAAGTGAAAAGCCATGAATGGAAAGCTCATTAGAATATAGTCATTAATTCTTGAGTTAAATTAACAAGGTTAAATATAATTTAGTGAGTTTTTCAACGTAGGTCTGCTCGATCCATTAAGAGGATTTTAAAACAAACACTCTGTAATAACCACATTTATTAAAAGCTAGGCTGAAAGTGCTTTTGCAGAAGGTCAGCCCTGGCTCTGTGATATTTTGGGCTACCCCACACTCTTGGGACCACTTTCAGTATTTAACACGCAACATCTAAATAAGCATTACAGAGCCCTTTTTCTTTCTTTTCTCCTCTTTTGTGCTTCCCCCACATGTAATGGCTTTGAGAAGGATACCAACATTTATAGGCAGCAGGAATACCTTGTGCAGACGGGAAGAAAATTCTCTCTGACTCGAGCTGACTCCCACTAATTACATGGCTGGAGGTGGACCTTTAAGGAAGCTGCCCCGTGGCTTTGTCCTGGGTGATCCCCACCAAATTAGGCCCAGTCAGGCCGAATGTGGAGAGAGTAGTGATTACCGAGATTATTTTCTTTTCAAACATGCTCCTTAGCTCTTCTTTGCTGGGTGTTGGTTTTCAAAAGGGCCATATAATAAACGTGGACTATCTATATATAGCCCAACTTTTGTTCGTTTGCACAGTTCAGAAAGCCTACTGTTTGAGGTTAGCCTTGAGTAAACTTGTACCATTTACTTTGGAGCATTTCAAAGGGAACAAAAACACAAATCATGATGAGGCTAATAAGAAGTTTGGGTGTTTAGTTTAAATGTGTACACAGCAATCATTGTAGAGGAAGTCCTTCTCTTTGGGAGTACATTATTATTAAGCAGCATTGCTGTTTGCCTGGTTTTGTCTGGTCCACAATTTGCATTCACTTGATGGATTGCCAGGGTCGGAGGTGCACTACTTGGGAAACACTGAAGTGCCGTCTCAGCAAACTCTTAAGAGGAGGGGAACACTAATACAAGCATTTGCCCAAACTCCTTGAGTCTTCTTAGGCTTCCTTAGGCTGTGCTAGATCAATATGACAGTTTGCTAAGAAGCTTTGGACAAGCATTCACAAACTCTCTCTATTGGCTTTCTTGGCATGTTATTCAGGAGGTAGTTGCTAGTGAAACATGTCTTCTACCAGCACAGAAGATTTATACATGCATTTTCTTCTCCTGCTAAGTGATTTATTTACTAGCAATAATGCCTTGCAGAGCTGCTTGGTCCAGTTTGCAGAACTCATTATGTCGACCCTCAACAATCTATAGATGAATGGGATCGCTCGCTCTCGCTCTTTTTTTTTCCTTCCTCCCTCTCTATCCCCTTTTTTTAAATGTGGTCACATGGCTCCAATCCTCCTGTTTGTTCAGTGGAGTGAGATGATCCCAAGCTGATGAGCGTTTTCCATGTTATACACAGAGGTAAGTCGTCTCATGTCACCCATCTCAGAACGATGGCGGGACTTGCTTACTTTAATTGTAATCATTTGCTTCGTGATTGCTGACTTTGAGTTGTTTGCAGATTGGTGGGCTTGTACAATTTACACAGCTTATTTCCC
>JAOWBP010003503.1:24199597-24209759 GCA_028571105.1 Tragopan temminckii
TACACATGCTGCAACATAGAGATAAAAATGCAATAGTAGGAAAGTTTATAATAGTAGGAAGTTTTTGCTGTTTTTTTTTCTGGGGGACTGGGGACCCCTGTTCAGATCTTCACGATTCTCCAAGCCTTTTTTTAGGGAGCTCCCTGGCGCATTTGGCATTGTCCCCTTCTGCAAATGCCTGCACAGATATATGACTCCTTGGACACATGATTTAAAAATGTTTCAGGGAATCTTAAACCGTTTCACGTTTTATTGGCCAAGTTCTAAGCACACCTTGAATAAATTCATAGTTGGTGGTTGTGGCGTATGTACCTTGGCTATCGTGGGTGGATAAAAAATGTTTCATACCCCCGAGGAGCAGCAAAGGAGCGAGCGAGCTCTGTGCAGCAAGAGGAGTGAAAAAGTTGGATTAAATCATGTCTGTCTGCCTGTGGTTGAGCTAGCAACGAGGCATTTTCAACCAGAGGTCAGGGCTGTGGTCACATTTCTGCTTCGCTTTTTGCTCGCCATAATTTTCCCTCATACCAGATTCTCTGTGAAACTCCAGAAGGACCGAGACACTCTCTGTGTCTGACCTTTCAGGGCAGGATTTTTCAGACAGCCCTGTTTCAATTGAACTCGCTGCCAGAGCATGCAGGAAGGAAGCGACATGTGTTAGTCATACACCCCGGTGTGTGTTTAGCATCCAGCTTGTGTATAGTCCAGGAATAACCCGGCAGAACTCTGCAACGCTGGACTCACACTCAGATGTTTTGATGTTTGGGCTAGGAGGGGATTTCTCCATACATGAAACAGGCTTTCAGTGCTCGCTGAGGATCAATGCATCTCCCCAGGGAGCTCAGGCAATGAAAATATTTTTGCAATAGATGCTCAACCTGTGCACGGGCGTTGGGGCTGAGCAAGCGTGTTTCCAAGCCAGGCTTTTTCCCACACAAGCAGACCCATGGATGCACATAGGCAGCATTGCCCGGCCCTGGGGATGGCCCCATATGGGGCACGTAGGGCTGGAAGGAGCTGATGCTGCGAGCCCGCCCTCGGAGACAGTGCTGAGGGCAGCAGCGCCGGGCTTGACATCTTGAAACAACATTAATTAAAAGTAACTTTTTAATCCTTGAGGGAAGAGAAACCAGAAGTGACAGTCTCCTGGCTACAGCCGCTTGGTTTCAATCCCAGTTTTGACTTTTTGCCTGGGATCGACAAGCCGCAGAGAACAAAAACAGATTTTAAAAAGTTTCTTTCAAAGCAGATGAATGTTAATCATGGGGGTGGGGTTTTTTGTCGGTGGTTTGGTGGTTGTTTTTTTTTTTTTTTTCTTTTTTTTTTTTTGACTGCTGCTGGTCTGAAGGAACTGTAATAGCAGACAGCTTTGCTTTAAGCGAGTATCAGTCTGCTTTAAAAGGGCATCTCTCTGTGCAGCTGGCCCAATACAGAGGATGGTATTTCTGCTCTTACAGCCTAGCTGTACTTTGTGCCTGGTGCTTTTGGGAGGTCGGGCTGCTGTGCACACCCACCTGTCCTGTGCACTGTGTGAGTGCAGCTCTGGGATGCACTCTGCAAAGGTCCTGAACGTGGTGCTTGATGGCAGGAGGGACTGGGATAAGTGAGATGAGCCATTTGGATCCATGTATTGGATATCCTTGGAAATTAGCTTTTTGAAACTGGACTGGAAGGCAACTGTGCTACCCAGAGAAGTTGTGAATGTCTCATCCACCTTGAGGTGCTCAAGGCCAGGTTAAATGGGACCCTGGGCAGCCTGATCTGGTGGAGGGCAACCAGCCCATGGGAGTGAGTTGGAGCTCGCTGATCTTTAAGGTCCCTTCCAACCTAAGCCATTCTCTCTGTGAAAATGATGCAAGGGTGATGGGGAGTGCTGTTTCAGATCTTATTACGAAATCCCACTATCTTCTCTCTGGCACCATGTACTCATAATCACATCCTCTCTCTCGCAAAGGCTTGGCCTGTTGGCAGTTGGGAATGCTTTAGCAGACCTCCTCTTCTCTGCTACCTGTCAGAACAGCAAGCCCAGGCTTTCCAAACAGCCTGCTGATCCAAAAATCTGTGTGTGCTGCTCTGCAATTAACATTCCTTCTGAGCGCCTTGTATTAAGCATCTCTATATGTGTCTTGAAGGAAGCCTCTGAGACATTGTCTTTTATGGAGGAGTTATAAGAGATTTCTTATGGCTGAGTTCACCTATAGAAAATACAGAATTGTAAGTCTATGTAGTTCAAGAAAGAAACTGAATTAGCCAGACCCAGACAAGAATAAGTTAACAGTACTCACTAAGGAGCCTTGAGTGGAATTAGAAAAGAAGAAACACAGCCTGCTGATAAAAACAAAAGCCTAAAAACTGGACGAAACCCTTCCCCCAACCCCATCAGAGCGGGGATGGTGAGGATGCCTGATCTACTTGATGCCAGCGGTGCATCTCCTCCTTCCCTTCTTTATTTGACCCCCTTTTAGAGGAATGTTTAGCAAAGTTGTTTATTTTGCATAAACCCAAGTAATAATGCGGCCTCGGGTGACGGGTCCTGAATGAAGATGACAGCAGTTTGATTTAACGATTAGCCACCTGACCTGATAGCACCTCTGGAATCTTAACTGCAGAATAAATTCCCATTCTTCCCGCATGGGCTGCATGTTAATTGCGGGAAGAAAAGCAAAGGGTGGCTGCAATAGGGCCATTGTTCATGGGGCTGAAGGCTTGAAAAGAAACTGCCCGTCCCTGCCTGCTTTGTGCTGGCTTCACGCTGGGTCTTGGACACTCAAGTTTCTTTTACTGCTTCTGTATAACCCCCAATGAAATACAGCTTTCCAATGGGGCACATTTGGCTGGGTTCATTCACTGAGGGGCTTGCCTTCGCCCTGAATTATCACTGTGTAGCTTCTAATTTTTGTTTCCACTGGAAGTCGGCACTTGCAGCAAAGGACTGTATTTGCAGAGTGAGCGGAGCAAGTTGCCGAGAGAGCTCTGCTTCTTCCAAATGCTCCCTAAAGCGGCTTAGCAGAGTGGTAGGGCTTTGTTTTGAGGGAAAGCAATTTGGGGAAAATCTTGCTGTGCTTTGTGTTTCCTCCCTCCACTCCTCCCCACCTCCCAGAGTCTTTCAAAGTGCCTGCATTATCGGTGCAAGCATCGCCTTCACGGGCTAATATTCACTTACAGTTCAACCTTCCAACTTAGGAGCACAGGGAGCGATGTGGCAAAGGGGAATTAAAAAATGATTGCAAAGTCAATGGTTTAAAGAGTAATTACAGAGTCATTAAAGGTTATTACGGGGAAATGTTCAGCCGAGCAGCGATTAGCATTCCTGGTGCCTCAAGTTCACGGTGGTTGGAGGGCACGAATGGGATGAGTGCAGAGGTCTCTGCCCCTGGGGCTGGCAGTGGCCCCAGCATGGTCCCATAGGGACGGTGGGATGGAGACCACATCCAGTGGCATGTGGTAGGGAGTACTGGTGCTGCCAGCAGTTCAGAGAGCCTTCAGTGCAGCCTTGCCCTCTCCTTGTATGAAAGCCTTTGGGTGCAGCCAGGATTTAGCTCTCTCAACGCAGGTGGTAGAGGGCTGCAAGTTGCCATTTGCACCTGCAGGTAATTTCAGAGCTTAAAACTCTCCCTGGGCAAATTCCACTGGCCTTAAAGCTAGCATGTCAGCATCGTCCTTGCACAGTCTCTCCAGTGCACTTGGACAACTGTGTCACCTCCATGCTAGAGCTCTTGTCATCTGCAGCACTGCCCTGTGCCACAGCTCAAACTTGCTCAGCTTCAACTGGGAGCTGTGAAAGCCTGGTGTGCCTCTCTGCTGCAGTTACCAGAGTCCTGAAGACCAGCAGGAGTACAGAGTCTCTTGTATTTTCATTTGTCCATGTGCAGTGAGAGAAAAGCCAGCAATATCAGTGCAAGAGGAGTAAAACATTGGCTGGATGTTCTAACGATGAAAGCCAAGTAAGTACTTAAATAGATAAAACACATAGGTAAAATAAAACCGAATATTAATGATAGTATTAGCAAGTTATAAATATTTAGGTACAAAGCAGGTACCGCTCTCATTGCTAAGGCAGCTGGCTGCTGATTGTGTGCTGCTGGTTGGATTCTCTATTCAGCATTAAAAAGGGCATTAATATGTTGCCAGAAAATATTATTTCCAAGGTAAATTGAGAAAAAAACCAAAAACTTCTTTGCCAGCAGAGGTTGAATGTAGCAGAATGGGAACGCTTTTGCTTGAGCCACAGCCACAGGTGGGCACATCCCGTGCAAGTCCTGGTGACCATCCTCAAGAGGCATCCTTCCTGGGTGACACAAAAGTGGTAATGCAGGTGAACAGAGGCTTATTTAGAAAAATCAGGGAGGATAAAAAGCTACTTCTTTTTTTTTTTTTTTCTTCGGAGGACCAGACGCACTTAGTGTGCTTACAAGCTGACACCTCAACGTGAAAACACTGCTGTCTTTTCACTGAGCAGCTCCCGAGTGTCTCTACCAGACAGACAGACAGGCAGACACGCAGACCCGCCAGGCAGGCTGCCCTTCAGCTCGCAGCCCGGCCCAGGAGGGAGGCAGCGCTGGGAGTGGGTCCGGCAGCTGCTACTCGTTTACGTTTTACAAGAAAGCAAATAGCTTTTGCAGAGCTCTGAGATGTCAGAGTAATGCAGGAAGGGAGGCCGCTTTTTGGGCTGCACGGGTTTGCTTAGCTTTGATGCTGACCTCCATTTTCCCCTCATACAGCCTGCAGCAGGGCCTGAACACCAGCGTGGCTGAGGCACATCCAAATGCAGCTGGCTCCATTGATTTAATTACTCTTGTAGGCTGCCTCCAGCCCCTCTTCATATATCTTGTGACACCCAACATGGGGAGAGGTGAAGGCGAGATCTTGTAGCCTGGGCTTTTGGGGCTAGGCAACAGTAGAGAGATAGGTAGCTTGCAGGTCTTGTATGGGAAGAGATTGAACTATTAGCCTGTAATGTCTCCAATCACAGACACAACAAGCTGAACCTCCATCAGTTGTTTCTTTTTAGGCCAGTGAGCTCAGGTCTGTTCACTCTGCATGGACCCTTATGACAGGAGCTAAGCTCTGCTTTCGGTACCTAAGGCTCCTTACTTTTAAGTATCTCAAGTAAGGAATGGCCCTCTCCAGGCCTCCTGAGTAATCAGAGGAAAGAAATGATCTCTCAGGCAAGAGAGCCAGGTCACCCAGCCTGATCCTCTCCTCTCATTTTTTGGCTTCATCTTTATGCAGAGAGGCTGTGCAGGTGTGATCTCTTCATGGCTTTCTTGAAGAGGAGCTCCTCTTCATGCTTTCAGAAGGTCTGAGTGATTGGGCTTTGCTCAGGTTCTGGTGTGTTTCTGCCCCCTAGGATAGGATGATGCTGTTTACTTGTTTTATTTTGCTTGGTTTATTGTGTTGGGTTTTTTTTTTCCCCCTAATGGATGAGTGCAGGATGCATCTTAGAAACTGGTCCCTCAGGTTCTTTTTTTTTTTTTTTTTTTTCCCCCTCCCCCTCAGTTATCTCCCCTGAAGATCTGGACTGCGCTGTCTTTTCTGTGTGCTGTGAATGCTACACAGTCCTATAATCTCAGCAAGACAAATATATTGCTTCGTGGTGGGAATCCCTTTTGCATCACTTGCCCTTTCTGTTTGTGTTTTGCTTGCAGGGGACTTGCAGTGCCCCCCCTGGCCATATCCCCCAAGGAGCAGTATGTTTTCCCTTAGAAATGAGATGTAAACGCAGAGGCATGCTCCTTGTGCAGTCAGCCCCGATGACGCTCGGCATGCTGCCTTGGGCTGTACAGAAGGGCTTTGTGCAGCTCTGCGCCCCGATGGCTGCCTGCTTTTTCTGTATGATACAGCCTTGTGTGTAGGAAGACAGAGGGCTCAAGAGAAGCGCTGGGGCCTGGTAAATTTGGGCAGGTACCTAGGCTTCCACCTCTGCCTCCTCAATCCCGTTACCTGGCAGTAGCAGGGCTATGGGGCAGGGGGCAGGCGGGCATGGTGGGAACCTGCGGCCCATCTTTGAGCGGGACCCAAGTGGGTGCTGAGTGTGGGTCTCCATGGGTGAGTGATCATCCTGCCCGACAATCACCTCGTGCTCCCCCGGCATCTAATTACCAGGACAAAGCCTTCCATGATAATGGATATTGCAGAATAGCTTATTCTCCTCGAGGATTTGATCCCAAACCCAATGAAGTCAGTGGAAAGACTCCCATTGATTTCAATAGAGTTTACATCAGGCTGCTAGCGTGTTGGTGGCGGCTTTGCCTTTAACCACAGTATGCTTTTTCAAAACTTTTTCTGTAAAATAAGAACTCAAAATCTCAAATGATTTGCTCAGAGTAAAGAAGTTGCCTCCTTTTCAGAATACCCCTTCCTGTATTGGTTACTGTGATGTTGATTGGAAGGAAAATAGCGTCACTGCTGAATATTGCCTAGTTTAACTTTAATAATGACAATTGATAATTGCTTACATTTTTATATTTTCCAAGATGTCCAGCTGGGCTGGGGTTTGTTTTACCATCGTACCGTCTCAGGAGCCTGGCAAAATATTTTATTTGCTTCCTCTCTTGAAAGCACACACCAGGGCTGACATATACACTGCAGCACTGTTCTCCTCTGCCTCCACTGCTTGTGGCTACAGTCTCATTAGCATCACTGCATGTAAAAGATTCCTAAGACTTGTTTGGTTTTTTTTGCAAACTGAAGGTTTTCTCATCTGACATTTGCGTGAGGCTCGGGGAGGCATTTTGATATAAACTGCTGGAGGATGATTGAAAACTTCTAGAATTTATATACATTTACTGTTTAAAAAAAAAAAAAAATACATAATGCTTTAAACTTTTATGGTCTCGGAGGATTCCCTGTCACTGGGGAAAAAAAAAAAAAAGCTTTTGTCCAGCTAACACAGCCCTTTGGGCAGCAAAAATTTAAGAAGCTGATGACATTTCTGTGCTGCTTCTTGGTTTGATCCTGTTAGCAAGAGGACTTGAGATGACACCTTGTTGAGGGTGTTGGCTGAAGGTCACAAACTCAAGGACTGAGCTGTAAAAGTGCTGGGGAAGTGCAGCCTTGATATACAGGGAAAGGTGCTCGAACGGAGGGCGTATGGCCAGGAGAAGAGCACCTTGCAGTGCCCGAGAGCTACGGTGCTGTCTGAGAGGTGGAGGAAGGGGCTCAGTGGGTGCACTGGTGAGTGCTAGCACTCTGCAAGCTAGGAATCCTCTAGGGAAGAAACTGAGGAGGAACCTGGAGGTGAAAAAGGAGAGCATTCCCCATCGTTACGATCAGTGCACGCATCTGTGTGTGAGGGCAGGCAGTGCTGGAGGGATGAGCAGCATCGAACGCTGTGCTTAGCCTGGCATGCCGAGTCCAAAAAAACCAGTGTGCTTTGCCACCAAGGAAACGACAACTAAATTTGTCTCCTGCAACAACCTGGAGCAGGATCCCTGCAAGGGGAAGCTGGTTCGTCACGGTTCAGAAGATCATTCGAAATGCATGAAATTTGCGTGGAATTTCCTTAATCTGCCTTTACAGGAAAATTCCTTCCCCACTTCCTGAGGGCAGGCCCATATTGTTGAAGGGAGCATTCTTGAACTGAGGGGTATCATTTATTATAAAGGATCATGGGTCAAAGTATCTTAACCCAGATCAAGGGCGAGGTCCGTGGAGAACGCCTGGAGCCTTTTGCGGTGGCTCACAATAAAGGAGCAATTACAGAGCAAGTGGGCCCACGTAGGGGCTGCAGGCAGCAAGCACATCTCCGTGGGTTGTGCATCACATAAGGGGAGACGTTTCTGTAGGTTCAAGTTCTTCAAGTGGGTGACTGGTGCTAGCAGGCTAATGATGCCTTTCCAAAGTGAAATCCAAGTTGCTTAACACTCCCTGTGTTTTTCTTAGCAGTTTAACCTCGATATCTTTCCTGGGATTAGAGAGTGATGAAAGGTTGAATTATTTGTCTCTGAACTCCCACCACGAGTGGTCTGACTGCATCTGTTGAAGTTCCCAGTTTCTCAATATTGGTGTGGCATGTGTTGCTTCGAGGGTGTTAGGCTCTAAGATTGTATCGCTATAAACTACTGTTACTCATGTGGGATGCAATTTGCTGGGATGTAAGAGACGGCATTTCCAGAATAGGCAAGTAGGGAATCCCATGTGATTATGAACAGTTAAAAATTAAGAATTTTACATACGCATGCATTTCTGTGAAAGCTTGTTTTAAGCAGTTTGCAAACGTTGTTATAGTTGCTGCAAGATTTTTGTAAAACTGACAGCAGCTTTTTTCTCCATTTTGCTGCTGGGCAAACTGAGGCATTGCAAAGGAAATCTGTCTGAGTTTAATTAAATTCACATCTCTGTCTCCAGACCTGGACTGTAACTGTAGCCCTGGAGCATGAGGAGCAGAACAGGGGAGTGGAGGCTGAGGGAGGAGGCAGTGTGGGAGCTGCTCCCACTGCCAGGCTCTGCTGGGAAGCATTTGAACCTCTCACGTCATTATGGCTTATCATTGCCACAGACAGTGATTGGAAAAGGCTTTTTGCAAGGCTGAACTGTAAGCAATAAAACTTGCATTCTGATACATGCGTAGTGCACTTAGCTAATAAAAATAGCCTTGGTGTCAAAAGGTTTCACTAAATGTGGCTAAAGATATTAGCAGCACTGCACTTGCCTTTCACTTCGTAGACCAAAGATGAGGTGAGGTGCTAAAAATGAGCTTCTTGTTTCCACTTTTGTTTCCACTGGGAGCCGAAATCACAAAACTTTACTTAGGAGTAATCCCAACCTTTCCCAGAGCAGGTCAGCACTGTGCTCCTCTCATTGCCCAGAAGCCCAGGGATGATCCTGGATATATGGGACAGGGCTTAGATCTTGGTGCAGGCAGCAGAGCAATGCATACAGCCATGGGAGGAGAGCTGGAGTGTGGGTGATGTACCCGGTGTGGATGAATGGAGACCTGGCCCTGCAGGACCAGGGCCGGGACATTTGTGTGGCATCACTGAGAAGTTTAGACTGCAAAAAGAGTGGGATAACTGCATGGGATGGAAGCAAGGGTACGCAGCATTGCTTTTGTGAATTGAGGGCTGCTGTTCATAAGCCCAAATCTGCCATCCAGCACCATCTAGAGTGCCATTAATCCCATGGAACTGTTTGCAAAGTACAGTATTACCAGATGCAAGTGTAGCAAAACTGGGCTTACAGTTAATGAATTGAGTTGCCTGGGACCAGATGCTGATTAAAAAAAAAAAATAGAAATTTTGTGTAGTGGAAGGTGAATGTTGATTTGACAACAGAGCAGTTAATGTCCTTTATTTGCCCAAGTATTAACAGATTTCTGTTATATGATCACATAGCTATTTGAGTTGGAGGAAACTCTGCTAACCAATCTGCCTGCATTTCCCAGCCATATGTCAGCCTGCGGAGTCTGCCAGCAGAGAGCCTGCTCAGGGTGCCCGTGGATTTGAGTTATATTGCAGAGGTCCCTGCTTGGTGCACGGTGGCTGGGAGCTGTGGTCCCAGCACTTTAATAATGATGATAATAAGCCCTTCTGTGCACTGGTAAAGCTATGTTTGACAGCTCTTGGGGACTTTGAATGTGGCTTGTGTTGATAGTAGAGAGAGAATGACAAAGGGAAATAAGACAAGAACGTGCCTTGAAAAACAGTGAAAACCCAGTAATCTAGAAAATTGTGGCCACAAACTTGTTTGCTGACCAACTGAAAATCTCACAGGAATGTGTGTGAATAATTAAACATAGCAACAGCAATTTGTAGCCATTATAGTTCCATAAATAATTTAGAAAGTTCTCCACAAAACTCTTGTCTTCCCCTTCCTTGACATCATGTCTTCCCAGTTCAATTTCTTCCTCTTCTTCTCCCAAATCTTTTCCTAAATGCATACTGCAAGATATGTTCTACTGGCTGATTTCTGGAGAAATGTGGCAGGGTGCTGGAAACCCACCCATGTGATTACACACACTGTCATCTTCATCAGCACTATGCTGGCATGGGTTAGTCTGGTGCTTCTCTTCCCTTCTTCCACAGAAGCCCTGTTGAGGTTTCTTAGTGGTGTGTACTTGGGCATGCAGTTCCCAAGGAACAACGTCATTCCTTGTGAAATGGGATTTCTTTGTGTTCCTCATCCATGATGCAGATCCCTTCTCCTCTTAAGACATATTTACCCA
>JAOWBP010003503.1:24211039-24233980 GCA_028571105.1 Tragopan temminckii
TTTAGTTAAAGTTTTTTTTTTTTTTTTTTTTTTTAAATCAGTCTTCATAACACACCCATTTGATATGGAAAAAAGAATTGCATGGACTATCACCATCTTTTTATTAACCTCTAACCTTGTGCATAACTTTGTAGAAATACAAACACCATTGATAGAGGCCAGAGGGACTTAGAGAGGTCCTCTTTACAGAACAGGGTCAGCTACACCTGAGTTTCACCCAGTAGGTATTTATGTAATATGCTTGTAGAGAAGTTACAGTTGTGGGGATTCCTCAGTCATTTTAAGTGACCTTATAGTTTCCTTTCCTATCCCTACAGTTAGTAAGCAATCTTTTATATCAATCTAATCTTTGCCACAATTTTAAAGCGATCTAGTAGAAATTTTGACTTTACTCTGTACAGTGACCTTTTGTGTATTTGCAGACAGTTGTATCTCCCCAGCTTCTTCCAAATCCTGTAATGTCAACTTTACTTTTTGGTCAGAGGTCTATAAACCATGACCTTCATCCTTATTCTCTTCGGATTGTCTCTTTCTTAAGTGCCATGTCCTTAGTTCCCATGAGTAGTCTTATCCCAGCATGCACATTTATGACTGCAGAGAGGATCCTACTTTTTAAGCAATAGCTGCATCTTTTACTTTGAGCTGAACAGATATCTCACTATATCCCAAACTGTGTGTTTAAACATATTTTACCCTTCATGCCTATATACCAACAATATTTTGACAATGTAATTCGTCAGTAGCGTCCTCCTGTTAAAAGCTATCATCTTTAATCTGAACAAGTGATACAAATCTTAAGTACTCATAACCTTCTTGACTTCTTCATCGAAGCTGATCTTACGTAGCCTTCACACCTGCCATTTCTCTGGCATTTTCCTCCACAGTATCCATTTGATGCTCATTAGGTTTTCAAGTTATTTTCCCAGCTTTTTAACTGTGTGTGCAATCTTGTATTCTAAATAAGGTTGTTTATCCCCCATGTGTTTCAGTGAGTATTTTGGTAACAGTACACATGCAGGCGATATATTTGTCCTACACATCTTTGTCCCAGCATTCTGCAGTTCCTTCCCACTCGTGCCTGAAAATTGGAGTACACAGTTTTTTTCCCCCTTCATCTCATCATTGTTGTTGTATTTTTTTTACCCTCTAGCATTTTTAGAACATAACATATTTTCAAGTAAGTACTGTTAATTATGTAACAGCAATTTATCTCAGATAAGATCTTTTATTTTTGTTGCAATTTTGCAATTAGAATCCAGAAAATTTCAGGCTTTGAACCCTGCCTTTTATGTCAAGTTGTCTGCCCACAGCTGATGAGTCTAAGTATCTTATTTGCCTCAGAAAAGGAAGTGAAAAAAGTGCCATCTGCAAATTTATTGGGAATTTAAATATCTTGGAAATATGACTGAAAGAATAGATCATGGAGAAGCTGAAATATTAGAGTCCAAGAGTTGCTCTGTAATGGTAACTGCAGAGTATTTCAACTCAACATCCTAAGAAACATTAACAAAGGACATTAAAACTGAAAGCAGGTCTTTTTTTTTAGATACATCAAAATAAAGCAACTGTCCAGTGTCAGATGGGTAGAGAGCTGTATGTGTGTATATATATAGGAAACTATATAAACTTTTTTTACTCAAGCATCAAAATCTGTTGAGGTTTTTTGAAGGGTCAGCAAGCATGCGGATAAGGGAAAGCCATTTCATATATAGTACTTGGAGATCTAAAAAGCCCTTACAATGTTTTTATGAGAACTGAGCAACAGTGGGAGAAAAGAGAAGGTTTCTGCATGAATTAAAATAGTATAGGAGGCATAAAACATAAGAGTAAATGGCAAGTCTTGCAATGAACAACAACAGGAGCCTGTTCTGGGATTTGTGCTGCTCAAAATGCTGATGACGTACCTGGAAGAAGAGAATTTTTAGGTGACAAAGATTGCTGATAAAATAGAAGTGGAATACATTTCAAAAAGGACAATGAGAATCACCAGATAAATAGAATGGCTTCTGTACAAAGTAGTTCTTCATATAGTGTGTAATTAATTCACAGAAATCCTTGCTGCAGGATGTTGTGGATGAGTTCAAGGACAGGCTAGGCAAGTTCAAGGAACTGAAATTAATTGAAGCTTATTAACAGAAACAACCTCTAGTTGAGCTTCTGTAAACTAGAAATGACTGGAGTTTACTCTTTCCTCGATGTCTTCATTTTTGTCTGTGCAAGGCACAGGGGACTTGATTAAATGCAACCTTGATCTTACAACCATTTTTACGCTCTAATTTAGTTAAAGCGCATGATCCAGATCTCTGAGTGAATAGTAGGACTTCACATCTCCTAATTGCATTGCATGCACTCCAATTCCTTCTTTAAAGGGACTTTTCCTAGATCACTTTTTTTAGTGACATGAAAATAATGAGGAGTAGGTGCTCAATTGTTTCAATAGAAGGTCTCAATTTTTAACGTCTGTTCCAATTACGCTTTAGCATTGAACACACAGGAAAATTTAATTCTGCATTTCCTATGTCTTCCTACCAGCATGGATGTTGTGTATCGTTTGGTGGTATTATGGCAGAGGCATAGAGCTAGGCTTCTCGGTACTGCTAATATTTCCATAAGAAGAGCTGTAGTCCTCTGCTTTATACTTTCAGTCTTACGGAAATTACCTCTTTATATGTTCCTCTGTCTCACTATAACGTAGGATACCTTAGTGAAACAGTTACCACAGCTGCGGATCCTGATTTAGGCTTTTGTTCACCTTGGTAGAACACCATAACTGTGATTTGCTTTATGAACTGTCACTGATGGACTATGGAGGATATTCTTAACTCCTCTGGATCTATCACTGTCAGAGTAGGCCAGTTTTCTAGCTAGGTCTAACTACTGAGCATATGCAGGAGCCAGAATAGAAGTTGCCTGCCTTTATTTAATCCTCCTCCACTGACAAAGCTAAACTGGTTGATTGTTCCCTGCCCAACAGGATCTTTCAGGCCTTTTAGCATCCTCTGTTCAAACAGCTTCTAACTCTGAACAAGGAATTGTAGTCCCTAGAAGCCTGCTGGGATGATAGTGGAGAGGACTACCCAGGTGGGTAAATACTTGCCACATTCACTCAAAGGACACCACATATTAATAAGATGTATATCTTCTAGACATGTTCAGATATGTACTCTCTAACACCAGGCATTCATAGATCAGTGTTTTAGTGGTACTGTATGTCTAAAAACAAGTGTAACTTCATCAACGTGAACTAATTAAGATTCTATTCTCTGCTGATCTGCAGCAGAGCTTCCAAGAGAAGAGAAAGCCCAAATGGCAATAGGTCCTGCCTGTCCTTACTTGCAGATTGGCAGCAGCAGATCCTGCTCAGCATGACAAGAAGGGATAGGTTTTGTTTTGGGATCTGCACTACTCAGGGAGGGAGAGATTTCTCAGGGATGCACAGTGCTGAAGGATGTGAATGTGCATTCGGCAGGTACGGTAGTGCTATGGAGAAAACAGGTGCCTACCTGGGATGTGTTCCTCATGCCATCAGCTTTAAATCTGTCACCAGATCTGGGCTGAGGGGAGAGAATTTTGACAGAAGGTAGCAGGGTTTCTCTCTGCTTCCTATGGTTTTGCCATCTTCTGCTGCATGGCATACAGTCCATTGCCTAAGGACTGCATGTCCCAAGCCTAGTGTACTGTACCCACCTATTTTAACTGGCCTAATAACAGTTATCAGCATTACTTATCTCAGATCACCCACACAGTTTCACCCACAAATCTCCGTGAGTCACAGCTCCCCACCACCACTGGTGATATTAATTAATGACCTATTGCGTGGTCAGGTTGCTGAGGCTTTTGATCTTTGATGTTGAAAGTTTCAAATGGGTGGTGAGAGCTGTTTTGTGATGAGAGAGGTCTAGGCCTGGTGGGAGGAGGAGGGAAAGCAAGAGGAGAATATGTATTTCTTTCCTTATTAAATGGTCATATGTGGTGGTAGGGACTGCAGAGACCTGGTCCTGATGACCCAGCTAGACTGCTCCAATTCTGTTTTTCCTTCCTCTTGAAGGGCTATGGTTCTTCAACAAAAGGTAAATAACCCTGTTTTCTCTGACCCAGAAATACTTACATGAGTCATAATGTTCTAAATGTGCCTGTCGGTGTAAAAAACTACATGCTGATGTGAAATTCTTCCTCGGGTTTCAAGGTTGTTTCAGAACAAAGTGGATTTTAATTCTTTGCAAATGTTTTACTTTATTGTTCTTGGAAGAGGGGGTGAAGGAATCTATGTGTGATTTTATTAACACAAAGCAAATATATGACTGTTTACTTATGATCTCATAATTGTGCCCTAGCAAGGAAAGAACAGAAAAAGGCAGTGAGAGATTTAAGCAATTGTGACAGGGGCAGAAAAGAAATCTACTTCTAGTGAGTCTCCTAAATTTCTCTGGTAGTGTCTACTGGACCATCCACAGTCCCCATGGAGCTGGATTTTCAAAACCATTGGAGAGATCACAGAGACTCAAGACCTTTTATAATTTGTTTTCCTGAGCCACAGAGATTCCCCTTTATTACTGTAAGTTATTCAGCATAAGGTTATTCTGACTCAGTTAAGCAAACGGAGCTCACCTTGTAATGAACACAAGTGGACATGAATAAAACCATAACTAAAGCGTGCTCTTAAAATTTAAAGTTCCTTGAAACAGACTCCTTTACAAGTGGAAGAAGTGTAGGAGAGAAGGGGGCAGAACAAACTGAAAAACTGCTGGGAAAATGAGAATTATGCAGGGCCAATAATGAGTTTATCAAAAAGAAGAGCTGGCTAAAAGCTGTAGGAGGACAGTGACAGCTTTGCCAGTTTTTCTTGTTTTTTTAATCACTACTTTGATGTTTCATAAAAGTGATCTGTTCTATAGAAATAATGCTTTGAAATATATGGTAACCAGAAAAGTCTCTTGTAACTCTAGAGGAGGAGTTCTTTCTGCCTCTAGAGAAACTGTGCTGGTCTCCAGTGAAATCCGTTGTAAGTTTATTTGATAGGCAGTACAAATTGTTGGTCTAACATGGACATTACTGAGCTGGGACATGTTTAGATAGTTATGGCAGTCTGCATATGAACCTTAGGCAATTGTGGAAGAGGGGGAGTAAGGGCAGTGAATGGAACTGTTGTAGCCAGAAAGTATTTAAAACAATTTATTGGAATGTGATTCTGTTGCCTTACACTCATTTTTGTATACTTGAAGACTTCATCCTATTGCAGATCTGAAGTCAAATTTTGAGTATGGGGCTGAAAAGGGCAAGGCAGTTTCTGGTGCACTAAAAAATCAGGACTGAATGACCAACAGGATCGTGATAGACCACAGAAATCTTGGGCAACATTGTAAGATATGTCAGGCTTAGACATCCACATCATGAGCCAAAAAACACTGTAGAAAATATAAGGTCGGGAGTAAATGGTGAGGAACTGAAACTAGAAGATACAGCAGGATAAGAAGTAAGGGAGACAGCTCTGCTTATGTCCAAAGTCCCTGCGATAGTGATTCTAGGCTTCTAGGAAGAGATTGTAATCCATGGTACAGAGAAGGGGAAAAAACAACCCACTCAACTCCAAGGTTCCCTCTAAATCCAAATCTGGTTGGCAGCTTGAAATTAAGTGTACACATGGATAGCCTGACCAAGCACCAGATTGAGCAGGTGGGAAAATGGATACAGGACATCAGTGGTCTGCTTCAGGCATGAGGCAGAGTGGTGAGGAGAGCACAGTTCCTATCCTTTGTGCTATTTTTTTACAATGGTAAACACAAGAAAGAAACAGCAGCAAAAAGGCATTGTTTACAGAGCGCTGTGATTGTGGTTACATCTGAAGGTGTCAGGATCTGGGTTTTACTATGAGGAAGCAATCATTAGCAAAGATGTTTTTGAGCTCAGATAAGGTCAAGCAAAAGGGCCGGAAGAGGCGACAGCAAAGTGAAGTATTTTTTGCATGGTGGTGCTCACTTTAATTGCTGTACATTGGTGCCATCTACTGCCTGGCTTGTGGCTCTCCCTGAGCGGGTCTCCAATGCTGACACTGAGCAAAACTGCAACACAAGTTGGAAAAACTCTACAATTTTCTGTTGATGCCTTGACGTAAAAATAACACTCATAACACTGTGTCATGGTGATAGTAGCACTGATCTGAAGAGAAAAGGCCTGTTTATCAGCAGTTCAACTTCATGGCTTTGGAACTAGAACAGAAATGAAGAGTGAGCGTATCTTTGGTTTGGAGGACCAAGAAGGAATCAGTTGGACTCCTTAACTATGTCCAAGTACCATGGCACAATAAGTCCCCTCTTCTGGTTGCTTCAGAAAACTTTGTATGCAGGGAAGTACAAGCGTGTTGAAGATGTAAAAGAACTTCTGACTGTATATAGAGTTACGTTATCAGGGGTCTGAATAGTGAATAGGCAGCTCATACAAGTGTCAGATGCTGGCCCCTTGAATAACAATAGAAATTGTGAAAGCTCTTTTTAATCTAGCACAGTTATTTATATTAAACTGCATGGATGTTGAGATAACCCACGGGATCCCTTATTAAGAGTTTATATGCTACCACAAATTCATCAGTAGTGGTGTTCTGAAATAGCAGTGGAACCTGACAGAAGTCCAAAAAAAAGATATGATGAGGATAGAGGGAAGTAGAAAGAAGAGTTAAAACTCCTCAGAAGAAGAAGCATCTGACCTAAGCAAGTAAAAATTCATTGGGATATAATTTGTGTATTGGATCTTTAGAAAATCATGAGGGACACTTCATAAAATTAAAGGACAGTGCATTTAAAAAGTGAAGAGAGATGTTTGCATCGTGTATTTTTGGTGTAATTCCCTGTTCAAAGAAACAGCTGAGAGGGAGAGGATATGACTGAAGGCCAAATGACTTTGTCACTTGGGATTGCACTGCAGCATCCAGCTCCTGAGGAATTTGCTTGGACTGCCAGTGGTGCTCCCTTGAGTGGGACAGATGCAGGGATCAGAGAGCAACCTAGTGTCCATCCACTGTGCTACAGATTTCTCTCAAAGTGTTCCTCTCAGTCTGTGGCATTTCTTGTTCTTCAGAGCTGTCAAAATAGACATTTTAAGGTCTTTATCACCACTGCAGTCAAGGATTTCATCACATTCAATAACTGTACTCTCTTTATAAGTGTACAATCCTTATTTTACAGGTAATAGAAGCCAATATCCTGAATCCCAGGCTTGTGACCAGCCACTAAACCAGTACCCAAAGGACAGGCGTGCTCCAAGCAGCAGTAGCGAATGTCGTCTCCCAATAAACCTGCCCAGAGTAAAATGGAGAAGTATGCTCAAAGATAGCGTTTGCCTAACTCACAGTGCAAAGCCTCAGTGACACAACTCCACATTTTTATTTTGCACTTGAGATTGTCTCAAATATTTCCACTTGATGGTAAATGCTGCCTTTTGTAACAAGTTCTCCTGAAGCCTTACTTGATCATCATGATTACAAGATAAATCTCATAATCAGAGACTCTTCTAAATGCTGAAGAATTGCTGGAGTTCAGAAGGGTCTATCTCACCTTATATGTGACTCCATTTCAAATGAAGATCAATATTCTTCATAAATATCCTAAAACTTATTCCTGTCAGTGGATAAAACTTTTCTGAAGAAGAAGCTATACTTTTGTTGTTACAGAATTTAAAGAAGAACATGAACTTAGAAGGATTTCGGTCTCCTTTTGAGAGGGAAGTTCTTTAGAAATTATGGAAAGTAGACTTTCTTGAAAATACATTCCTATACAAAAGGAACTTCAAGTATTTCTGAAAATGTGAGAATAAAGAAAGAGAACATTTTCCCAGAGCTGCAAATCACTGGGGGCTGCCTTCCAGGAGAAGAAACTTGATGTTCCCACTGGGAGCTGACCCCACATGTGACTCTCGGCAGGACCAAGCATGGCCACCAACAGATACGCTGTCAGAGCCAAACACAAGCCTGCAGGGGAATGTGATGCGACGAGCAGCTGCCACTGCTGAAAACTTTCTTTGTAGACCCTGACACCTGGCTTCCTTCACTGCAAAGCCTGACCTCCTCCTCCAGGGCGCCACAGGAGACACATCAGTGTGGCAGGTAGGAAACCAGGAGGACAGAGATCATCATCTGACATGACTGGGAGGAAGGGGAAGGGCTGGCAGGGTGTAAAGGCACTGATTTGTAAGTTCTTTGTGAGTCTTTTTTTTTTTTAACTGCTTTCCTCTTGGCTTTGCATCTCTAGATGCATAAATTATGGTAGTGGAAGAAGGGAAAAGTGAAGGAAAGCAATGAGAACTTTTGCACTAAAACTTTTAATCTGGGTTTGTTTATTCAGAAGCCTGGGATAATTTGATGTGGTTTCAAAGCTCCAAACCCAAGTGCCTCACTACATCTGAAAAGAATGTGCACATCAATGTTGAGAGCAACAGCAGGAAGAAGTGTGATGGAGCAAGTAATTGTGCATGAATGAGCACTGGACAGCGGGGATGGAAATGAAGGCTGACAGAGTGGTGGGCTGTTGAACAACCCTTGTATTGTGGATCTCGTAACTGGAGACTCACCTGGGAGGAGGGCAGGGTGAAGGGAAGTTCATGCTGTTATGCACGGTGTGTCTGCATCGTCACAGTGAAATCAAGGTGTTTGTTTTCTGTGCCTTGCCAACTACTGGCTCTACAAGGAGGGAGGAAAAGACTGAGGCAACTCTTTGAAAGCAGTTTCTTACTTCTGCCTCTGAAATATCTGGTCCCAGAGTGGGCGGCAGGCTAGGTCACTCATTTCAGTGAGGACAGCAGTTTGTGTTGCCTCTTGGCACACTGCAAATATCTGTTGTCCAAAAAGTTTAAATGGTCCTTTGCTTTATAATAATTTTTGCATATAATTGACTGAACTGCTTTGTTTAAAACTTGGCTCTTGCATAGACCTCAGCGAGGAGGAAAAGAAATTGCTTGAGTTTAAATGCTCCCCTGTTTATAATCCAGGCGCTGCAGCATGGAGCCATTGCGTGAGAAACGGGAAGAGAACCTGACTGCAAGCCAGCTCTGAGCAAATGTGAAACAAATGTCAGCCTTTCAATAGCTGAGGCAAAAATATAAAGCAAATAGCTACCGAGAAAATCCCCCTTTTATTCTATCTAATTGAAAGATGGAAATATTCCTATAAATGCAGAAGGGTGTCTTTCCTATAGATGTTTTAGCTTACGGAACTTCAGCAGAAATCTTCCTATCCTGCATATACGGTTAACTCCACTTATTACGTTAAATAGAGCCTTTTGAAAGTCACCACGAGATGGCAGAGTTGGACTTGCAACAATTACCTGTGTGTGTAAACTTAGGACTGAAACTTTGTAATGTAGGTATGTCTTTGCGTCCCATAGCAAACAAACAAGATCCAATCGTTGAACACATCTTTGCATGGCATGGAATTGCCTGTCTGTTTAAAACCAACAGCAGCAAACAGGCCAACCAGCTCTGTCTAGTCCAAAATCCGGATACTGAATAGTATCTGGATCCTATCTATACTCCCTTTTGAATGCCTCATGCCATGGTGGAGGGAAATACCTTGATCAAGACGTGTAGGACAATTCAGAAGTGATTTGGTAGTACTTCTGTTTTTTCAGCGTCAGGCAAAGCAAGGAGCCAGGCAGCAGAAGCAAGCTGGATTCAAATCATGATGGCCCTCTGATAATAGGTACTGTACTCATTAAACATCTGTGAATGTATTTACTGTAAAAAGAAAGCAGCATACTTCTTGAGAAGTGCTGACCCTTAGTGATAGTCTGTACTGAGCAGCTCTCTGCAAAAATAACATCTTCCCACAGCTAGTGGTGTCTTCCACCCAGTGAAGTTGCTGTCTTGAGGACTTTCCTGGCAATCTGTATTACTGGACTTCAAAATGGTCATGGGATGCTAATCACCAACACGATGTACACCAGGCCTCTGTAGCTCCAGGGACTTCTGGTTTGTTATACTTTAAACATTCATGAACACACACACGTGTAATGTTATGAGCATATGTACATTTGTAAACTTCTGTGCAGATACACTGCCCTCAGAGGTTAAAATGCCAGCCGGAGTTTGTTTACCAATGGAGAGCCTTGTACGTGCAAGGTACGTAGTTTTTTTTCATTCCTTGCAGATTTGAGAGTAATTTTTTTAGCACCCTTAGTGACTGGCTGAGGTGTGATCTCCACTTTTCCACTAGATGGCAGCTTGTCATAGTTTTAATACTCTTTTTCATCCATTAATGAGCATCATCTCATTGCCAGATTTGCAGTTGAACCTTCACATACAAACAAAACATTAAAAGCAGAATGAATATGGTGATGCACTGTTCACCAATTTGTTTACAATTCATTGAGGTAATTTTCTTATTTATAGCACTTACTTTGCATCAGTCTGGCATTTCACTACACAGTATGACACGTGGTTCCTAAAAGCAGTTTGCATCTTCACAGCACCTACACAAGGTGCTCTTCAAGGAGTGTATTGGCCAAGTCTAGGATATCCATGTGGCTCTCTGGGATTTCTGGACATGTGGCATCTCAAAAAGACCAACACTACTGCACAAAACATTTTCTTTTTTCCTCTCTGGATTCTGAAGGAACTGAACCTACTTTCTAAGAGTTAAGGATTCTCCTGATTGTGTCTTGCAGTGTTTTCCAGTACTGCCTCCTTTCCAAATAGGATGTTCCTTCCCTAGAGAGGCCCAGGTCTTCTGAAAGTCTCAGCAATGAACTCAGCAGTCAGGATGCTCCTGTGACTGCATTGGGTTCTGCTGGTTCTCTGGATTCAAAATGCAAAGCAAACTCCAACACAGCTGCCAGAATTTTCCTGTTTCCTTTCAGCCCATAAATTGTTAAGGGTCCTTTGTAAAATGGCCATGAGTCACAGGGCTGTTCAGGTGGGCCCAGGTTTTCTCTTCTGAAATTTGTTATTGTAATGTTAAGAAATTCTGCCAGGGACAGGCTTGTGTTTGTGTCATTCACGGAGTGTAATGGGATTTTTCCTGCTGTATTTTAGTGTAAAGAGATCAGAGACAGTAGTGTGGACTTCTCCCCTCTCAATCACTAAGTTTCCTACAGTACTCTTCTGCCTAGGCGGGCTGTGCTAAGAAAGTAAATCAGCTGTTTAAAAGTCAAGGTCTCTCCACCTAACACCACAGTGCAGCTGATTTCAAACGCCCGGATCAAACAGTGATGGGGATTTGAGCTCTGTCAGGCACACAGCAGCCCCTGGCACCTGAAATTCCATTTCTAGAGGGTGAGCTCCACATAGAAAGACAAATCAGCAATTACTCTTCTGGAAGTGTCAGCTTTGCCATGTGCTGTTCCCTCAGCAGTGGGGGCCTTTTAACAGCCACAGTGAGGTGTGATGTACTCACACCTCTCCCTATCTGTTTTCCTAAGTCTGATGCAAGTCTTTCCAACTTTCACTTAGGAGGATCAATGCTTCCTAATAGGCTTTCAAAGGCACAGAACGATCTCCCACTTTTCTGTGACCTTGGCGAGGACCTGGGTATCTTGCAGTGCTAATTGGAGCTGGTTACAGCTGGGCTGACCCCTCGGACAGCAGCAGGCAGACACACAAAGGTTACCCAGCCTCTGGCGTTGTGAATGGTGCCCAGAGCCAGCTGCATCCTGGATTTTGCTTCTCCGCACATCTGATGTCAGTGACTCCTGTCGTCATGGATTAGCGCTGGCTGGACACACTAATCAGGAAAATCTCACTGCCCCATGCTGCCGGGAGCTCCCTCACCCCAGTGACGGGCAGATCTTTGCTGCAGACTGTGGAAGATGTCAGGCTTTCAGAATAGTTCTCCTGGTTTCTTTATTTGTTCTTTCTCCCCAGGATCCTTCTGGTTTGCTAATGTAAAATATGCGTTTGCAGATTCATCTTCCAGGGAGGGCTTCGCTCTCCAGGGATTCGTACAAGTCCAGCCAATGCAGCCGGGTGGAAATACCTCATTTTCCCCAGACATAGCCTTTCCTCCAGGCTCACAGCTTGCTTCGAGGCCATTCCCATTTGTGTCCATCTGTAATTTGCTGCACCAATCTTTTGTTGCCAAATATTGTTTTGACTACACACAAACAGAAGGTCCCTAGAAACTATCTGAATTAATCTAATGAAAATCTGAAGACCTGTGACAATGAAAAGGCCAGTCATAAGGCAATGACAGGTTTTCTGAGCATAAAAAGCTTATGACTTAAAGTCCGATCCTTTATAGACTGCTGAAGTGGGAGCTTTATATCATTTCCAGCTCACTAATAGTGTTGCCAACTCTCATGATTTTATCATGAGTCTCATGATATTCTTCTTAAAAGCTCAGTTTCTGGAGTCAAGCAATTACATGAGAATCATTTTTTCTCTCTCTCTCTCTCTCTCTCTTTTTTCTTTTTTTCTTTTCTTAGCAGCGAGTTCCTAGGCCTGCTCCTGCCAAAGAGGAAAAAAGTAAATCACACAAAAACCTTTAAAACATCACCAGAGTTTGTCCTAAACATTCAAAAAATACCCCCAAAAAACTAACAAATGCAATCCAAAAAAGCTCCATTGATATTATTGCTCACTTCTTTTTTGTTTTGTTTTGTTTTTTTGTTTGTTTGTTTGTTTGTTTGTTTGCTTTAAACCTTGTGGGTTTTTTAAAGCCAATCTCATGCCCATCTCATGATTTTTGAATTCTTGGGATCAGCAACACTATTTCAACAGACCTTATACGTATGTGTAGCACTAGAAGTCTTGTTGTGGTATTTATTTTTAGAAAAGCTATTTTAGCTCATTTGGTGTATTCTTTATAGCTCCATCTACCTTATGTAGTTAGACTCATGGGGCCAGATCCTTTGCTGGTGCAAATTAGAGCAAGGCTGATGATTTAAACCATCTGGAGATCTAGCCCATGGTGCAGTCATCTGGCTTTACTGGCAAAGGGATACAAAATATAGTCCCAATAACATTTTTTAAAACTCCATAAAATGTACCTAAAATAGACCTTCGTCTTTCTGAAGCAGATGTGGTATGTGCAGAGAACACAGCATGGAAAGGTTCAGAGGGATCCCCATAGCTCACTCCGTCAGACCTGCCTCTTGTGGGTTTTGCTCTCTTTCCATGCATTGCACCACAACTGCGTCTGTGCTGCATGCTGTAAAATAGTCTTCATGTATGTGATTTCCAACCCAGGAAGTTGCCTACTGCTTCCTTTCTTTGTAACCTTCATGCAGTGAAACCATGCTGCTTAGCACACATAGAAGAGCCTTGCAGATAGCAGCCTATGCTCAGCTCCTGCTGTAATGGACTCTCAAAAGTCTCCCAATTAATAGTGACAGTGAGAGGTGATGGCCTCAAGTTGCACCAGAGGAGGTTCAGGTTGGATATTAGGAAAAAATTCTTCTCCAAAAGAGTTTTTGGGCACTGGAATGGGTTATCCAGGGAGGTGGTTGAGTCTCTGTGCCTGGAGGTGTTCAAGAACTGTGGAGATTCTGTGCTGGGAGAGATCACGGAGCAGATCCTCCTGGAAATTATGCTAATGCACATGGAAGACAGGGAGGTGATACAGAAGAACCAACAAAGCTTCACCAAGGGCAAATCCTGTTTGACCAACCTGATGGCCTTTTATGATGGTGTCACTGCATCAGTGAACAAGGGAAGAGCCACTGGTGTCATTTATCAGGACTTCAGTCAGGCCTTTGACACAGTACCCAACAACATCCTTCTCTCCAAATTGGAAAGATATGGATTTGATGGGTGAACTATTCAATGGACAAAGAACTGGCGGCAGGATTGAGTCCAGAGAGTAGTGGTCAAAAGCTCAATGATGTCTGGATGGAGATTGGTGACAAGTGGTGTCCCACAGAAGTCAGTTCTGGGACAGATACTCTTTAAGATCTTCATCGATGACACTGACAGTGGGATTGAGTGCACCCTCAGCAAGTTTGCTTATGACACCAAGCTGTGGGGTGCTGTCGACACACCAGAGGGATGAGATGCTACCTAGAGGGACCCAGACAGGCTTGAGCAGTGGGCCCAGGTGAACCTCATGAGATTCAACAAATACAAATGCAAGATCTTGCACCTGGGTCGAGGAAACCCTCACTACACAAGCTGGGGGATGAAAGGACTGAGCGCAGCCCTGCCAAAAAAGACCTGGGGTACTAGTGGATGGGGTGCTGGATGTGAGCCAGCAATGTGCCCTTGCAGCCCAGAAGGAAAACTTCTATCTTGGGCTGCATCAAAAGAAGCGCAGTCAGCAGGTCGACGGAGGTGATCCTGCCCTTCTGCTGTGTGCTGGTGAGGCCTCACCTGCAGTACTGCATCCAGATGTGGAGTCCTCAGTACCAGAGAGACACGGACCTGCTGGAGTGCACCCAGAAAAGGGCCACAAAAGTGATCAAAGGGGTGGAACATGTCTCCCAAGAGAACGGGCTGAGAGAGCTGGGGCTGTTCAGTCTGGAGAAAAAAAGACTGCAAGGTGACCTGATAGAGGCCTTTCAATATCTAAAGGTGGGCTACAGGAAAGTGGACAGACTCTTTAGCAGGGTCTGTGGTGACGGAACAAGAGGAAATGGCTTCAAGCTTGAAGAGGGTACAATTAGGTTGGATATAAGGAAAACGTCTTTTACAGTGAGGGTGGTGAGGCACTGGCACAGGTTGCCCAGAAATGTGGTTGATGCCTTGTCCCTGGAAACTTTCAAGGCAAGGCTGGATTAAGGTGTGGTGTCCCTGTTCACTGCAGGGGAGTTGAACTAGATGACCTCTAGAGTCCCTTCCAACTCTAAGGATTTTGTGATTTGATGAGATGTGGTACTTAGGGACATGGGTTAGTGGGCAATATTGGTGATAGGTGGAAAGTTGGACTAGATGATCTTAGAGGTCTTTTCCTTTATGTTTCTTTGATTCTGAGGCCAGGCCTAGTCAGTTTCCTTCAGGTCTGGGTACACAAGGGAGCACACTCGTGGTGCTGTAGGATCAAAAATGGGAGCATCCCTTCTGGAGTCTGATGTGGTCCAAGAAATGTTATTAGTAATTAAAATCTAGGGAAATGTGTTTTAAAAAAAATTCTTCCCAGCTTTTCTTCCAGACTTTCTGCAGTAAAAGTCCTCACCACATCACGTAGAGGTCCTGAGCATCACCAAACCATTCCCCTTTGCAGGCTCCACTTTAGGAGGCACAGTTATACTCAATGACCTGCTAGCAGAGCTAGTTAGATCTGTTCAGAATTGCAGCGAGTTCTTCTCCTGCTGTGTAGTTTTTCCTTTCTACCTTCTGACTATAATGCATATGATGTCTCACGTTGCATCATCTCTACCCTTTTTCTATATTTGTTTTGGGTTTTCTCTGAACTCATCAGCAACCGGGATTTTAATCTTTGTCTTCAGCAGTTAGCTCTTCAAATAAGCAGGCGAAAGTGGATGCTCACCAGAGAACGTCTGGAAAGAAACATGGAGATTGGGCTGTCTGTATCACCCAGGAGGGGAAAAGTATTACTGCAGCGTAAGAAAACATTTGCTAGGTTAAATATATTGATATCAGAATACTGCACGTTTTTCAGCTATGTTGTAGGAGGCCTGCTGGGAGAAGCCCCAGGATGGAATAAGCTGCTGGGTTGCACCAGGATGCCCTGAGCTACCAGCTCTACTCTGTGGGGGCTCTGCTGCTGCTTGGAGCACAGGGACAGAACGATGGAAGGACTTTAATAGCTTTCATTTTATTCTTTCTGATATTTAAGATTTATTAGTAAGGAGTACTTGGCCATGTTTAGTGTATGTCAGTACCTTGAGATGATCTTTGCAGAGAGGAATGTTGCTCTTTGCATTGATTGCAATCTGCGCAGTCGGTATGGGAGTGTTCATGCTGTACTTGCCCCAGTAATCTCCTTGAGTTGGGGCTGGGGGAAAACACAGCTTCCCCTAGGAGGGATTTACAGTAACAGCTGAATTTACGTGATACAGCCTATGTACAACTCTCTCTGTATGCTGGAAACTGAGAGCAACAGTTCCCAAATGAGATGCTCAGTGCAGTGCCCAAGTTCTCTGTCATTCTCACCATGCTGCAGTTAGTATGTAGGTTATGTTGTACTGGCTTTGCCAGCTGGAATTGAGGATTGTTCAGTGATACTAAAAGATTAATTAGAATATTAATAGGTCATATTACTACAGAGCCAGCTCTATCCTACATTTTATATCAACATTTTATCACTTTTTTTGTGATTGCTGATGCTGAGGAAATCAAGGATTAACAAACTGCATATTGGTAACGTGATCACTCTTCTCCTTCATGAAAGGTTATTACTACTGTATGTTTTCTAGTTTGTCCACTCTGAATTTGGAAGTCCCAGGTTGGAATTTCTTTGGTCTTGCTTTGTTTATTGGTAGAAATGTGATTTTTATGCTGCTAGAAATGCATTTCAGTCTTTCAGTGAAAGTTTATGTGGTTCTTGCTGGTCTGCCTTCTACTGATGTCTTTGTTCTATAAGCACATTAACAGATTCTCTTGGGTTATTAAATAGCTAGTGCAGTTATGCCAAAGACACACTGTGGTTGTGCTCAGTGAGATTCTAATTTATAGAAGCTGCACATTTATCTTGTGTAAAGGTACATAATCTAGCATATTATCTACCACTGAGAACTATATCCCATCTGCTTAGTCCAGGAGACGTTCACAGATCATCTCCCGTGTGCAAAGGGAACAATATTTAGGCTCTGCTTTGTAAATGTTTGGGATTTCTCAGGAGGAATCTCTACTTACTATCCTAAAAAGCAATACTGAAGAGAAGAGAGAGAGAAATGGTTAAGTTCTGTGGAAAGGTTTGATGCTGTGAATTTTAATGGAAATAACTTCTGTCTCTGTGGATGTGTAACTTTATAGCATCCATTCCCCAAGTATACGTAAAACGTATTCTGCCAGTGCACTGTTGCTTGGGTAGTCAATATGCATATTTGTTTGTAAAACACATGCAAACTGTCATCCGTCAGATGTTTTACATGTCACCAAGTTTCAAATGAGTGCAATAAACTAATTCTGCATTGGGTTGCAGTACGTTGGTAAAAGTATCTGTTCTCTCATCATAAGAAGTTCTGAACCTAAATAGTGACAGTGGTTCATAACACCAAACCCTATCAAAAAGAGTATAAAATCTTGCTGTGGTGGCAGTTTTGGTTGTGCTCCCTTCACAAGGAGCATCGAGCAGCACCTTGAGTTCAGTAGAGGATGTACAGGAAGGGGTACCCAAACATTAATCATTCATTGCAATACTTCATAAGAGAAAATCTCACTGAAAACAAGAGAAGGAAACCCAACTAGTCCGAGAAGTACTTTAAAGTAGCACTAGTTTCAGCTACCAGGTATTTGCACTATCAATCAAAATATATTTATTTATCTGTTGCATCATATATTAAAGCTCTGGGCTATGCAGAATAAGAGGCAGAAGAGAAATATTGGAGGTATACGTATGAAAATACTAAAGCCTACACTTCCTGGAAATAATACATAAATGTCATTTGCTGACAGAAAAACAGATTGTTGTAAAAGGAACTCCAGAAATGACCTGACATCAGAATCACAATTTCCTGTGTCACAGGTTAGTGAGAAATTGCTTCTTTACAGCCTAACAATTCAAGGAATAATGACCTAACATTGTTCCACTGTGAATTGGGGCCAAGAGATATATTTTTGCAGGTAGCAACAAATAAGAACAAACCTTGCAAAGGAGTAGAGTGCATAAATCCTAAAGCACACTGGAGAATTCACTGGTTTTGACATAAGCAATCTATAAACAATATAACTGATTTGAAATATATTAGGCATGATTGCAAACATTACTTGTATCTTCAGCAAAAACAGTCTGGACCTCTGTGGGCAGTAGCATATGAGGGCTATTATTTAGGGATTCAAGGCCCTTCTGATTTCAAGTGTTGATATCACTCGTTTTCTCACCAAACGTAATGGAAATTCACATCAGTTTGATAGAATTTCTAGACATCTCATGCTATTCATCAGTTTCATATAACCGTGTCTGCATTTTTTTTGCTCATCATCATCAACATTAGTTAAGATTTACAGAGAAGGATGGGTATGTTGGTTGCCTGAGTTGAGATAACTCACAGACATCTGATTTTCAAAGAATGCAGACTATCTCTGTCTGAAAAATTGAGTACAGAATAATAGGAGCCCTGTCAAAAATCTTAACATGTATACAACTTTACCTTTTGCTCTGCAACCCTTAGAGGAGTCTGGAGAGAGGAGCCCTCAGTACACAAGAACTCTGAGATATGGATAACATGGTCACATTCTTGTTTCTAAACTTTTTATTCCTTTACAGCCTCCATTTTTTTGCTGAAACGTCTTCTAGAAGATTTGTAATTCCTCTGAAAGACTTTTAAAAAGTAAAAAAGTGACTTACAAAAGCAGATAAGGTGAGCTATTTTCAAACACTTTATATCCTCTGAAAGTGAAGAAGGAACTCTGAGCTCTGACAAAACAGTTCTTCTTAAGACAGTACTATCTAGTTGCCTGAATTTTGGTCTAAGAATTAGGATTTGTTTTCCAGCTTTATCAGGGACTCTTTATCTGGCCTTGCCTGAGATAAGTGTGAGGTACTCTAATTAAATTTATGGAACTGTAAAGGTTACATGGATAAAGATTTTTGGTGATGGGAAAACCCAAAGTAAGTTTTTTCCTTTTACTATAATCACTGGCCACCATAGATAATGTTTTAATAGCCCTAAAATCACGGCAGGTTAATGAAAATTATCAATGTATATACGCTGATAGAGTGTGTGCACTACAATACAGGATAATGTATAAATCCCAGAATCACAGAATATCCCAAGTTGAAAGGGACCCATCAGGATCACTGAGTTCAACTCCTTTCTCCACACAGGACCAGACTCTCCACTTTCTGTTGATAGAGATTTCTGTTTTTCTGCAAAATTCAACAGATTTTCTCTTCCATCTCTGAAGTGAATGAAAAAGTCATTTTCATTTCCCTGATGAATTCCAGTGCAGATTTCAACAAGCTTAGTACTTATGAACTTCCTATGAAGTTTTGCTTTCTGTACCTTGCCTAACTCCAGCTGTTTACAGCTCTTCATGCAATGCCACATACAGGGACCAGCTACCATTTTGTACGTCCCACTCATCTCCTCCTATGGACACAACACACTCTGACTAGCCCTTGGGAAGAAACTTGTCAATCACAACGTGCTGCTGCTTGTCTACAGCTGGAAGCTCTGTGAGAGGCATAGATCCAGACCTGAACTTTTCATCTTGAACTTTCTATAGTTTGGTAGCTGGATCTTTGAGTTCCTTCTCTTAGGGAAAATCTGATTTTCTGTTTCAGATCTGAACCAGAGAAAGGACTCCTCACCCTCTGTGAGCAAGCCGGGTCTGACTTTTCTTGAAAGCTGCGGGGAACACACAGGCTCTCTGCATTTTGGAGAAGCTTTTGTCCTTCAGCCAAGACAGGTAGGGGATGGCATCTGTGTTTCTCATTCGTGGAGAATGCACATTCAGATGGCTTACTTCTACCATTTTACAAGCAGTGCTTTCCGTGTCTGTAGTCACGTGAATCAAGCCCTGTTTTAGTAAGGCATTGCAGTTTGTTTAAGATTTAATAAGCTCTTGCACGCTCTCTGTAATGAAAGGCAGGCTTCCAGGCTGGTTTTGTAGCAAATAAAAGTACTGCCTCATTTGCTGATGTAGCATGGAAGTAACCTTTCATAACCACAGAAAAACTTGACAAAAGTTTATGGTATCAGCTCTGCATTCTTGATGCAGCAGAGATTAAACCTCGCAATAGTTGACCCTTCCAGTCGAAGGAAAAAGAGAGAAAAAGCTATCAGAAAATTAGCAGTGATTACTCTCTGGGATACATTCTGGAGAGAGAGGAAAAAAAAAAGTATAGGGCTTAATCAAAATGTACAATGCAGGAAAATGGCATCTGCCTCAAGGAACTTCCCACTGAAGCTTTAAACAAGAGACAACACATACACTGAGGCAGATAGGAATCAAAGCTGCATATCATCCCGATGAGTATTGTCTCACTGCACAAAGTTACGATTTCCCCCAGGTAAGAGGGCTACTTTGAAAAAAAAAAAAATGAAGACAATGTGTTGTGCCAAAAAATATTCCCCATTCTCCTAGCAAATTCTGAGCCAGCATTGTACACAAAGTTCTTAATTTATTGAATATCATTGACATTAGTTATATTCTAGGGTCATGAAGATGCATTCAGACTCTGTGCTATGTCACTGACCCCAGAGCTGATACAGCTGTTTAAACCAGGGCAGAACTGATCAAGTGCTACTTTCCACTTGGACTTAAACCAGATGCCATAAAGATATGAATTGCATGAAATGTAATTTTAGGCCTCTAGCTCCTAGTGATCGTTCTATATGTGATTATTGTCTTCTTTCTAAAAAAGATGTGTATTTAAAGCAGGTTTTTTTCTTCTTCTTTTTTTTTTTTCTGGTAGCTTCTATCTATGTATATCCTTTGGAATACTCATTTGGGCTTCTTAATTTATTATGAGGTTCTATGAAGATATATAGAAATAAATCTTATAGATATGAACAGAACAGAGCAGAGCATCCCCCATTGTTTTCTTTTTTTCTTTTTTGCTGTTTTCTTTAAATATCTTCTTTAATTAAAAAGAAAAAAAAATTACAATCTTCCTTCATAACCAAACCAAACATTTTAAAAGCCCCATTTGTTCCCCATTTTGAGCTGGGCTCGCTTCCCCAATGGTTAATCATATTCATGCCACTGACCTAATGGAAGTGGGACAAACCCCAGATTAGCAATTGTGGAGCTGGCGGTATGTCAATCTTTTATTATTGAGAGAGCTTTTTCCTTTTTTTTAAAAAAAAAAATGATTAAAACCCATCTCCTTAGTCCAGAACTTTTCTGAATGTATCCTCTATACCCACACTCTCATGCTACAGCAAGGTATAGTAACTGTGCACTGTCACATATCTTCAAATCCCTACTTGGTTTCACCCCCATCAAGCTGTACAAGAGCAGAGAGAAGACCAGAGGGAAGAGCTGCACTTTGACCCCTTGTTCATATTTTGATTCTTTTATGTATACCAAATGTCAGTCATTCTGTCATCTATTTAATCTCAGACACCTATGGAAGATTAAGAGAGGGCAGTTCAATGAGCAGAGCAGGAGAGGGAAGGATGGATGAGCTACAGCGATCAGATAATGTAAAAGCCAACTGGAGGTTCTCAAAGAGCCCCAGCCGTCACCCGCCATCATCCTGCTACAAAAAGGAGGAGCTTCCCCCAGGCTTAAGAATCATCTTTTTCTAAAGGATTTGCACATGTGAATTCTAGAAAGAATAACAGTCCTTCTCAACTATAGAACTGCTCTGAATTAATCCATTATTTCCTTCTTTTGATTTTAAAAAAGTTCTTGGCCAACAGTCTAGATGTGTATATATTCTAATAACTGCAGCAAGAATTTAAGACATATCTCACATAGCTTTATTCTCTAGCAGTTTCTGATTGATCCAAAAACCTCTTATTCTATCCCACCCCCCTTGGCTGGTAGGTCATCCTCCCCCAGTGAAGTACCTGGGTGCACAAGTGCTCTTTGTTTGCTGAGATCAAAGGCTTGGTTTGTTCCTATTTCTGGTAACCAAAACCCCTCTCTCTCTGTAATGGAGTGCTCTTCAGCAATGAAACCCCTTGCAGCACAAAATCCTCCATCCACATGGGGAGAGGTTGCATTTCTGGCCCAGCACGGGCTGCATGTGTGCCATGGTGGGAAGAAGGAACTTCCGATGAGATAGTGGGTGCATGCTGGTGCTAGTCTTGGATCGAAAAAGAGTTGTAATGCTGGTGACTGGTGAAATAACCTGTTGCCTTGTCTCCCCGGGATATCTGCATGGTATAAATTGTGTTTTGGGTTACATGGGAAGCCAGTTGTCATTCTCAAATGTTAGCCTTCTAATGCCATACAACAAAATGATGTTCGGACTAGATGATGTGGTCTTTTCCAACCTTAATGATTCTATGAGAAAAGAGGTGTGCAAGCATTCAAACCAAAGGCACTATAATTAGTAGCAGGTTTTTAGAATTTAAATTGAGGTATCGAGCGTGGGGTCTGGTCAGATTGTATTTTGTACAGAAAGGTTTCCAAGGGGCATAAAGCTCATTCTCTTCTTGCCCAGACCTGGGCCGTGTGTTGGGCAAATCCACTGGCAAATGTTAACAGTGCTCAAGGGACTGAAAGCGAAGTTGGGGGCTGATGTGGCATGCGGTTGCCATGGAACTGGACATAACCCTGCTGGAGTCGGATACCCCGATGGTCCTGTGAGTTTCAGCTTGCTGTAGGATACAGCATGGCGACCTTCCTCAGCAGCATCTGGTTGTGTTTTAAACTTTTGATAAATTCCATAGTCAAAGAAATCAAAACAAATCAAGTAACGAGCCCCGTCTGGCCAAGGTCCGAGTTAAAACTGTTCCATTTCTTGTTGGTATTAACATTAATGCACCAGATCGGTGCAAAAGTGAAGATATTTGGGGTGGGAGAGGGGTAGATTTGGGGATATTTTCCTCTCCTTGTAGCCTGGCTCCCAGAAGACAAGGATTAAACAGAATAATGTGCTCTGGCCAGGTTAGTCACTGTGCTTAGGGAGCAATCTTTAACGAACTCTTCTCCCAGGGAGGACGTTCCAAGAGCCAGGCCCAGGTTACAGCCGCGATGTTCGGAACACAAAGTGGAGGAGGAAAAAAGAGCTGGAGAAACGCACCCCGAGTTCCATCTCGCCTCTGTGCTGGTGCGTCCGCATGAGGCCAAAGTTTTGTTGTTTGGGGTTCTGCGTGTGTTTTTTCGGTCAGCTTTCCCCGAAGAAGAGGGATTTGGGGGTTTTGCTGTAGATGTCCTCCAGCTGAGCGGGGGTGGGATAATCCCGCACCGAACCGCTGCGGTTTGCTCGGGGGAGGGGGCATG
>JAOWBP010003503.1:24234080-24280968 GCA_028571105.1 Tragopan temminckii
GGGAGGGAGGGAAAGGGCAGATGAAAAATGTCATTCTAACCCTCAGTGATGCTCCAGTCATGCTCTGAAGACTGATGAGTCTTTGAAATCATTATCCAGAGCGCCGTGGTTTATCTGCAGCAGGGGGCTACTTTTATTTCCTCTCACCTTAGGCTTTTTGAAAGATTAAAAAATAAAAAAAAAGGATGAGAGAGAAAGGAAGGAAATAATAAAAAGGAAAAGTAAGGAAGGGAAATGAGAAAAAACACCCCACCATAAAGCATCTAGCATCTCCAAGATTAGATGCTTGCTTGAGCAATACTGACTGAAATGCTTATCCATGCTTTTGTGATTAACAGGCTGGATTATTATGTAACCCTGCATTAATGGGTCTCCCCACTTCAACTCTCTCTCAGCCCTCTTTGCATCAAGTTCCTGCTGCAATGGAAAGGCTGTGGTGAAATCTAAACTTTAATATCCTTATGTTGACTTAAGCAAGGCTTTACGTGGCCTTGGTTCATCTTACAGCTCTGATCTGACTTCATCCTCTTCCGTAAGGATGTCCTTGTGTTCTGCTAAAGCTGCCATGGATTAGGTCATGAGGTGCGTGAATGAGCATTTCCTTGCTGGAGATTCCCATGAAAATCTCCCTCTGGCATGTGGGGAGGATTTCCAGCAGCTGAAATCAATGGCAAAGCTCTCACTGACTCCAAAGAAAGCAGGATTGGACCCAACGAATGCTATGATTTTTTCATATATTAATCAAACTCTACAATTTAGAAACAATCTCAGTTGTCCATATTTTCCTTTAAGCACAATCTCAGAGAGATTATTAATGATGTAGTTCAAAACTCATTGCAGCCAAAGGGGATTTTTCATTGACTTCAGTGGGATTTGAATCAGGCTCTGAAATTACATTTTGACTGTCTTTTCTAACCTTTCACATACTGCTGAGGATTAGAACAGAACAGTGTCTTTTTTTTTTTTTTTTTCCCCTTCTCCCCTCTTGTGGTTTTCATTGCTGTACATTCTTCAAATAACCTATCTCACTGTTGCATACTTTGTGTTATAATCACCCAGCAAAAACCCACACCCTACTCAGATACACAAACAGGCACTCATCACCTTCCCCACATCCTATCAATGCAAAAACATCGATATGCTTAAACTATCTTTATGCAACAAAAATATACAGTCTGTTCCTACACAGCGTACCAGAAAGGCAGCAGACCCAACTAATTGTCAGGGACTGATAAATAAGGACGCGGTCCTACTTCCGTTATCAGATGTCACCAGTGCTGAACTGAGAAGGCATTGGGTGGGTGAAAGGGTCCCTTCTGGAAGAAGTTATTTCAGCTAAATTTGCTCCTTGTCTTGTCATTTCCAAACTAAGAGGAAGCAGCCAACAGCCTCAGACGGAGGCAGCAAGCATCTACCCAAATATAGGATGGAGAACATGGTTAGGCAGCAGTTTTTCTTAAAAATGTTGTACTTAAGGATCAAAAATGGAACATGAGTTAAAATAGCACTGAAGGACTCCCCCTCCTAGAAAGGGAAATACCATTTGTGAACGTTGAATGGCTAAACAGGAGTGAGTCTGACCTTACTATGAGACAGAACCTGTGCAAAATATAAAGTAGAAATATCGATAAATTTGATCTGTAAGCTCTGTTGTGCAAAGCTAAGGTGAGCTATGTAATTGGATTTCAGTTCATGGATTTCTTAGAGGATTTTTTTAAAGGAATTAAATACAGGCAAATGAAAACCTCTGGGATGGAGCTGAGAGAAGGGTAGATGTTTAATTTCCAGGAAGCTTTTCAAATGATTTCATAATGGCTTTAACAAAACAGCTATCATAAAGCAAGAGAGGAGAGACTCTTAGGAGTTAACAACTAGTTAGAAGATGGAGGTAAAAATAAGTGAGAATACATGGTCAGCTTGCATGATATAGGGAACTTAGTAGTATCCAGCTGGTATCTATGCTGTTCAACATACTCATAAATGAACTTAGATATTAGATTGAATAATGAGAGCATTTGGTGATACAAAATTATTCTGGGTAATGAAATCCAAACTTAAAGAGTTGCAGAAGAATCTCACAAGAGTGAGTGACAGCATGCTGAAAGAAATGGCAGACAACATTTACTGTCAATAGATGAAAGGGAAAATGTAGATGAGGAAACAACAATGATGCATACAGGAATAACATTTTAACGGACATGGCGAGTTTCCCTTATATTTTTAGATTTGGTGTACCTGTGGCTAAAGGAGCTGTCTCTGATTTAGACTTTTGGAATTGTGGTATGTGGAGAAGTCTCAAGAGAACTAAGTGCTGGTTTTAACAAAGAACGGAATTGACTTTAACCAATATGTAACATAAATGGATGAAAGACGCTTTTATTGCAGTTTGTGTTAATGCAGCCTCAGCTGCATTAGAAATCACTAGCTGATTGGAGTGTGTCCAGATGAGAGAAACAAGGATGATTTCAGCTCTAGATAATATGCAGGACAAACAAAGAAAAGAATGTTATTGTACTATCGAGGACTCTTCAAGAATGGTTCTTTTTTTTCTTTTTTTTCTTTTTTTTTTTCCTCAGGATAGGACAGGGGAAGAATCAGTGTGCACCTGAACAGCAGTTCCTGGGCCTTTGTTTCTAGTACAGCTTGTTAGACACCAGTTCAGCAGTCATGTAGCACTGCAGCTTTGTCGTAACATGAGCCAGCACCATAGACCTGTGAAGTATTACCTGGAATTTGTTTTCTACCCTGACATAGAGGGCATTTGCTCCTTCTTAAACTTTATGATTTGAAATCCTTGTCACTATGAAGGGAAAATCACAAAAGTTAAAGGGAAGGCTTTTTTGTGTGTTTAAAAAAAAAAAAAAAAGAGTAGAGAATAAGTTGTCTATTACATTTTTTTCACATATAGTTCATCAATTAGAATTCAGTTGCCACTTTGATATCTAAAAAAAAGACAGGACAAAGTAGTTTTATCTTTGCTTTGTGTTTTTGACACAAAAGACTGAGATGTCGCATCTCAAAGTTCAACTAGAAATTAGAGTACTCATAAACCTACGGAGTAACTCAGTTTCTATTTGAAAATGCCTTTGGTCTGAGACTAAACATGAAATGCAACAACTCTCAAACCTGAATTTCATGTGGAGGTTAAAAAAAAGTAAAGATGGAGAAGTCTGAACCGAAGATCAGTGGTATTTGTTCAGTTTTTGTCAGAAGAGGTAATGAGAACAATAGATGCTTTCATAACCCAGTGTGGTATAAATGCAGAAGATGTGCTGAGTCAAATCTTGATTTTAATATGCTGGAGTCATTTCTGTATTTTGTGAACAGAGTAGTTGGTTTACAGACACGTTATTTGCTTATACATCATGGCTTAATTTGACTGTTGACGTGAAATTTCAAAATGTAAATGAAAGTAATACTCTTATTTTTCCCTTCTGACCAACATGAAACAAACTCGAACTATCTCATTATAATGTCTGTTTCTTGGGTTTACTGTGTTTCACAAGTTCTAAAATAGTCGTTGACTTAATTTTCTTGTTGAATTTTCAGTTGACTTTGAATTTGTTGAAATTTTCTAGAAGCTGAGTGGAACTGCCTGTGATTTATCTTGCTTTAAAAGTCAGTAGCAGTATTAAATGTCTTAGTAACGTCCAAACGAAGCTACATCTAGTTCTGGTATGGGTTTGCATAGCTGAGAAGGAAAACTGCTGTTTGATAAGTCCCTGGGATGTAAAGGCAGAGAACTGCAGCACAGAGCTGTACAAGGTTGTGATGGGTTGATGGTTGCACTAGATGATCTTAGTGGTCTGTTCCAAACCCTAGTGATGCTTTGATTCTATGTCCAGAGAGATGATCATGCTCTACTGGGGGACTGAGCAGCTAGTCTGACACTTAAACCTGCAGACTAGATGATGAATGAAATGTTCTTTAAAATGACAATATTGCACTAATGTAAGTGAAATATTTGCAGGCAGTGCTGTGCTGACTATCTAGCAATAACTACCTGTAAACAGAGTGAAGCAAATTTAATTTTTTCCCAAGCGGAAAAAAATCTTCCAAATTCTCTGGGAATTGTTATCTACTGCAAAAAGAATAGCACTATGTGGACAAAATGCCTACAGCCTGGAAATCCAAATACTTGTAGGAGAGGATGTGATTTGCCTAAATTCTGATGTGTCCAGGCGATGGCTGAGAAGCTGCTGGCCCTGAGTGAGGACAGAGTTTGGCCCAGCAACTTTATGAAAGAAATCTGATTTGTATGTTTCTTCTTTCTGTAGAGATCAAAGGCCGTTTACTCAGCTAAATAGTGAAGGCTCATGTAGATTTATGGAACCAATTTAGAGAATTAATAAACCACACCATAAATCTTGTTAAGGTCACACTGTATGTGATTGTGCCTATATGCAGACGTGGAAATTTGGTATCCTTCCAAGTGAGAAGACTAACTTTCTTGAGCTTAGTTACAGTAAGTAATTAAATTCATGCCCCTTAAATAATGGATCATTGAAGAGAGTGTTGTGTGTTTTTTTGTGTGTGTGTGTTTTTTTTTTTGTTTTTTTTTTTTTTTTAACAGAGATTTTTAAATTATGTGCCCAGCCCTTCAAAGCACAGAGAGCTTTCAACTGCCTTGGACTTGGGTGGGAGCTAAAAGCTCTTTGCATCCTGTAAAGCCAAGGCCTTTAAATGGGTTTGAATCAAAAGACCGATGATCCTGGAGAAGTTTGTGTCTGGAGGCACAAGCTAAACCGTGTGACTCAGGCTTGTCTTTATTACAAGCCAATATTTACAGTTTGCATGGTCTTAAAGTATAGTAGCTCAGCAAGTATGGTCTGTATAATAGACGAAGCATGAATAAAAGAAGAATCATCTCATGAATAGAGAGGTTTAAAATAGATAGTATAAAAATAGCTTGTTACTTAGGAAATTTTCTCATCTTTAAATCTTACAGAGAGCCAGAGACTTGATCTTCACTTCTTTTTCCGTGTTGTCTCTCGTTAGGTCAAACCCTGCCCTGACAAGTAAAGCCATTCTTTCTGTTTTATAGACACAATTTGTTTCCACACAGCTTTTGGCCTGCTAATTCCCCATAATTACGTTCTATGCATTTGCAGATTTCTCAGTTGAAAAACACTCCATGAGCCTCAATAAGGTGCATCTTTTGGTTCAGCTCAGATGCATGAGGACAGGGCAGGGATACAACTGCACACCCAGTCTTCTTTTGTAACTTACAGATCAGAGACCATTTTTAGCCAAATTGCACACATGATAAGGGGAATCTCTCCAGCCTCAAAGACATGAAGTATTTACTACAGAGTGACAGCTGCATGGGTGAGTTTGTTAATTGGGAAGAAGTGACACTCAAGAGACTGCAGGTATTGCATTAAGAGTGGTTCTGCACCTTACCCCCAGTGCAAGGGTTAGCAAAGTTTGTAAAAAATATTAGAAAATGTAAGAAAATCCTCCTGTGTAGCAGGTCTGAACATTTCCTCTTTTTAATCCTGCCTGGGAGAATAGCCTTCCTTCCATGATCCATTGCTAACTCCAGCTCTTGGTTTGAAAAGCTGCTTTGAATGGGACATGAAAAAGAGACGGCAGTGTGTAGGAAGAGGAGGAAATACAGTGGGAGGAGAGAGAGACAGCGGCGGAGCTGTATTGTCATCCATATTGGTTATTGTTCCAAAAAGCTCTGTGTGTAGTTACCTGCTCTGGTGTGATTTAGTCTGAAGACCTTGAGGTCTCACCCTGCTGATTGAGGCTGCTGGGGCAGCTTTGTGGAGTATTTTTTCTCGCCTCCTCTCAGCCAGATTGTGTATGGGGAATTCTGCCTGGCCAGAAGAGGTGGCTGCAAGCTCAGCCACATGAGCATGAAAATCTGACAAGCCCTTCAGGTGTCTCTGGGACTCTTGGATTGATCCTGAGGCTCAAGTTCTCTTCCTCAGAGTAGCACTGCTTGTGCTGCACCGCAGTCCCTGTTTCTGGAGTGAACCAGTGTTTACAGAGTTGGTGGACTAAGACACTAAAGACATCTGAGACCTGTTGAGGGCATTTCATCTGTCTGCCCAGTTGCATATTAATAGGGTGCACTGTAAACCAAGGCTTGCAGCTGAAGGGCAGGCGGCTTAGCTCAGTTCTTTCAAACTGCTGTGAATGTAATTACACCTAACAAATCAGCCTTTGAATGATGCCCACCAAAAACGAAGCACACACAGATTTATTGCCTGCTCTGTGTGTGAGAAAGGCAGAGAATGCGATCTGAAAAGGAGAGAATAAAAAATTGAAGGATCCAATAGAGCGCAGATGCCTAAATTGGAAAAGAGCAGTAAGCTTTTGGTTTTATTTTAAAGACATCATCAGGCGTTTTGCCTCTCGGAATATGTCATATCAAATCAGTGGCCACCAAGGGGGCACACAGCAGGGAGCAGAACTGCACACTGCAGCAAATGGGAAATGCACGGTGACAGCTCTGTCACTGGGAGCTGTGCAGGCTGGCCCATACAGGAGCCCAGCTCCGACTGCCTTCCTTGAAGTGCAGCACTAAACATATGCGCGAGCTTGTTTGTGACAGAGGAATGGCAGTTACATCACTGACTCCAAGGATCTGCAGTGATTTATTTTTCCTAAGCATTCCTGATAGGATATTATTATATGTTGGCTTATTTCCAGTAGTCGTGGTGACATCCAGTATCTGAACATTATATTCAAAATACAGACACGTATGAGAAAAAGGTTTCTAGCTTAAAAAAAAAAAAAGAGAGAGAGAGAGAAAAAGTGACATGAAAACCTTACACTTTCTGAATGCTATGCACATACTCATCAACCAGGGATAATTAGGCCTGTTGAAGCCAGTGAATACTGAAAACGTACAGAGGGTTTATTTGTTGCTCTGAAGGGGTGCAATAACAGGTTTGGTTTCTTTTGCTGTTTGCCTGTCAATCATACTTTTAATTACCTAATTGTTAGATCTGTTAACAGCCAAGACTGGTTGACAACTTTGGGGTAAAGGGCCTAATAATTTTACTGTCAACAGTACTCCAGTTTTTTCAGTACAAGGAAAGAAAACAAATGCAGCCTTCAACACAAACAAATGGAAAAAACTGCTCCAAAAGCAGCACGAAGTGAACGACAATCGAGCTGTAGCACACTCACATGGTCAAGCTCCTGGAAGTGGATAAGCATTGTGCACCAGGTTGTTTGGTTTGGGATTGTTGTTTGCATTTGCCTAAAGTCTGAATTGGACCCTGATTTGTGCTAAGTGCATGGAAAATTTGATACGTTCATTTTTAGTTAAGAAGTAAGGAATTTTGGGCAGTGATTTCTACCTGCCTAAAGCTTTTGTTGATCTTTTTTTTTTTTTTTTCCTCTACTGACACTTTTGATGGTATGAAGGAACAAATCTTGACAGCAAAGCACAAAGCAGACATGCCTGTCGGAAACATAATGTACAATGTGTGGTCTTCCTGGAAACTGAACTTCAAATGACTGTCTGTGCATCAGTATCTGCGCAGCTGACACACAGGGCTGCACTAAAGGAACTGAGAAACTTCTCAAAAGTCCACCAGTGCATTCTGAGCCTTTCAGATCAGTGCATGATTCAGATAACTTTGTTCCAGGAAGGGAACAGAACTTCAAAATCATTTCTTCTTTCATGCACCCATATATACTTTGTGGCTGGTAGACTGACGTACTGTAATGTGACTTGCTAGCTGTTTAGAAATGGGCACACATCACATTTCTGTTATTACTACCTTAGGCAGTGCATAGAGGCCAGAACTATGAGGGATGTCTCTCTATGCTCAACTGTGTACAAGTGTTTTGAAAGGCATAGTCTAGCCTAAAGATATCACACTCTATTTTAAAAACAATTCATTTTGTGTTCGCATTTTATCTCTGTCTTCACTCTGTGGGATAAAACCAGAGATTGTTTCTCTACTAGGAGCCAAATATTTCTCCAGCTATAATGGAGCATTTGACGTTACCGAAGCTTTATTCGTATCTCAGGAGTCAGTAGTTCAGTTTTCTCCTTTTGGATCAGTGTTTAGGCTATGGAAGTTTTTGTCGCGATGAGGTAATGCTTCTATTTTGTCTTTTATTGATTAACTCTTTTCCCACATTCTTCTGGCAGAGTGCAAAGGTTTGTAAAGCACAGGAGGCTTTGTCTTGAACTGTTTAGATAGCATTACTCTTAGTAAACATAGTTACTTTTACTAATTCCCTGGCAGACTCTTAAATACTGTTACTACAAAACCAACAGCATGAAATATCCTTGTGCAAACCCTACGCCAACCTGTAACCAGCATCTTCCTCAAATAATGGCCAATATGAATAATGTCAGCTTACACTACGTTTTGGTTCCACCATGGTTACAGTCTACTGCTTGTATTATTTGGTTGTAATGCACAAACAAAATAAAAAGCAATCTGTCCAAGAGGCAGGCTAGTCACAGCTTATTTCCTGGCTTGTTTGTGGAGAAGAGTATGTGCTTTCTAAAGGATGTAAATTTGTTACTCCAGACATGTTTCTAATTAAAAGTTCTTATTCAGAGATCATTGAAACCCATTACTAGACTTTTACTAATCTAAAGAGATTTAGATCAGACCCTAACAGGCAACCTCTCAGTACTTCTGCATGAGCTGTGGGATTGCAAAAAAGCATTTCATAAAACCTTTACTTGCTACTGCTGTTGACATCCCACTGACAAGTCCAATGTCATAATCTCACTGTTTCCAGCTGGCATTAGATTTTGGAGCAGAATTATGGCTCTATTCCTCAGTGTGTTCACTCGTCCTGTAGCTGAAGTCAACATAACAGAAGCCAACAGAGACAAACTCACAGCACCCTGGTACAGTTTGCTGGAATGTATGCAGGGAGATATGAAAGAGTTTTAAACCTGACATGTAGAGACAAGAAAATTAATGGGAGTTCTATTAAACTACCTGAAGTTAAGAGTATTATGCTTTTCCTTGTATTTGTTTTTTCCTCTTCAATCAATATCTCCAAACACTTTATATGCAAATAGTTAGTGGCTCAGATGTTAGCAAAGTAGGGGTGTTGTTTCATAATAATGGAGCAGGTAGAGTGACTGGTACAAGGTCATCCCCTTGGGGGCCATGAATCTGTTGTTAATTTTCCCTAGCAATAAAATGAACTTCAGTGGGACTTGGTGTAGCGGTGAGATCCATCCCTCAGATAGGGATAAGGAAAATCACTCCTCATGAAGGGAAAGTAATGAAGATGTGATGGTTGCTCCAAGCATGACTATCACCTGCATTCCCACACTTTTTTTTTTTTTTTTTTTTTTTTTTTTTTTTGTATGTGTGTGTACCTTTAATGCTGGATAAGAGTGCTTGTAAAATTCAATTGCCTTGTCCCTTGGTAGATCTGATGTAAATATACCTATCTGAAATGATAGTCAGTGTGCTGCCTACAAATACAGGGCTCTTTCTCGGTGCCTCTGGCAGCTGAGATCCTGCTCTCACTGCTCATGATGCCTCTCTCCTGCTTCTCTCCAGCCCCATCCTTGCCTCTGCCAGTGATTCTTGTATTTGGGGCTGTTCTGGATAATTCTGAGAGCTGGACTGAGGTGGGTTTTTCTACTGGAGTCCCAGGTCCTTTCCTTCTCTGCTGCAGAGGACAAATTTATTTCCCTGGCTTTTCTGTATTTTTCTATGTTACAGTGCCAGGCTAACACATACTTTTTTTCATGGAGATTTTCAGAGTCATTTTTTGGTTGCATGGAGGTGTGTTTAGCTCTTATCTTTCATCTTGCTTTCCATGGCACGGTGCCTATGCTTTTAACAGGTTTATGTTTGTCTCACCTTCTGGATTCCTTTTGCTCAAGTCTCTGCTATACTTGTTCTTCACTGATAGATAGATCTTCTTGCTCTGGTGCCTTTTTTCAGCAGTTTTGTGCTTTCTGTTCAGATGCATTTGTATTTTGTTTGAGCTGTTTCTCTCAATCAATGTTTCAATTGTTTCAATCATTCGTATCATGAATAATCTCATCTGTGTTTAGTGAATCCTTCATGCCTGTGAGGTAGATATGTATACCAAGTTTCACAGCAATGCATTGCAAACATAGATTTTCTTTACAGATTCCTGGTGCTGAAATATTATTCACCAGTCAAAATCAGTATTTATCAAATGCATTTATTGTCTATTCATCAATTATTTTAGGCAACTTTGTCTCATTCTTTGTGTGTGTGTGTGTGTGTGTGTGTAATTCAAACTAGGAGGACATCAAAGTGTTCATCTTTAAAACATTTCCTTATTTTTATAGTTTTGATAATGATGATCTACTCTGATCCTTCCATGTTTAGTCAGGGTTTGAGGCCTTAATGTTGAGCTTTCCTGTTGTCCAGAGCTGCTCCTTTGCTTTGTGCTCTGTGAAGTTCTTATTTTCTTGATGTCAATCGTAATGCCTCTCACTGGGTTGAAAGAGTTTGTACACTATTTGCCAACTAAAATAATACAAGATGACTCCAGCTTTGCTAAATGTGTTTGGCTCATGATAAAAATGCCTATATGCAGAGATTCATGGCCTGATTACCAATTATATCCTGTACACAGTCAATTATCTAACTAACCTTCATGCTAAGAGGAAGCTCACTCTTCCAGACTCCTTCCTCCTGTATGCTATGCTCCTGCCCTCTTAACTCCACGGAGGCTCCTGCAAATGCAGCTAAAACCACACACCCCTGAAGATACAGCAGTATCTGTTCTGTCTTCTCACTGCTACTGCTGTCAATGTCTGTGATGCAGTTTGTTTTTTTCTTCGGTTGAGGATTAAATGACATAGCTGCTCAGATATGGGAAACCAACTAGACATGTAAAATTGATTAAATGCAAAGGGATTCATGTAGAGAGTAGATCACACAGAAACAGCCTCAGAGTTGCAGGGAACTCAAAGCTATGAAACAAGGAAATCATCTGGTACTTACTCCTGAAGTATTTGATCTGTCTGAGGACCTCACACAGGTGGATGAGAGCCACAGGTTCTTGGCCCAAGGCCGCCCTCTGAGGATGAATAATCAATATTTTTGCATTTTCAAGTGAAGAAAACATCCTACACAATGAAAACTAAAGAAAAAACAAAGTCCTGTCTTTGAAAGAATGTATTTTCTAGGCGTTGCAGGGGAAGTGGTACAGAAAAGGGCAGGTTTTTATTGGGTCAGGTTTCTCATAAGCTGGATGTGTTGTGCAATGCTCTATTTGATTTGGTGCATTGTTTCATAATGTTACAGTTTTGATTTGATTATCTGTATTATCCTAAACTCTAAAATTCTAATTTAGAGGAATTCCACTGAGCACAGACAAAACAAAAAAAACAGCTCTATGTTCGAGTTTACTTTCTAAGTAGGAACTTAGAGAACACGTCCTGCCTGTGAGATGCCTTCATGTTAGACATGTGGTCTGTGACCAATGGAATTCACTAAGAAGAATTTACAAACTTACAGAGATGCATACATCCTTATCATAACTGTGCAAAAGTCTAATGAAATCTTGAACTAATAGTACATAAATCATTCCACTCAAGCCATAAATCTGAAGGTATAGAAATGTAGTATCATAATAAAGGTTGTATTCAGAGGTTGGGTTGGTGGTGGTGTTGTTTTTTTAATATCTTCATAGGAGCTGTGCCCAACTCCTCAGCTGATGTATCCCCAATCTCTGGCTGTGCATTCATTAAAGTAAAACTTACTTCATGCACTTTGAGCATGAAATAAAACAGAAATTTAATACTGTACTCATTTTAGATCTCTATTTCAAGTTGTTTATACAAAAAAAAAAAAAAGGAAGTTGATTTTTTTTTTTTTTTTTTAAGGAAAATTGACAAGCTGCTCTGAAGAGTTGCTTTGAGGCTAAGTTATTAGTTTTGCTGTGGTTTTAAGGAAAAGGTGAAAACAGAAGATGAAATTAGATCAGCAATAGGCTGAAGTCCTTTCCCAGGACACCTGGAGAGGTTAAATAAACTGCATATGGCCCACACTGGATTTCCACATTGTTAAGACTTTGAGGAGTTAGGGAAAAAGTAGGTAGACTGCTAACTTGCCATCTTAAGGAAAAAGCATCTGTGGGAATTATCATAGTCCAAGATGAATGTAATATATAATGAGATATTTATCAGGATTATAAAAGCCAAAGCTTTAATCTGACGTAAGTGTCAGTGAGTCTAGTGACTGTCCTGCATACAAAATCCTGAATGCTAACTCATACAAGGTGAACTTTTTGTCTGGTTTTACTTGCAGTGTGGGGAATTTGTGGGTTTTCTTATGCTGGGGGGACAACATGTTTGTTTGTTTTTTTTGCTAAATTACAAATGCCCTGACTCCCTATGGGCTTGCAACAACATTGGAGTTTGCTGGTGCCTTGAAATAAATGGCAATCATGGTATGCTTTCACTCAGGCATTCAGGGCATCGCAGTTGGCTCGCTGAAGTACCATTTGATGCTATACACTGACAATGTGCTTTTGTTTGTAACAAACTCTGAAGCCACAATCCTCACCCTTCTAGTGTTAATCCAAGATCTTGGCTTGCTTTCAGGCTATAGAATTAACTGGGAAAAGTTGGAACTGATTGAGGTCTCCCAGCTGCCTTGCACAACAGCTTTTCTTCTTGTTCAACTCCTGAAGGCAGTCAGAGGCAGTTAAATGTTTGAGAAATTAAATACTAAGGAATTTTGAAAAACTTGCAGAGGTGAATTTAAAACCCACCATCCTTCGTTGCTAGATGACAATAAGTGGTAGCAAATTATTTGTTTCTTCTGGGGAAAATTAATGTAGCTACGTTTTGCTTAGATAATTTTTGTATATTTCAAGTTGGTTAGTTTTCTCCATATTACAATCTTGGGGTGATTTTTTTCAACTATTCTGGTAAGTGTAGACTCTCTACTGCTGGAAATAGTTGCTGAGTATGTAGAGCTTTTAATATTCTGCAGATTGTGTACTGGGCCCTTCACTGATCCCACCAAACATATAACAGCAGCCCACAGGAAGGGAGTCAAAAGAGCATTAAAACAGATTTTCATTCTAAAATCCTGGGATCTTCATCTATGCAGAGACTCTAAATTGTTCTTGCTGATGATTGCATCTGATATTATGCAAAACTGTTTTTGAAAGTAATTTTTCCATAGGATGTGTTTAATGTCAACATTTATGGAAGGAACTGGTTGAAGAGAATATCTTTATTCCAGGTTGTGTCTTATAACTCCCAGTTATATATAGCACAAGTGCACCTGAAACATTTATTATCTTTGACCTTTAAGATACAGTATGTCTGCAGCTCCAAGTTTGTCCTGAGTTTAGCCATCCTGTGCTCTAATGACAGAAAAAATATTTCTGACTTCTGTAAGAAGTAGAAGTGTGAATACTTGGAAAACAAGTTCATGATTTTGTGCAATGTGTCCAGATTAGCCTCAAAATATGCATGCTTGATAACAAGTTGTGTAATCGAGTGTATTTTTTAAATGAACTCTAGGCAATGGAAGTGAAGCAGTAAAGACACGATGGCTTATGTGATATGATTGCATCTGAGTACTAAAAGACATTGAAGAAGCAGCCCAACGTAAGAGTAGCTGTGTGAATGGCACATGGGGGAGGCTAGTGAAGAGGCAGCATTCAAGGGCTCCTACCAGGAGTGGAGGCCTGTTGTATTAAAACACAGCAACACATAGCCAGGTACACTGACTGCCCAAAACTCTGAAGAGTTAAGGGAGACACAAAACTATAGCAGAAACAAGCACTCTGAAAGAATGCAACCAAATATGAAGTCCCATATCTATGAGCAAAGAATGTAGGTCAAACTTAAAAGAGGAGGCCTTTGTTATGAATGCAATGACATGAAAAGGAGGTTGAGGTGATGATAGAAGCCTATGTGACTCAGTGCTGCCAAATAGATGCTGACTTGTAAAATGGCCAGTATGATTATTGACTATCTAGGGAGTAGAGAGACAGGAAGACAACTCCTGGTATACTGGAGCTCAACTTTACAATATGTGTGGAAAAAATAGAAACAGAGTTTAGGACAGAGCTACTAGAATGAGCTGAGGACTGGAAAGATGTTTTTATCAGTGAGAAAAGTGGCAAAGTGGTGTTTTGTTACCAGTGGAGATGTGGCATAAACCTTACTGATAGACTTCTAAAGGACACAAAACTTGAGTTCCCGGTCTGATGCATTTCATGTGGTTAGATAGTACCTTTCCTTCATGGACAATGCTGGGGAGGATTAGGGTTTGTACTCTTGCACAAGACTTCCCTCATATGTTTTGTTTTTCAGCTTAATGAGAAGATGCCAATATTTGAGCTTTGTGTGGAGGTTAAATCCAGATTTTAGCTTCAAAGTCTTAACCTTTCTCAACTATATATGGAAGAGAATATGAATCTCAATCTTCTGGTTTCTTATACAAAATCAGTGGTAGCTAGCACTTAGGTTCTCAAAAAGAGGTGCTTAAAATAATTCTCAAAAGTCAAAGCTTTCTATTGTGTTTCCAGATAGAATAATAGATGAAAGCTAAGAAGATATGCCAAGTAATTCCAAAATCAACTTTAAAGCACACGATCATGTCTTGGCAATCTGAAAGCAGTGTGTGGAGAAGAGAAAAGGGTTGGCAGAGGAATGAAGAAAAGAAGTATTCTACAAAAAAGAAATGGCATGTCTTGGCAGAGAGACAATGTTTGCTAACCTGTTGAAGGGTTCAGTCGTAAAAGAACTGTGCTCATGAGAACTGAAATAGAGCAGAAACCATTTACCACTTGATGTTTTAAAGCAAACTGCCAAATAAAATTCTGAAAGGTTTCACTTTGCAGATCAACTCAACCTTATCATGTGATAACAGAGCAGGAAAATCTGTGTTCTCACTAGGTTTCTTAATAATGCATCTGAGAAAACGACAAGTCACATTCTGCTCTCAGTTACAGTGGAGTAAGCCATAATATATCTGCTGAATTCGTATTTATTTTGGCGAAATTGAAGAGGAGGTAATCCAAAGGTGCAGAAGGAACAAAATCAATCACTTGGGTGACAAATTAGGACTATAAATCAGGAGCCAGATGTTGAGAAGCGCAAGTATCAATCTATGGTGGGTGTGGTTGATTTTAAAAGTGCAGAAGATGTTTAAATTCAGATCTGGTCTTGCACATCAACTTCTGAAGTGTTTGTTTTTTCAGACCTAGACTATTAGTTTGCCTCTTCTTTATGTCACTTTCTAGACCATCTTCTATATAAATGTGTTGCATGCAACTAGACAAACTCAAGAGAAAAGGGAACCTCTATGTAGCAGCAAAGGTGGTGAAAACCACCTGAAAAACTCCTGAAATGACCATAACCAGAAATGTGTGAGGAAGGTGAGTCTCCAGCAGCCTGGCAGACTCGCTGTGCGGGTGGCAGTGCTCTGGCTATCTCGTGCAGACGCTGGCACAGCGGGCAGTGCGGCTGCGTTTCTGCCGCACCAGCAGGAATGCCAGAACACACTGCCACTCACCTCTGATAGGTTTTAAAAATATATTATTTAGACTAAGGTTTTACTAATCAAGCAGAGAGCAGCTGAACTTTACCCATGCAGACAGAAGCACTCTTACCCCCATCTGATGACAGATAGCCTCTACCTTTTGCTCGCCCAAGCAGCATGCAGGCAGGCGCTGATGCAGTGTTCAGATACGCCAGGCTTTTGGCTGGCTTGAAAGATACCTGCAACTGGGCGCAGCAATTAACTTTGCTGTTATCTGTGTCGGGTGTACAGCTTGACTGTGAGTGTCTTCAGGAGGGCTCCGCTTGGAGAACACAGCAAGGATGTAGGCAGTATGTATGCAGTGAGGCTGCCTCGTATAGACTGGTGTTGGTGTGCAAGGTGTTTCTTGAATGACCCACGTTTCTGCATAGCAGAAAAGATAAAAGAAGGGTTAACGTGAGCTCTAAATCATTGCTCTCTTCTTCGAGCTCCAAGACTGAGAGTTACACATAGGACCTCTGTAGCTGCACAGTGCCACACTATTCTGAACAAGATGCTGAAGGCACTTGAGTTTCTTTTGCTCTCCCCTCCCCTCCGCCCCAGATTTAACCTAGTTTTATGGCATGAACAGCCCCAAAGAAAGTCGGAGAGAAAAGAGATGAAGGCCAGAGAGCAGAGGAGGACCAATGAAAGAAGCAGTAACCATTCTGTCATTCCTTTGGAGAGCAACACTAGACACCTTTAAATGCAGAGAGTGTCCTCTGCCTTTTTGCCAAAGCCCTTTTATCTGTATGAATAAAAAGGGAGGCAGGTCAGCCTAGTTTCTGTTGCCAAATAAAAGCATGAATAAATTAGGCTATTCTTAGTAGGCAAGTGAAAGGGGAGGGGGGGGGGGGGGGAGTCAGTATCTATTTCTAAAGCAATTTCATATTCTGCCCCAACTGTTTGCACATGATAGAAAGGGGCTGGAGCTGCCTACTATTATGATTAGTACTATTGTTATCCCTGAAGGGCCTCATTGTTCTAGAAGATGTTAGGTTTGCATGATTCACAATCCGTCTCTATTCATCCAGGAAAGGTTAGGAGAGAGGATCTGATATTCTGCAAAGGGTTTTCTCCCCCTTCCCTCCCCCTGGCTTCTCCTTCACTGGCTTAAGGCAGAAAGCAGGCAGAAGGTCTCCTATTAACCAGAATTAGGAAACAGGGATCTAGGTGCCTGGGAACAGCCGCTCCGTAGCTCTAATCCCAGTGAGGACCTTAATTGTATCTGGTTTAACAGTTATTCATGCAGTTTTACTGCAGGCAGGCACGGTGATTAGGGACATTGGTGGAAAAATCTGTTCATTAGCCTAATAAAGGCTGCCTAAGCCTGCTTGTTCAGCCACTAATAATCCAACTATTAGTGCCATGCTAGAAGCCGTGGTATTAATATATGTAGTTTGCTAGTGTCACAACTGCAATATGGGTCAGTTTAGTCGTTCCTTAGTTTCACAGTAAGGCACCCTGTGCTGTGAGGGTGAGAGAAACTGAATGAAGGAATTAGTCTGACAAAACAGATCGCACCCTATAGCGAACCCCCAATAAGTTTTTGTCTTGAGTTCAGGAGCCTTAGGAACAGGGTTGTCTGAGGACAAGGAAATCAGCCCCTACGGTGATGGATGTTCTTGAAAAGCAGTTCATTTTTTTTCATAGGTGGCTCGCTCCTTTTCTGCACAGAGGCGCTTTGGCTGTATATCAAATATTAACAGAGGGCAATTGTTGGGGGAGCAGGCGTTCGCCGTTCCAACGGCATCGCGCAGTGCACAGGCACATACACCTCCTGGCATGCTCTGAGACCAACTCCCAGCTTGGGGATACCCAGATTGTCCTTGGAGGAGAGGAGGTATAATTGTCTTTTTCTCTGCTTCCTTCATTTCCCTCGGCTGACTGAAACTTTTCCTTTCCTGATAGAAAGAGGGAAAAACGCTACTCACACTTTAGGGGATTCATCCGCCCTAAGCATAATCCTTGGGTTGCTAATTAGAGTGTCAGTGGCTCCTTCAGTAATAAAATCTTGTCATTCATCTTTCTCTTTTATTTATGGAAATTATGCGTTGCAATTCCAATGGAAGATGAAAAAGTCATTAATTTATAAGTAAATTGTTGTCAGATGTGTTTCCAAGAGAACTCTTTCTAAGGAAGAATTTGGTATGAAATTAGAAAAGGAATGAAAGTATATTAATGCTGTTTCCTTCTATATATGATCTTTCACCTGCTTGCTTTCAATACGTTTTCCTGTGAGACACTCTGTAACCAAAGTCTGCCTTGACTTTGAAATAAACTAGGTTCCTAGCAACAAACAGAAGGCACAGAATTGAGCAGGTACATAGTGTGGGTCTGTTAATAGCAAAGACATCTATAATAAAATGCGATAAATAAAAAAAACAGGTAGGTGACCTGTCAGTGTGTGTAGATACCCACCAAAGGGTAAAACCAAAGGGTGTGCATTCCACTGCCTTCTTATAAATATCTCTTAAAACAGAAATGGTAAAATAAAAACAAAAAAACAAAACAAACAAACAAACAAACAAAAAAAACATTTAAATGGAGAAAAAGCGCACTCCTTTAGCTTCATTGTCCCTCACATACTCTCCTCCAAATGCAGAAAAAACTAACTCAAACCTTTTGGCAAGAGCCAGAATTTGTCTTTGTTGAGTGCTGGTCTATCTATGTACGAATGATCCTGTGTAATTACAGCAGTGAGATATTGCTTGATACCTTTAGAATAGGCAAATACTGCATATCTTAATGCATCCCTTTTCAGATAACATTATTTTCTAATCTAGGTGTTAATGTTAATTGCAATTGCTTCATGTCTGCTTATAAAAAGATTTTTTTTAATCCACTTGATTTGTGCTAACTCTATCCATTATTTTTTTGATACTATTGCATCAGAACTGTTTGTTTAGTGAGGTTAAAGGAGAACGTAGTGAACAGATACAGGTATGTACTGTTCACCGCTGTGCCCATGTGTAACAAATGTCTATGCATGGGATGGTGATGGTATGCTAAGTGGTGCTATGCATTTCATAAATTTCAGTCAAGTGAATAAGAGTATTTTTCACGCTTCTGTGAACATCAGCTTCAATTCTGTGTTCTGAAATGCTACTTCCAGAACTACTGCTGCAGGTACCACGTAGATTTAGGCAGGTTTGAGGGATGTGTTCTTCCCTGTCCACAATAACTTGATTTGGAAAACAGGTAAATATTATTATTCCCCAATGAAAGATATTGGTGATGGGTTTTATGTATAATACCCTCTAATACTTATGACTGGAATTTGAAGGTTTTTTTAGTCTTAAATCTGGACTATTTCCAGGGCTTCACTGAGAAAAATAGTATGTGCCCATAATTCAGAAATGACAGATTTGATCTTTTTAGGCAATTGTCATAGTAATTTGGAAAATATTATTATTAAAATAATTTCCTCCTCCATACAGAATTAGATGCTGACAGTTGTTTAATAGTAGGGAAGCTTCAGGAGTAGAAATAGCCTGTCTTTGTATAATTCCTGCTGTCTCCTTGCCTGAGGGATATTTTATATTGTAATTTGTTCTAAATTATTTTATATAACTTTAGAAGTAATCAAGTTGATTTGATGTGGCTGAAGGGCAAGACTGTTGAAAAAACTCTGCTTCTGAGAATGAGATACTCAGAGGCTTGGACTTCAGCTGTTGCCAGAAATTTGGTTTTGTTCTTCGACATTTAGCTCCGTATCTGTCAGAACTACATTAAAAATTAAAAAAAAAAAAAACGAAAAATTAACAAAACAAAACGAAAAATCAGCAATGGTCAACATAACAATATATCCTAGAGACTACATAGAAATAGAATCTAATCACATTTTTACATAAAGGTAAAGTAGACATGTTGCTACAGATGTTGCTCTTGTTGGGAATAATTCTGTAGTGAGGACTGGAAAGACAGCTGTCTTGTACTCTACTTCCAATGCTGACAATGCTTGTGAAAAGTCTGGCAAGAAAAATGACCTTTTCATTACTAGCTTCCAGAATCTGTAGAGTGATTATGATGACACTTGCAGTCCCCTCAGGATCTCATAAGACCAAAATATCTCAGGAACTCTGAATGAAATGATTGCGTAAAACAATACTATTATTTTTTTTACTGGTCATTTCCCTTGGGAAACTGATACCTTTATTTCATGAACAAACCACTTTGTTACTGCTCTGTTTAATGAGGTGGCTGTATTTGAGATGTGGGGATGCAGAAATTGTATGGGACAGCCCTGGCTGCTTTTTAGCAAAGTGAAAATAAACTGCTCTATTAAAGAACTCAGGGAATTAATGTGACAAAGTCTTTCTGCTAGTGTTAGAGCTTTTGCAATGAATATTGTAGACTCTTAAATGAATTTAAGGCACTGACGATGTGATTTCTGCATTGCATATTGTCACTTCTCAGGAGTCATTTGGTGAAGAGAGGGCATGCCTCTAGGCCTCCTATGGGGACTGCATAGAGATCTTGGTGCTCAGAATTGAGGAGGAAGGAGGTTTTGGAGCGGTGAAGCCTTGGCTGCTCCTTCTTGTCCGAAGAAGGACAATGAAGCTGTGAAGGGTGAAGCACAAATCTTACGAGGAGTGGCTGAGGGATTGTTTAGCCTGGAGAAGAAGAGGCTCATGGGAGACCTTATCACTCTCTACAACCACCTGAAAGGAGGCTGTAGCAGGGTGAGTGTTGATATCTTTTCCCAGGTAACTGATAGGATGAGAGAGAACAGCCTCAGGTTGTGTCAGAGGAAGGTTCAGATTGGATAATAGGAAAAACTTCTTCTCAGAAAGAATGGTGAGCCACTGGAACAGGATGCCTCAGGAGGTGGTAGAGTCACTGTCCCTGGAGGTGTTCAAGAAAACAGTAGATGTGGCACTGAGGGACACGGTTTAGTGAGCATGGTGATGATTGATTGATGGTTGCACTAGATGATCTTAGAGGTCTTTTCTAACCTTAATGATTCTATGATCCTGTTGAATAATGCAAACAGAACTTCTCTGGCACCTAACTTTTGCTGATGGTTGACAGCCTGCTGCACTAGTGACTTCTCTTGGGGATACCATAAATGCACAGTAGTAGGAACAATTACCCATGTGCAGCACATGGTAGAGATAATAAATTTCTGATTATTGAAAACTGTACGGTAGAATGAACCACGACTTGTTCTGTTTCAAACCTGCTTCTTGTAGGATGCAAGACTAGGATAGAGTAGCTAAAATAAAGGAAAAAGCCTAAATTTTGGAGGAACATTTCAGTTAGGCAGATTAGAAAGCTACACAGACTATGACGATTGAAGAGGACAGTTCTGACCTCCCTTTAGTTCTTCAGCAAATAACATCAGTATTCACTAATGAAACTGAGAAACTCATGGTGTCTTTATTAGGACAACCATTACGAAATATTCAAGCCAGGAAGGGATACTAACTGCAGCAATACTTAGATGATAGGAAAAAAAAACCACACAACAGTTGTCTTTCAGTTGTATTGTGTTTATGAACATTAAATGTTACTTCAAGAAGTGAAATCTAACTCATTTCACCAGCAATAGTTGCTTTCAATGCATCTTTCAAGTATTAACTCTTGCTACCAATAGTTCATGAAAAGATAAATCACTAGACTTTGGTACAGTTTTAATTGGATTCTGTGGATTTCAGATAAGCTTATGTCTGGAAGCCTAATTCTAAGAGCCCTTAAGGAGCAGGAAATGGTAACTTTTATTTCGACACCTGCTAAAGAATGCTTATGGAGATATCCAAAATTAACTTACGCATGTGCCTTCCGCATGCATCTGGTTGTGGAGGAAAAAAAAAAAAATCACTTTGCTCTTGGGTTTGAAGTTTGGAAATGTATGGCAATCTCCATGATATTTTTCTGGAGCAACTCTCATCCACTTCATTGTTTGCCCTAGAGGTGATTATAAATTCAGGCCTTGAGACAAAAATGCACATTTGTGTGAACTTATTCTATGACCTTATTCTGCCTCTAATAAATGAGGAAGGAATGGACATAATTTTACCTGTTAGTAGCTTAAGATTGGCTGCTATTTCTTAGCCACTTTTACCACAGATGAAATCTTTCAGGCTTTCTACGCACTACCAGTAATTATCTTCTCCAGTATATGAGGACACAGATATCTAGAGTGAGGAATGTAACTTGTGGCAGACTGCTGAAAGAGCATACGAACAGAGAGTTACTGTGAAGGACTGTACTATCTGATGGTGAGGACAGGGATCCAGGAGACCTGCCGTCTATACCCAGCTCTGTCTTGTGCCTGTTGAACGACCTTCAGCAAGTCACTTTCTCTCTCTTGTCTCAGCTATCATTTTACCTGTTAAAATGTGATAATGAAACACTTTTTTTTTTTTTTTTTTTTTTTTCTGTAAACTGCCAGGTGCTGATGAACAGCACTGATGAAAAGTACTGTACAAAAGCTAACTGGTATTGAATACTTGATTGCTCTTGGCTTCATTGAATTGCGGCTGATAATACAGATATTGATCAGCAAGTAGCTTTACTGGTCCAGTAGATATTATTATATGTGTGATTATGTAATAGTCAAAGTTTCTATTTGTTGTTGTTGTTGCTTTTTTAATCCTAAGATTATTGCTCTATTGATGGCACTGATTTTGCTTTTTGTGCTGTAGCCTCACAGAGAAGCTAAAATCTTGAGATTTTTTTCCTTATCCTTTATTCTGTTACAGACCTTTGGAGAGAATGGAGCTCAAGCTGCCTCACATGGTTAGCTAATCTAGTATTAGTTGGTAGTTGGCTGAGGAGTCCAGAATGCTCATCAGCAATGATGTATTTAAGCAGGAACAATTTTCTGTGCAAACATCAGACATGCAATTTCTTCTAGCTGTTAAGGAAATTTCTCAGTTGCTCTGCCTGAGTCACCAACTGCCCCCAGGTTGAAGGATGGCAGAGCTGCTCACATGTGACGCTCTTGCTTAGGAAGAGAGACAGTTTCTTATGCACCTTTCTAATTCTTTGTGACCACGCAGGGGCAGCTAGATTCTAGAAACTAGTAACATGAAGGCAGCTTGCATGCTTTTCCAGAAATTTGTGCAGAAATAGATCTAGCTAACATTTAAGGGAATACTGTAGACCACTTGGCAGACCAAGGATGTCACTAAACAAAAAGATTACTTCTAACCTCAAAAGCCTTTTGTTTTCATAAAGCACCAGCTTGACACAATTTTTATTTGACATTTAGCATATTTTCACACCAATTTTCTCAGCCATGGGTGCATTGAAACTCTTCTTTTTCCTTACAATATCTGAAGGTATGATTAAAAAAAAAAAAAAAAAAAAAGAATGTCATCCTAAAGTATGAGCTACCTGCTAGTGTTTCCTGTTACCAACAGTAATATTTTCAGCATTAACATGCTGCGTTTACTTCAGGGGAATTATTTCAGAAACCTAGAAAAGGAAAAACTTTGTGTATTCTTTGGTGTAAAATTTGTATTGTCATATTTTGAGTTTACTTGCTGCATTACAGGGTTAATATCTCCATTCAAGTTCTTTTGAAAACGACTTCTTTATTTGTCTTTATTTCTCTAGAGCAGATAGCTTGAAATCTTGAGTCCTATTGGGTGGTCAGCATTATAACTTTGATGGTTTTTGGGCACGATACAATAGAGACTACAAACTACCTAATCACAGACAAATGAGAAGGCTACCCTGAAAAAAGGTCCAATACCTTTGAAATTACAGAGTCATAAACCTTACATAAAAGTAGAGATACTCAGAAGCACAAAAGCGGAGTAGGTGATGAGTCCATCTGTTCTCAGTGGCAGGTAGATGTTTGTCACTCATCATGTCTTTGAAAGACTTTTTTCAATCTTAGAAATAAAGGTTTTCCTAAGGGATGTGGATTTTAGAATTTCTGTCACATAGAAAAGATGAACTTTCTTCCATAGTTATACAGTGTGCTGCAAGAACTAAAGAAATAGAGACATTTGACATAATAATAATAGTGGACCAATAAAATATGAGGCTCTGTTCATGCTGGCTCATCTGCCAGAAAAAGAAAATTCCATAAAATGTGCTCATATATCTATGGGCTTGAAAGCTGCAATTTAAAAATATTTCTCACCTATGCCCAAATGGTGAAAATTACCAGAATCAAGGACTGTCTTATTACCTATCTTTCAAACGTGAAGTATCCTTAGTAACACAAAGGGAGAATTGAGATGAACTCTGTTCTTTCAAGTGTGGAATGTATATATACATTTGTCCCCCACAGCATAAAAACATGAAATTTGTTCCCTAAATTTATTGCTCACCAATGGGCAGAAAAATCTATCCCTCTGAGAGTGATAGCTCAAATAATTCAGAAAATGAATGACAGCTGGACACCTAATTCCCTTGGGCTCCTCTGAGCTTTTGTTGTTTTAGTTTAATTTCCGAGCTTCAGAGGAATTCATTCAGAAGCTGAACTCCTTTACTTCTGTACTTCCCCATAAAAATTCTTATTTGCTTTGTAGTCACAGCCAGCTGGTGAACTTCATAGCAAGTAAGAATACAAAATCCAATAAAGTAGAGAGTGATTCATCCTCAGCTGAGTTGGACTTGAAGCTATTGCTAAAAGGTATTATTTTTAACAGCTACTATTATGCAGTGGCATTATAGTAACAAGTGAAAACTCTGTCCAAGACTGGGTGGCCATGGAAGTAAACCTCCTATCAGCACTTAAAAAGAGATGATCCCTGTCCCCAAGAATCAACAAAAACAGTACAATGATTAAACAAAATTTGAAAAATGCTGTCACTAGGACTACTTTTAAGGTAGAGAGGGTTCCGATGTTACTTCTCACTTTGTCACACGCATCTCTTGCATCTTCTTTGTTAATGTTGTATGTAAACTTTAAGTAACATACATTTTGCATTCTGCTGTTTGGATTTGTGTATTTGTTTAGAGGCCATAATAATTTTGTGGATAAGGTCTTTTGGGAGGGACAGAGAGCCATGTCAATGCTCCTTGCTCACACCTTGTGCTCCTCAGCCCTTACACTGCAAACCTCTCACCTTGATGCACCAGGAGTCGTGTGACTGCAGACCCAGGTGCTCACACTGATGAAATCAGAGCTGCTGTAGGTCCTTCATCACTTTTTCCAGTAGGATGAACAGAAGCTTAATGAAGCTGAGCATTAATCAGTGAACAGACTTCTCCTGTTCCTTTAGATGTACTATTGCTTCAACCTTCTTGCTTTGAGCTGAGAACATTGTATGAAACAGTTATATTTTTCACTGGAGTCTCTTTTGTTTACTTTTCACCCTCAAACTAGTGTTAAAAGAAACTGAACTGATATCTGCTAAGATTTCCTTACCTTAACAGAACAGATGCACTTGGAGCAGAGTGTAGCAAAAAAAGTTTAGCTTCGTTACTTAACAAAGCAGAGCTAATCTCTTGATTAAAACATTCCTGCAATAAGACTTAATTAATTTCTTTCGTAGCTGTTCCCCTAAGCTGTTCTTTCTGTTCCTTGTTCCCCCAAATGCCTTACTTGTAGACACGGTCATGACGCACATCACTCATGGTGCTGCTACAACACATGTGACATCTGCTCTCTCAGGTTCCATTACCACGAGGCTGCTGCCAGTTGCAATTAATCTTAGAGAGATAAGGCCTCAAATTAGTTCAAGATGACAGAAGAAGTGGGAGGAGGAATGATAGTTTTGGTTTATATGTTGTTGGGTTATGACCTAGTCTATATTACTGGCTGGATGATCTGACTCACGAAGGTCGTGCATGGCTGTATGCCTTCAGGAGAGCTGCTGCAGGGGGTGATATGGGATAAAACCAAGAACGGAAGAGGGCTTTACTGGCTGTCTTACCTCCATTGGGGTAGCCAAGAAGGGCTTGAAGACACTACATGCAGGAGTAAGTTTTGACAGGAGATTTTGGGAAGAGCAGTGCTGTGAATGCAGTGGGTGATGGTTGCTGAGACTTTCCAACCACTTGCAAGATTCTTGGAATTGGTTAAATTCATCTATAGTGTTCTGTTGATCTTAGGAATAGTTCTCTTTCTCCTAAGATTTGGGTTATTAGAAGAAAATATGATTTTCTGGCATAGAAATGCATGTGTTAATACAGGTATATGACAGGCAGTGCTACCGAGGAGAGTGGACACACTTCTCTCCCAGAGGTCAAAGAGCCAGCCAAAACTGTTGTTACACATTTGGTTTCTGTAAGAAAAGCAAGTACTATTTTTGAAAGAAAATACCATAAAAAATTATTGCTGGGTTAGGAAACCATGAAAGCATAAACACAAGTAGTTCTGTTGCTAGGATTATCTTGTGTTTTGAAAAAGAAGTTTTTCACATCTAGGGAGATATTAATAAGGTCCAGTTAACTAAAGCCTCTAAATCCAACAATAAAAGTAATGATTTCTGAAAATATCTAATAAACAAAGAGCATGAAGTTAATTCTATTCAAATAAATTTATATATTGTAATTCAGAAAGATTAGGAATAAATTGAGAGATCCTGAACATTAGCTGAGTTAGGCAAAGGGAATTACAACAGCAGAAAGATCTTTTCAGCCCTTGAAATAAAAAGACCAAGGAAAGAAGCAGGTGAAGCGTAGCTGGGCATCCTTCCCCCAGCTAGAAAGACATGCATCCCTCCCATGTGCCACACTGCTTTTCTGTTGCAGCCAGTACCAAATGCTTCAAAGCAAAACAGGAAGAGAAAAGGGAGCCTGAGCTACAAAAAGTTAGCAAGCTGGGTTACCAGCATCCCCAGCTTCAGTTCATGAAAACAGCTTCAGTTTCATGAAGCATTTGCTCTACATCAGTGTAGCATAAGAGCATGCCAGACAGAGGTAAAAAGGGAAGCTGAAGGACAGTATTGGCTAAGAGTTAATGAGTAAAGAAGTGGTCATAAAAAAAATAAATAAGGCTTATAATTAAGCTTTTCTTACTTTTCTATTATGATATTATGATAATGAACTACAACTTCCCTCCTCTAATAAAAATTAGAGCCTTACTTATTATGAGCTGGAAGTGTACACTTTTTTAAAATGGGCTGTCAGTCGTGGCTGTTAGCCATGGCGAGGTACAGACCTGTGACCCAGACTGCTCCTTCTGTGTCTGCACGTCAGAGCCTTATCCAGCAGTAAAAGTGCAAGCCTGTAATATTGATTTTTGACTAACTGGTAATCAGAATGAAACTGGGAAATGAGCTGATTGATGTCTGACCTGCATCTGAATATCCGAATAAAGTAAGTTAAGCTTCTTAGTGTTGACATAGATATAATAGGAGGTTGTTAGGTCCTTGCTGCAGTTGACCACATGGAGCAAAAAGTAGAATTCTAGGGGTTTTTTGAGCTGCTCTGCCCCCAGTTCTAGCTCATTTCACCTCTCAACAGGCCTGTGACTTTCTCTAGATTATGTATTTCTTACTCCATTTTCTCTTTACTTTCAAAAGTCAGGAGTTGAATAACCAGACTTGTCGTTTTATCTTTATTATTTTGACTATTCAAAAAAAAAAAATAATAATAATACCAAGCTTCCATGTGCAAACAAAGGAGCTAAATAGACTTTGTCATCCTCTTCACATAAAAGCATACGCTTCACTTGTTCAATAACATTTATTTTCAGTACAAGCTCTGGATCATCAGTCTGACATAGAGTAATTTGTTTTCACTTTCTTCCATATTCTGAAATTTGACTTTGGTGTCAGTTGTGGTCTTTTGAAAAAAAAACAAACAAGCAGCTTCAGCTTGAGTAGTATGTGCTTGTTATACCAAGAAATCAGAATTATGGCGTTGCCATAATTTCAATCACAGCTTCTGCTTTGAGACATCTTTCCTGTCTACCTCCATAATACTGCCATGCTAAATGCCAGCGAAATTACCCAGCTAAATTACAGAATGTTTACAGGAATCTGTCATCGCTGGTGAAAAATGTTACCTTTCCCATTTCTCAGTGATGAGCAGTCACGATGTATAATCCATTAGGCAATTTTTAAATGATGTTTTTGGAGCACAAAAACATCTAATGAAATTAGACAGTAATCTTTGTGGAGATCTGCTTCCTGTTCCCCTAAGTTTCTCTGTCTTGGTACTCGGGGTTCAGGCAGGACCCTCGGTGTATTCATCAAACACGGAGGATTTGTGTTTTAGACCGCAGCAAAAAACACTGCTGCAAAAGTTAGAAACATGTAATTCTTTAACCAACTGTTGGAATTACAGCAACGTCATGATGGAAGTTCATTAAATCTGTAGCTTACTTATATTCAAATGGTATCTGTAGACACTAGGAAGTAATTTGAAGGCACAGGCCGAATATGATGTTTTATAAAACTGTGATTCAGTGAATCACAAGCTCTGTGTAATATTTCAGTCTTCAAGATTTTGCTTCTAGGGCCCCAGAGTATTTCCTCATGCAGGCCGATCGCCTCCTCGGGACAAAAACTGAAGGTCTGGTTGTATTTCATCTTCCTTTATCAGTTTTTGTGTCAATTGGTTGTACTTTCCTTTTTCTTCTTTTCTGCTTTTATGATTCATTCATTTTAGGGAACTGACTAGCCTGTGTTCAGTATCTTACTAGCCATATCTGCATCTCTGTCAGAGACCCCGTATCAATTACACATTGCAGCAGAAATGTGCAAAGACCAGAGGGAAATGGTTTTGAATTGCCTACAGTCCACCGTATCTGAGTAGTTAGCTGAGATTTCACTCACCAGAAAAGGTTGGTGTTGGACTAAAAGTGTACTTGAGGTTCCAGAGAGAACAGAGTTTCCTATGAAGAGGCAGATAAGGACAGAGGAAAACGATAATTGAAATATACCAAAAGAATCTGGTGAATATCTCAGCTTGAAAGTATTTGATTTTATAATTTTCATCTTACCGAAAGTTAGAATGCCTTACTGAAAGTCTGAACAGCCCCAGCCCCTGGGCTAAGCACAAAGCTAACTTTAGTTACAGGATTCTGCTTTTAATCACAATCAACTTGTTCGTCACCACCATATACTGCAGACCAATTTCCAGTTCTGGAAGATTGCTGTAGTCAGTTCATAAATATCTGCATTTGTCAGAGAAACTGAATGATGATATCTGAAGTGATGAAGACTAAAAATTAACATCTTCATTGCTTCTGACAGCATCTGGTATTTAGTAACAGCTACTAATAATTTCTAAAGGTAAGGACTATCAACAAATAATGCTGTAATTGGACATAATTTCCGTGCTCTGTTTTCCACTGCAGTTCAAAACAAGACTGTCACTGCTGATTTTGCATGTAACCATAAGCTTAGGAAAAGTGCTGAAACAAATCATTTAAAGAAAACTAATGTTACAAATGAATTAATTTCAAGTGATTTTATAATTAACAACCTTGGATTTTTTTTTTTCCCCCAAATATGTTGAGTCATTCATTACTCTTTAAAAACTTGCTTTGTACTATGACTAATTTTCTCCAGTTTTGTTGAAATGAAATAAGTCAGCTTCTGTTACCTGCTTAACGTTTTCTTTATTTATGCAATTGCTAACTGTTTCTGGAGGGGCCCCTTTCTGGCCTTGATGAACAGGAGTTTTTTAGCAGCTGAGAGCTGCTTTGCACAGATTGATCGAGGTAATGATTTTATTTTTTAAATGCACCTTTGTACATGCTCTTTCTCAACAAATATTTCTCCCCTATGAGGACAGTATCATATGCTGTATGCCTTCTGAAGTCATCTTTATCTCAGCTATTCTGTTCTCTTCATATGTTTGACTTCCCCAACTGTTATCCTGGGACACTGCAAATCAAACATTCATTCCTTTGTCTCTTATATTCCAGTTTCCTCATCTTCCAGTAAAGACAGACCAAGTTTGATGGCAGTGTTGTGTAATCTACTGCATGCCAGGAATATCTTACATACAGTTCTCTAGAAGGACAATCTGGTAATACATGTCACCACAATGTATTTTAAAGATGATTAATGGGCTTTTAAATGATTCCTCAGGTGAGCTGTAGATCTTCATTATCTTCTCTGAGGACATTGCATTGGATTTATTTGGAGAAAATGAAATTAGGGTCATGAACCTTTCTCATAGGCTAATTTATATCTTCTGAAATATTGAAAAGCATTATGCTCTAATGATGCAATATGGTTGTTGATTTCATAAAGACAACTGTCAATAATGTCCAGAAGATTAATGCTATTTCTTATTTAACAACTTGGGGAATTGCTGCTCTCTTCAAAGTTATTTTTAATAGTTGCTGTTCCTGCTTCAGTTTTCCCTGGATGCGCTTGAATTTTATCTGACTACCCAATAATTACCTGCTGTCAATCCAATCAGTTAAGATTGGCTAAGCTCTTTTTTTTTCTAAAATGCAAAAGTTGTCACAACACTACTTGACAATATTATGTCATGATGACGTTAGGTACTTGGCCACCTCACCCACTACTTAATGGCTAATTTGAGTAATATTAATGAAATGATAGGATTTGGGATTTTGGTGAGCCAGAATTTGCCTGAATAAGACTTGGCACATAGAATATTTGTATGTAATTTACTGGGATGAAGAACGTCACAAGGAAAAAATGCTGTCATTTCCTATTGATGTATATATTTATATATAAACCTTTCCAAGTAAAGCACAACATCTAGATCTGAAAATAGCAACTCTGAGTTATTGCCTATTTTGTGAGCTCCTCATTAGGTGGCTGGGAGTTCATACAGCTAGAAATCCTGTACCTGGTTTTTTGATGCTGTGCTGCTCTATGTGGTCATGTTTAATTCTGTCAGAGGTGTAGAGAAAACAGCAGCTGCCTTGTGCCTCCCCGAGGTTTGGGAGGGGGATGTCTTTTTGGGAAGCACAATAGTCTTTGAACTTTTCCACTGATCTTTGGTTTCTCTATGGTTTCCTGTGCTACAACTGCCTAAACACTTCCAACAAATGCTGTTAGCTTGAAGTGGTCTTTAGTGGACTTCATGGTCCTCTGTGGTGCGAGGAGGCTTTGCTATTTGGATTGTGATCTTTTTAATACCCAGTATTTGTTAACGTACAACTGAGGTTACAGAGATTACAGAGGACTTTAGCTGCAGAGTGCTGTTGTAATCTCAGGGCTGGAGTGAGTGCCTGTACCACATACGCAGCATGGAGATCATCTCTGTTTTAGAGGCTGGCAGCTCTGGCTGTGTTTCTGTAATGGGACTGTCAACCCCATAATAAACGTCATCGCACTAATGTTTGGGGCGAGAACATCCATTGTGTGAGCACAATGTCTGCTCGAGGTAAAAAGTTCTCAGTGCAATGGCTGTCAGAAGAATAAGTGTTATCTCTCAGATATTGCCAAGCCCTCAAAGGTCAGGTTTCAGGTCCACAATGGTATCTTGTGAAGTACAGACTGTCCATAGTGCGTGTAACACTTTTTGTCCACCCTCTCTGAAGAGAGCTTATAACTCTCCACATACACTGAGTAAATCCATGCCCTCACACAGCAGCTTTCACGGCTTTTTTAGGGTCTGCTCCAGGTTCCCCTTGCTTTCCCAGGGCCCACGTCTTCACTGTAGTCCCATACAGGACTGAGCAGACTGAGGCCGCGACTACGCTAGTGCCAATTAACATCCCATTCCCTTTGTATGCCTCTGTGTTTGGTTATAAAGTCCTCCAAAATGTTAAAATCTCATCTCTTCCTCTCTGACATTTCTTTTGAAATGAAATGCAATCTATAACCCCAAATTATACCATTGTCTAATTTAAAAAAAATAGAGTATGGCAATATGTATTTTTTTCACCCTACGTCTTGCCAACAGCCCTTGGGAAGGGGATCTACTATAGTGAGTCTCAAGGTAGTTAAAATGAAAAATAGAAACAAATTTTGTATAGCACCGCAGAGTAATTCTGGTAGGACAAGCACTGTGCAGTTCCCCCATATGTTGCTGGGAGGCCACTGTGTGTAATTTAAAGCTCTAGAAGAAATGTTCCTCTTTTTGCTGAATAATATAGCAGCAATGGTTAAAATACCCCTCTGCTGCACTATCACTTTCCTTTTTAAAAGTCAAAACAGGTCAGTGACGGTTACAGAAAGTTCTTTCTCCTGCTTGCCTTCATTAAGCTTTTGCTTAAAAAAGAAGAGAGAAGGGACTGAAGCATGCAGCAATTGCTTCAATAACCTTGCAGCAAACTGCCAGAAAGTTTTCCAAGGCTCTCATGCAATTGAACCTGGTGAAAGGAACCTATTCCCCTACTCCAGCCCACAGTCCTCTATAATAAACTTGCTGGAAGCTGTTTTTTTTTGTTTTGTTTTGTTTTGTTTTTTTTCTACACACTTAATTACGCAGGTCTCCCAATAAATCAGTGCCAGCCCAAGAGAATCGGAGCTGAGGTTGCTAATGGGGAAGGGAAAGGGCTGAGCTGAAGGAAGGCGCAAAGCAGTGTGTGGGAGGGTGGGAATCCACAATCTCTGCTTTCCATTGTCGGTCACGCACAGAAGTCACAAGTTACGATTGGGTTACAGCTCCTGACTATTTAGACTTGGACATGGACTTGACGCCACTTGATGTCAGTACAAAGGGAGGAATGTAACACTGTCTCTCCAGTGCCAGTGGAGAGAGATTTGTAGGTTGGTATGTGACCTTCACTGCTGGCCCATGCAGGTGCTGTTCAAAGGCCCTCCCCATTCAGCCCTTGATACTGATACTAGATTAAAAAGAGAGAATGAAAAAAGTCGTTGTTAAAAATGTTCCTCTCTGTGTTTTCCCTTTATCTCCGTGAACAAGTTGTCTTTTGATTTGCTTGGGTTTGTGGGTCTAGGAGGCTGTTTTCATTCCAAGGACTTACTCTTGTACTATGTATTTTTTCCTCTAGTGAGTAACATTTAATTCAGTGAAAGATTTCCCCTGAGGCAATTCTTGGGAAAATTTTTAAAAATTCTAAAAATTTGTTTTTGTTTGTGAGAATGCTATTTTGTCATACAAAATTTTTACACTTGAATTGTAGCTGCTTAGTTTAGACCCGGATTTCTGTGTGTGTGCTAAAAGAATCAAGGAGTAGAGAAGCGTGCAAAGCTAGCCAGCACACCTGCTCCACTCAGGACAATTAAAGAAATAGCTGATACCATCACCAGATCTTACTGGCTGATCAGGAAAGGGGCCAGGACCCCTTCTTGTTTCTGGCATCATTTTCTTAGTGTCAGTTATATTTCTGAACTGATCATTCTTCTGTGCACTCAGTTAATTCACAGTATTTAAGATGGCTTCAGAGATGTCATATTCAAAATCTGTTTGGCAAATGTGCCACACTGTCCTTTAGATGGAAGCAGACCTGACCAGCTTTCCCACCCTGTGAAGCAAAACTGCATCTATCAGCCCATAAAGACTAGATTCAGTGTAGATGTTTAGGACTGACTTTTTGGCTAGAAAGGTCACAGGGTTTCTAAGGAGCTGAAGTGTTCAGTGGAATAACATTTGTGTAGTTGTCTTCTGCTAATAAGTGTTCAGGTCAAATTTCTTCTTGGGCCCTCTTTGGAAGACTGCAGAATAATGATGCTCCTATTTAAAAAAATATTTGTTCTTTTCCTGTATGCTTTCTAAAAAGACCAAAATATGTTGTGCAGAATTTCTCCATCTGCTTCCAAACTCCCTCCCTGGAATACTATGCAGCAGAGCAAACCTGCCCAGCCTGAACAGCAGTTTTTGCCTAGCTCTTATGGGGTTTTCCTGTTGAAGTGGTTGGTATAGTTAAGAAGTGACTATGCTGCTGCTGATTCTTTTTGCTTTTTGGTTACTGGGGAAAACCACTGGGTTGTTGATCTGTGTTATGTTATTATTCAATTACATTGAGGGACAGTCTTGCATTTTGGCCAATTTATTTTGAATGCTGCATGTTCCAGGGCCTCATTTAGTTCAACTATTAATCCCTTTTCCTTCACAGGAGTTTGCATATTGCTTTGGATTATTTATACTTCACTGTGCTTCCAAATCCATTATTAATCACACAGGTATTGAAATACATTTCACAGATAATACTGGACATACTGCCGTATTGTTTGCTCGCATAATAGTCATGCTTTCACTCGGCAGGTTTCTCATACATCAAATTATCATTAGATAAGAAAAAATGTTACAGTGAAGAGTTGCCAACAACTTAATGCTGAATGCTCAAGCAAAACCCTGATGTTCCCAATTCCAGGTGATGACTCCCGGGGACAATAAAGGAGCAGATGCTCTGGTTAGATGAGAGCATATCACCTTCAGGGATGTGAACATTGCAAGGTTCTGCTCAGTGGACTTAAAGGAAACCTCTCACTCATTTTTTGTCCGGCAGCAGTCCAGATAACTAAACAAGAGAGACTTCTTTTATGGATGCATTTTGATTAATAGGAAAAACAAAAAAGGAAATGTTTTAGTTTTGAGACTATCCCACAGCCACCAGTGACTATAAGAATGTAGAGTTGGAGAGGACCATCTGGGGCATGGAGTTCCATTTTTGGCTCACCCAGACCCCTACCAGCCCATGGGCATGCTCCTCCAAGCTCGTTTTCATCATTACAGACTCAGAGCAAAAAAATGTAAAAGCTTAACTGAAGGGAATGGTGAATCAAGGAGGAAAACAAAGAGTGATCAAGAGTTTTAGCAATACTTCAGGCCCATTGAAAGGGCATAAACTATTGGATAAAGCTCTCTGGTACTCCCAGCTGATAGTTGGCATCATAAAGGCCAACTCCTTATCCCCTGCTTTGCTGGCAGGTCTTTTCACCCTGAACTCTTTTATAAAAATTGGTTTAACCCTGAGTATTTGAGCAAGTGCACCAGCCAAGCTCTAGGAGATTCTAGCACACCTTGGAGCCCAAAATACCTCTGTTTCCATTTCCACAACTATAATTAAGGCAAAGCAATAGCAATTTGACACAAAGTCATTTTTCTGGTGCTTGAATGGATGGCTGGTGCTGTCACTAATATAGAAATTTGTTGAAGCTAAGGATTGGTTGAATAAGTCAAATATTGTTGGTACAGCATCTCTCTTAGCTGTTCAAAAATGACATTTTTTTCCTCTTATTGAGTGAAACGAGTAATTCTTTTGTCTGCCCACGCTGTCAGGCACACACTAAGTCCTCTGGGCTTATCAGGCTTCACAATGGAGCGGAGGACATCCACTGTGTCATCCTCCTTAATTTCTGCAGTGTCTGCCACTTTTCAGCTCAGTAAAAGGTCAGTTTCTGTAGACAACAACAGTAACAGTGTCTACATCACTTAAATTCCATCTCTTATATGAAGTTCAGGAAAATAGCAACACAGGTTTACAGAATCTTAAAGGACTCTGCAAATGAAAGAAACCTCAAAGCTTTCCAGTCCCCCCTCAAACCCCACTCCAGCCCAGCCATTGGACCCCCCCAAAAATGTGACCATTTTGCAGGTGGCAAGGACATGTCACAAGTGAGAAGTGTCTCATGAGTTATACACAGGAGAGCTGGGGCACAGCAAAGAGCAAAAGAACTTGACTGTTGCCTGCCTGTGCTAACAGCTAATCTTAAAAAATGCATGAATGCATAAAATAAAAGTCAGTTTCTGCTTCTGCTACCCTTTGAATTTCAATTTAAGTCATGTACAAATGACTCTGCATCCTTCCCTCTAGTGTAATTTCAGCTTTAACTTGGCCTAGCCTTCTGGAAAGAGGTTTGACTCAGTCAGAGAAGGAAGCTCTATCCACATTAAAATCTGCTGAAACCATTTTAAAGATTGGCTTAATTTCAGCTGATGGGGGGGACTTGTAAATGCTCCTTATATGGTTGTGCTCATAATTTATGTGGAATAATCTTAATCTTATAATTTATGTAATTACAGTGTAGTAACGTGGTTCCTTTAGTCACATTCTTCTGCGCAGAAAAGCACCATGTGTACAGAATCACAGCTGGGTTGGGGTAGCATCCCGTAACCTGTCTCACAGTTCTACCAACTCAACCATAGCCTTGAACGTGACAACTCCAGTTTGCCTTTATGAGATTCCTGCTCATAATTTCTCCTCATAGAAGACATTTTGAATTCTCCTTGTTTCGTTTGGTATTTTGAAAGCCTCCATGCTGCCTGCTCTTGAACTGTTAGTTCTGGACTCAAAATAATGGGATTGCACAGAGGAATGAAGGGGATTTCATGGGCTGGAGCAGTGTCTTCAAGATACCAGTTGAATGGAGAACTCTCTGGGACAGGACCACCTTCCTGATTTGTCTGCTGAGTTCTTAGAGGGGTCTGCCCTGGGGCAAAATCTTCTTAAAAGACAACTGGGTGCACTGCAAGGGAGATTCACAGTAAAAGACCTCAAGTGTCTGTTTTTCCCTTTACTTGTAGGTTATCAAATGGAAATGAATGTTTTATTTGTGGGGAAAGGATTGCTGGGTTTACTTATTTATTTTCAAAATAGCAACATCATGACCCTTTCTGCATTTGTGTGGCATTACTTCTGTGAAAATTCAAAGTCTCTTCTAAGTGTTCGACTTTGCAACATCAAAGGACCATAGAACAGTCTTCTTTGATGTTAAACTTTTCTGCTGATGCTGTCTGTGGTCAGGTAATACCACATGATTAATGTGAAAAGAATTGACCTTTACTGATTTTCTCATGTTCACTAGGGAGACAAAGATGTAATGCATCAGTGGGATACAAGATACAGTCTTCAAGAAATTCCTCAGTATTAGAGAACAGATCTTTACCTACCCAAAATCAACCACGATGCGTTTCCTTTGCATTTAATTTCTTTTGTGTGTTTGTGTAATTATTTAATATTAAAGAAAGAGAAGTGTGGTTTGGTCATTTAGTTAGTAAAATCACACCTTGGGATTACCAGGCCTGGGAAGAACTGGCTCCTCTCACTCAGCTGTTGGCCAGCCTAAGCAAGTTGCTTTGCCTCTTTATAAAATAAGGATAATGGTTCCTCCATTGTAAAGATGTGAGATCTACTGCTGAAAAGCAGTACATGAGAGTTAGGTAATATTATTTCTGGCTCTCCTACAGATGTGCTTAGTGTTCAGTTTTCCCATCTGTAATGTGGGGATGTTAGAACTAATCTACCTCCCAGGGTTGTTTTGCTTAATTCCATAAAGTACTTGAAAACCTCACATGGAAAGAGTTATAGGAGCACAAGGTTTCTTAATAAAGCTCATTCATGAGTAATGTATTTTTGAAGTAAGTGACTTGAACCTTCACCCATAGTTGGAAACCAACATGAGCCAAGTTGTCTTTGTTGTTCAGCAAAGGTCGGTTGATATTTTTTTCCTTACATATTTAATTCTCATAAGTCTTCACATTTCTGGTTTCTGGCTATGATTGAAAGCAGAAATGCCAAAATACCACAAGAGAAGACTGGGTTGTTGGCTTTCTTTTTTTGTTGTTTTGGTTTTATTTATTTATTTATTTATTTATTCCTGACCCTCCCAGAAGATGGAAGTTCTAAAACGCACAAGAATCTTCCCCTACATCCCCAGTTCTCAGTTTCCCCCTGCAAAGATAGATGTCTGAATGTGGAGTTTTACCCAAGCACAGCCAGTGCCAGGAATCTTTTGAGATCTGCCCTGCTGTGCTCAACACGATGTGCAAGCAACTCTTGGGTGCATCGGGGCTGCTCCGCTGAGATAACCACTAGGTGCTTTATCAGTACTTATCTACCATGCCTTGAGCTATACAAGACCACATTCAGCCTCACCACTGTGCAATTATTGTTGCTGATTATTGCACATAGCATGGTAAGCAACTTCTGAGATGCCGCTGAAATACAGAGGCTGACACGGTCTTTACATCAAAGGGCTGTAAGAGAAAATTAGCCAAAACTCATTTATCTCGATGTCAAAATCCCTGCTAGCTGGGGAGGAAGCGAAGTTGGACCAACGTGGAAGGCTTTTAGGAATCCTGGCCTTAACACTGCGGGATGCATTACAAACCCGGATTTGTGGGAACTCTGCCGGTAAATAATCCAAAGTCGAACCGCTCTGCGCGTATCTCTGATGCGTGTAAAAGAGGGATGGTGCCAGGAGCAGAGCGGCGAACCTGGAGCTGGGGAAGTTTGCAGCCGGGGTTTCCTTGCGCGGGGAGGCGAGGACGGCTTGCTCCTGCCCTCTCCTGGTGCGGCCCTAAAAGGCAAGGGATTGCGAACATGGCACCTTCATCCTCAGGGCTTTGCGCCTGGGCCGAATGGCAAACACTGTCCGTTTCCGTGGCGCAAAGAGATGCTGCCATTGCTTCTTTGCTTCTTGTCACTCTAAGTCCAGCTGAGCTCTGTACAAATAAATCGAGGCCGGCCTTCTTCCACTTCTTCATGGGAGTATGTTGTTTTAGGAAATACGCTTCTTAGTTCCTTGTAAGGTGGCCTGATGCTTTGCCAGCTGTGAAACAGGCAATGCAAATCATTTAAAGAAGAAGTAGAGAAAAAGACATGTAGCCCTCTAGGAAATGTAGGGACTCCACTCTAGCAGGTAGCTGGGAAACCTAAGTTTAATTTTAAGAATAAATCTTGGCAGTTTGTAATATGTCACCATCGTGCCTTTGAAGAAAGGACAGCCCGTAGGGACTGCATCACACGGAGAGCTGCGGTCCCTGGCAGGTACTTCAGACAGCTGGGTGGGCAGGAAGCTGCAGCACACACTGTGTGGTGTTTGCCCACAGAAACAATACAAGTGTGGTAAGTCGGGGCAGCAACTGTGCATGGATCTATGGTTCCAGACTTGAATCCTTCCACCTTTGGGATTTAGCACAGGTTGAATACCATTGAGCACAAACTAAACTTCAGGTAACACCCTAAATCTGTAATATCTGTCTCTCTCAACTCTCCATTAAGCTATTCCACTCAACAGAGCAGAAGAGGACCATATAATAACTCTCTGGCCTTTTGGCTATAGTATTGGCTTAGAATAAGGCTGAAAATTCATGCCGTTGGCACGACTATAAAATCGATTCTGGTTGTGATGCAAGTTCTCTCGACACCAACATATTTCTTCAAAAAAAATCCCCAAAAACTTGCTGTCTCAACTTTTGTGTTTCCAAACACGGTAAAAAGAGCTGATGAGGTATTGTTAAATATCCACTGCCACTGTTAAATATCCATTCCCATAAGATACAGCTAGTGCCAAGATTGAGTCTTCTCCGTTTTTGAACCATTTTGTGATATTCTATCTTCTTCCAGATTTTGTGCTAAGTTTCAGTCAGCATTTTCAGAGGCTGTTTGCATTTCAGGAGATGGTGTTGAACTTTGCCTGAACTGATGGGAGCACTCTTCCTGCACGGCTTTATCTCAGCCTGAACTGAAGCGGTAGGTACTCGCCAAGGTCTTACTTTTCTTCAACATGTTTGAAAGACACACCATGCAGCACTATATGGGCAAGCTTGATGATGTAGATTCCTCTCTGTGTAAAATAGCTTCTTTTTCCTTCATGTGTTTTGGTTGATGATAAATTTCTGTACAAAGGTTTGCAACACAGCTGTGTTTGGGTACCAGATTTTCTGACCGGTAGCTGGAGAAAGGTGGATAGCAGACTTCATAATCCTGGTGGGTGTATAGCTGTTGGAGGAGGAGATTGAATACCAAGAAGTTCCTGCTAAATGGACAATATCAAAGAGAGGAAAAAAGAAAAGGAAAGACTTTGCTTTCTTCTAGTTGTGTCCTGCAGTTTCAGGGAAGTCTGGCTGCCCTGCCTTTTCTCCACCTGAGTAACATTTTTATTTTTTTTTTCAGGGAAATTTTCAGATATTAATTCTTTTCATTGAACTCCTCTGGGCTTTTCCTTTGCAGGGTGGGGCTGGATGATTTGACGGTCTGTGATTCTCTGATGCATTTCGAGAATATTTGCACCCAACAGCACGGATGAAATGCTGAAATGCACAGAAATCTCTGAACAGAGCCACAAAAATTTGAGGGGGTGAATCATTTGTTCACCACTCAAAAAATCAGTTCTGGGTTTGACATTTCAAGAAAACTTTGTGTAAACTTATGTTTATATGCAGCAGACCACAAAGACAAAACAATTTCAAATCAAAGAAACAGTTTAGTTAGCCTGATCTAAATATCTTGGTTTTTTTTTCCATCGTTCTTTCCATCAAGAAACACACATGCACTTCACTTCAGGGCAGTGTTTTTCTTCCTTCAAGTTCACCTGGCAAGCTGAAAAATTAGTTATTTGTACAGGCCTGGTTGTGAATCATCCTGACTCTGCTGTGCCTCTGCTGAGGAGGACATGTTAGCCCCTGCCACCTTTGCGTGGTGCTTTTGATTTTTCTCCTTTCAAGTTCACCATGATCCAGTTTGGCCTGAGATAGTCTGAAAAACACCATTTCTCAAAGAGCACTTGAACTGCTCCAGGGCAGGTAAGTACTGAGATAGGTATTAGATAACTGGAACCTCAGTTTCTGATCTTTCCCAGACTTTAGCAGATCCAAATAAACAAAACAATACAAAAGAATAATAATTAAAAATAAGAAAAATAGAAAAATAGGCAGATCTACCTCACTTTCTGAATACAGGAATTGAGATACTGAAGTTTTCTATCATTACATAATGTTATGTGCAAGTTATCATTCATTCATGACATCGTGGAGGACCTCTCCCTCAAAAAAAGTTTTAGCATCACACCCCTGACTTTTACACGAAGTGTAAACCGGCAGTGGTAGCAGTAGATGGGGCCTTGAGGAGGACAGTCAGCCCTATTGTTGCCCTAAGCAGAATCTATTAGAGAAATCTAGCCTGTATGTAAAGTAAACAGAATTTTAGCACCTTCAGTATTTAATTAGAGTCACTGAAATGTTTTTAGCTCATTTCTAGGTAGATTGTTTTCAAGCTTTGTTGTACTGTCTTTTTTTCCTAATGAGCTGCACTGCTGTATCACATTGTAGGTCTCTCTCTCATGGACATCCAGAACTTCTGCCCTCAGAGGGGACCGTGCACTGTCATGTTTTTTTTTCCTCTAAGTTGCAGACTTTATATTTCATGCTGTTACTCGGTACTTTACATTTGAATTAAACATAGCTTGTTCTTCTTATTTCCTTTTTTCTTTTTGGAATAAAATATATATTCTGGAAAAGTATCTAATTTTGATATGAATACGTCAGGAAATGGATAATCAATCATTTCCTTTAGAAGTTTGTTCCAGTGGTTAATCGCCGTCACTGCTTGAAAAATTGTGACCGTTTTGAATTTCTGATTTCAACTTCCAGTCACCGGTTCTCATTATGCCTTTCTCTGCCAGATGTAAGAACCCTTTAGTATCCAGTATGTTCTCGTCTGGAAGTAACTACGCAGCGTAATTAAGACATCACTCATTTTTTTCTTCCCAATAAACTCAGTAGATGGGTCTCTAAATCTCCCACGGTCAGGTGTCCATTTGTGAGTTCAGTCTAATGCTCTCTGTTGCCTTTTGGGTTGTAATGGTGGTTGGTAAAAACTGAGCTCCAGGCTTCTGTGGGGTGTTCTGCTTTGTGGGAGTAAAATCCCATTGCTGCTCACCATTCCCTTATTTGTATGTGTATGGATCATGCGAACAACTTCTTCATTTGTAGTTTGTTTGGTTTAAGTCTTTCTGAATTTGGAATTTCATTGTGTTTTATGTGCCCACCCTGCTCCCTAAATCTTCCTCTAGAATCACAGCTTTCGAGGGTCCTATTGGGTTCAGTTTTCTTCTTGGCCTTATATATCACCTTTGCACTGACTGCATTAATGTCTTCTTCAGTTCAAATGGGATCCTTTTAACAAGTGACCTGAGATACTCCCCGTATGAGTATTTTCATTTCATCATTATTTATCAGGCTGCTAATGTTTGTGTCGGTCATCTGTCTGTCAGTGCTGACTTTATATTTCCTTGCAGAAAATCAGTGAAAATGCTGAGCAGCATGGAGTACACTTCAAAGCCCTGCAAAAAGCCACTATAGCATCCTCATTTGATGATGGTCTGATTGACGCAGCTGGGTTTTGAGTTATGTTAAATAGCCATGTCTTAGCCATTTAACATAAGTTTCCTTGATGTTATATGGTGTTTATCTAGTAAGTATGTCGAGCACTAAGTCTAAAGCCTTGAGAAAGTCTGCTACATCTGTGCAGTTAGCTTTTGTGCAGGCAGAACATGAAACCAGTTTTATTTGAGGAGAGCTATTTTCCATAAACCCACGTTGACTGGCAGTAATTAAAATCTTGTTCTTTTGTGTTTCAGCAGTTCAGTCCTGTCTCAGCTTTTCAACTGTTTTACCTGAAATTGATGTGAGGCTAACTGCTCAATAGTTCCTCCATAATTGCATTTGATTTCCTCTTCCTCCCTCCCTCCTTCTTTATCTCTCTCCCTCCTGCTTTCCAGGCTACTACGCCGCTTTCAGTCACTTGGGATCCCTCCGATATTAGAATTTATTAAAAATTAACATTAGCAAGCCAGAGTTCTTCTCTGTCAAATATTTTAGGACCCCTGAGTGTGATTTATCCAGTCCTGCTGATTTAAAAATGTTTATCTCTACGAGATGATGTTTAACATCCTGCTTATTTCCTAATGGGTTGGAAAGGACGTGTTTGACTTTAGTCTCACATAAATAACATCTCGCTATTACTTCCCAAATACCAAACAAATAGTTATTGAATGACTCTGGCTTTTTTGTATTATTATTATTTGAAATTTTACGTCGGCAATGTATCTGTGTAACGCTATTGAAGAAATCCTGCTCAGAATTGCCATCGATCCATGTTTCATAGAACCATATAATTGTTTGAGTTGGAAGGGACCTTTAAAAGTCATCTAGTCCAACCCTCCTGCAATGAACAAGACAGGTCCCGCCTGACCTTGAATGCCTTCAGGGATGGGGCATAGAGCACCTCTCGGGCAACCTGCGCCAGTGCCTCACAGCCCTTACCATAAAAATTTTCTTCCTTACATATCTTCCTGTATGAGTTTCTTTTTCATTTTGTACTTCAGAACATTTCCATATTTTTGCCATTCGTTAAGTCTTCTGATTTACCAATGAAGTAGTTGGGCCTTAGCCGGTCTGTCCTTGATGATGCTGATGGACTGACTCTGTTCTGAAAGAACTTCTGATTTTCATTCATTTTTTCCTCTCTGAATTTTTCCTCCCACTCACTCTTCTTGTAATTTTCCTCAGCTGGAGGATATTAGTTTTTGGGAAGCACTGGCTACAATTGTCTTCATTTTGTCCACTTTTAATTACAAGCTCTTAGGATGATGTCGCTTTCCAGCTGTATGACTGATATGTTCTTTGTTAATCAGGATGAGTTACAAAATGAGTTAATTCAAGTTGGATGCAGTACTTTTTCCTTATGTGAATGAGTAAGCACATCTTGTCATCAGATCGCTCTCTCACTGTCATCTGGGTGAACTGCGTTCTACCCAGCAATAATGAGATTAAGCTTTCTTCAGAAACACAGGTGAGACCTGGGAATCTCAGGCCTGAAATTCAGTTTCTCCAGGGGATAACAGGCATCAGACTTTGCTGTTCGTATTTAGCCTCATCTCACATTTGGTTTATTACTCTGCCTAAGTTGCTCCATATTCTAATGACTTCCTCAGAACTCACTGCTGCAGATGGTGTATTTATATTAACTTAAAGATTGCATTCCATCTTTCAAATGAGATTAATAAATTTTCAGGCCATTGTGGTTACCCGAGCTGACCTCCTATAAACACAGCCTATAATTCTTCACCTAGATTCCAGCATCTGGCCCCATAACTCATACTTGAAACACAATGTATCTTTTTTAGAAATATCTTTTTTAAACAAATACATCTCATGAACGTGTAAGGCCTCTGTCACTTGAAAATATTTCCATATTTACAAAGAAATCTTAATGTCTTGGTGATTACATGGGTGTCACAGTACCTATGTCTGTTTCTAACTAAGTATGACAGTGGCATAGCCCTACCTGGCACTGAAGTACCTGTCTTCTCTCTAACTAAAATGCTTTTCTTAGTCTCTTTCAAGTTGATATTGTTCTAAAAATGAATATGATCTGAAAACCACACTTAAAGATGGTTAATGAAAGATGCATGCTAAAAACCAAAATAGTCAGATTACCTACAGTGACATCCCACATTGACACATATGCATGCATATTGTTTACTTTCTGTACCTTTTATTGCTATGATTTACTTTTCTGTAATTTTTCTCAGATGAGGATGGAGCATTGCTGCTGGAATAGGGATGACGTTGTTATTTGCTGTATGAAACTTTTAGTATCTGAGATTAGCAACAGAAAGCAAGGACTAGAACTAAGCATTCAACCTCTTACTAGTACTCCTGGGTTTTACACTTATTTTTTTATTTAATTTCATTTCTTTTTCTATGGTGAGCTTTTACACTGAAGCCTAATATACTCTTGCAGAATGGCATTCTCCTGGGCCTATTTGAAATTCTTGATCTTTTCTGCATCTGTTTAAATCCTGCGTTCATGCACGTACAGTACAGGGTCAACCTTTTTGTTTGTTACTTTTATGGAGTTTAAATAAAGTCCAAATACCTGACCGAGATACCTGTCTGGAGCAGCCTTGTGACGGTTGCAAAATCTTCAGACTCAGTGTCACATGATTAACTGTTTCATGAGGAATACAAGAAACCGTAAAATCATGGATTTTGCCATAGGAAGGGTATGCTTTGGAACTGAGAGTTATCTAAAGGTTTGTTCACCACTAATCAGAATATGCAATGTGGTGAACCATGCTCAAAGAAAAAAAAAAAACAAGCAGAATGTTGCCGACTTGTCCTCCAAACAGAGCCCTGTGGACAAGGAAGGCTGATAGCCCACGAAGAAACCACAAAGCTCAGCCTTTTCTTAGACTTGCTATCTTAAAATTTGGTCTTACCCCACAGCATGGCTAATCAACTTCAGAGATCTATGAGTATACAAGTAGAGATGATCTGCTGCCGGGGATGTCTTTGTTTATTTCCATGCAAGTTAACATACTTGAGTCCATTACTGCCACTTTCCAAACCAAGGAACCAGTTTGGCATTTAGAGGCATTACACTCCAAGGGGTTCTTGTTCATCTCAAATATAGATCTGGACTGCTTCTTGTGAAACTTACTGCCTTGCTAAAATCTCAAGAAATTGCTCATGAAAGGTGTTGTTTTGGAATGTCTACACATAGCCCTGAAATTATAATTACTTTCATTTTCTATCTTCTTTTTTTTTTTTTTTTTTTCCCAAAAGATAAACTCCCTCGAGACGTCTGAAAGGATTATTTTATATTTCTGCTACATTTTATTGGTGTGAATCTTTAGGGAGAGGCTGATGTGTAAAGGAAATTTATTATTAAGAACCAGTTATGCTGTTTCCCAGCAGTGAGCTTGTTACTGCCACATCTTTGTCAAAACTCCATAATTCGTAATTATGTTTGTCTGACCTACATTCTTTTGTGTAATTGTAGCAAGATACGGTATTTTTCAATTCCAAAGTAAAAATGTCCACGACGACTGTGGAGTGTTGCCGGGCAGAAGCTTTCACTCATAAAAGGTGATAGCATTTTTGTGGTGGAGGATGCATTTTTTTTTAAATGTTTATAGCACTAGGATCCTGTGGGGGTAAAATGCAATGTAGAAATAAGTTAGATATAATGACATGATTTTTCAGAACCTAGGAAACTAATGGTCAATTAAATCCCATTGGAGGGTGCATATTAGCTTCCTGGTTTGTTTTGGACCCATGACTGGAATGTGTATGCACATGCTATTCAGTCTGGAGCGTTCATGTGAAAGATCCTTTGGGTAACTTAACAGCTACAAATGGCACTTCCATCTCAAATTGTTGTTATGCTGTTTTTCTACATCAGTTGTGTCTTCAGTAATAGATCTGATGTTCAGGTTTAAAAATTCTCTCTCTCTCATTTTAACTTTTAGAAAAGAAAGAAGAATCAGATTCCTTCTGAGATTCTTCAGAGGTTGGAATGTCTTCCTTTCCGCTTAACAAATCATATTTTTATTTCCCATAAATAACCTGAGAAATATCTTCCCTACTGCTTCACCTCAGAAGTTTTCAAAGTTTTGCACCCCGTGAAGCTTGGAGGATTGTTAGCATTTCCGAGTACACGGACTAGATAACAGAACCACAAACCTGGGTTTCTGAGCCTTTCACTCTCTGGCTTATTGACCCAAAAGTTTTTCATCTGTTCCTTTGAGGCTACTGAGAATTCTGATATTTTCTCCATCTGTTTCTTGAAATTTCCCCTGTGAGCACTCGGCATGTTTCCCCATTCCTTCCAGATGACCCTCTCTTGCTGTTCCCACTGGGTGTCATAAACTCCATGACTACTTCCAAGAAATGTTAAGGTGAGTCGCATTTTATTTATTGTGCTGAGTAATGCCATTAACACATTCCAAATTGATCCATCAAAGAAGTCAGCATGGAGAGGCTGCTTAGTGGCAGCTTCAGGTCAAATATTTAGGTGGGGCACTGCCGTTCACCTGAGCAATATGTGAAGCTGTTATAGGAGAATATTGCCTAAAATACCCCTCTGGGCTCTGCTGGAGTTGCTGGCCTATTCCATGAAGTCAACCAGCTGCTCCTTTTAGAGCCCCCCTCTGAAATGTGAACACAGGACAGTGAAATTGCTGTCCTGCCAGATCATTCGTCTGGAAGAGACATTATTAATAAGGAGCGATAGACTTCCCGTTGAATTGGGATGAAGGTATGTTTATTTTATCAGTGTTTTATTTTCTGAGTGCAGTGCTGAGCCTCTGAGCGCAGCTTGGCTGAGAGTGAATCTTGCTGTAGGGGAAGCTCACAATATTGACACTTCCAACGGCTGCAGTGAATGTTGGCAAAAGTAACCCCTTCGTCTGAGGGAGACCAAAGTAGGCAAAAATAACAGAATCAGGTATCTCTAATGCAGAACAGGAAATTATGAGGGGTGCTGTCAGGAATTTGTCCTCCTGAAGTTGTCTGTGGGAGATAAGGGGCAGCTGTTTGTTTCCTAAGAAAAATCCAGATTATATATCTATATTTTAAATTAGCTTGTACTGAAGCTATATTTCTGTTCATGTATTTTGCCTCATGCTTTTCTGTAACTGCGCTGTGAGTTCCTCTAGATCCTGTTCTCTCCCAGATGTGCTTCCTCTTTGGACTGCACGTACTGTGATGTTTCATGGCCCACAGTCTGGGAGAACGGAAAACAGCCCCTAATGGGAGTCCCAGCTACATCAGAGCTGGGCATGCTGGAAGCCTGAATCGTGGGGGAGAATGGGAAGAACAGGACCACAGAATGACAGTGTCCCTGGTTACCAGGGCAACACTCTTAAATGGGAGGTTTTTTTTTTATTTCAGTCAGAATATTTGTTTTCATTTGACATATTTTGATACAGGTTTTGTTGTTTTCTGGGTCTTTCTCATAAGAAAATAGATTTTTAAGGGGGGAAGTCAGGTGCTTTTTCTTTTAGTGAACTTTTTTTTTTTTTTTTTTTTTTTTAAATCAGTCTTCATAACAAACCCATTTGATATGGAAAAAATAA
>JAOWBP010003503.1:24281068-24329708 GCA_028571105.1 Tragopan temminckii
TTTTTTTTTTTTTTTTTTTTTTTTTTACTTTATTAAAACACATCAGTTCAGAAAAACTTACAGATTTTTTCTTCCTACCTGGCATTAACTAGATGTGGAAAAGGCTGCAGTAGATTCTACTTAAAATGGGAGAAAATGTTCACTTTAACTAAAGACATTGTTTCCAACCTACATTTTTTTTTTTTTCTTTTTTTTTCTTAGCCATGTCTTAGGGCAACTGTGAAGTCAAACTTCAAATCCCTTCTCAACAAATATGTGTAAATATTTTACTTCCAGTAAGGCTGCTAAAATCTGAACTGTCAAAAGCACTTACGGACTAAGCTGAGCCAGGCATGGGACATAATTCAGTGCTACATTCTCCCATGGAATATTGTTATCATGTGTAATGATACAAACACCTTTTGGAGGTACTCAAGTAACAGGTCTCAGTATCTATTGGTTTGGAGGTGCTACATGATAGCTAATCGCTAGCTTTACATGGATTATAACTCCTTCTTGACTAAAGGGAAAGGTTTAGTGTTCCCACTGTAATATTTAGCTGCATAAATGTAGTCCTTAACCTGTACTCTTAAACCTGATCAAAACCACCTTTGGACCAGGAGTTCCTGGGATTGGAAATGATGCATCTGTGGAGTTACTGCTTTGGTGTTATGGTAACAGTAAAAGAAAGAACTAACTGGTGAGGATACAGAATGCCAGGCCTGTGGGATGTGGCAAGGACGCTGTTCTGAGTTTTTTTCATGAACTCCAGGAATTCAGTAGAGAATGGAAATGGCCATGGCTAGGTGCTGGGTTCAGAGTATCCTGAAAATGAAAATTTGTTAGGTGAAAGTGTTGGTTTACAATTTCCTGTCGTCTTGTACTTTGCTCTCCTCCCTACCATCTTCTCCAGCTTCCATATTGCTGATGGGTAACCTCAAAGACCAAAGGTGCCTCCAGGAAATCATTCAGTTTTGTTCCACGTTTGGGTGGATATCAGAGGGGCTCAAACAAGGGCAGTTGAATCTTCTAGATTTCAGGGAGATCCACAGCCAGCACTGCTGTGCTTGTGCCAAGACAAAATGCCACGTTGCACAGAACCCAGCCTTTAATTCTATCAATTTCTTGTTCGACACAGGAAAACAGAGCGTGATTAAAGAAATTGTGTCTTAACTGACTGCTCCATATTGTCATGCCAGAAACAATTAGCTTAACTAGAAAGTTAATTTAATTGCAAATGTGGATGGGCAAACTGTGCCAGCCACTTCATTATCATTATTCTATGTTATTCCTAATGCTTAGTGCTGTTTAATATGTTCTTATGGTATATGGTGATGTAATTAAAAGATTGACTATCTCTACAGAGGTTAAGGTTGTCGCTAAAAATAATTTTCACTCTGTCTTCCTTGCCTTTTTCTGTGGAGCTTCAATACATCCTTTAAAAGCATTTTTGATCGAATTTCTTAGGTTATCGCTCTCATAAATGAAAAAGATCTGCTGGAGACTTATGTAGCAGAAAGAATCAACTGCAGACGTTTTGTAGTAAAAATATTCTGTAGTTTCTTGAAGAAATTCTTCCTGTTCAAATTCTATTTTCATGCATTTTGAGATGCTATATTTAGTTTGTCAGTTTTACAAACAAAAGTTGCTTAAACTGAACCCAAGGGTGAACGCTCACAAGTGGTGATTAAAATGATGAAACATGATGTTCCCACTTGCTGGCACATAAGCACTTGGTGATGGACTTTTTGCAGTGGGCAGTTTTTAGGAATGAAATCCTTTGGAGCGAGGAAAAAGTCAGTCTAGTAGGAAAGCAATGAAATTGTCATGTCTTGTGAAATTACACTGATTGGCAGTAGTAGGGACTCAGTCACCTTTCCTCTGCAGACAGTGCTCTTCCTATTATTTTGCCTTACTGTGTTATTTTACCTTTGTATCCCATAGTATTTTGTATTTTGTGTATCTTGTTGCTGGTTTTATATTAGGTTAGATTTTAAAATGGCTATGTAAAAAGTGTACAGTACTGACAGACTTAATTGCTGTCCTTTTTGATTGGCTAATTGAATTTAAAAAAAAACAAACATCCTTGCCCTTGTAAAAATTTGTACATATATTTCTTAGCAGTATTAATCAGTATAAAGAAGAAAATAATGTCTTCTTCATAATGGTTATAATGCATAATATTCAAGATTGTTACGTTCCTTATTTAAAAAAAAAAAAAAAAAAGCTATAAAAATTTGGATCAAATTTTGACATTAAACCACCCACCCTTTGGCAGATCCCCCTGCCTGGAAAACTCAGCTTGAGAAAGAAGTGTTACCAAGGTTGAGTGATTAAAAAATAATAATCAAATGAAAATTGTTCTAGCAATATTGCCAGTAATTTTTTCTCATATCCCAACTACAAATCTCAGCCCACCTACCTCAGAGCTTCGTCTCAGCTTTGCTCTTGAACTAAGCTGCCCTACCTGTGTTTTCTAGGGTTTTGGTGACAGATGTTTGGTATGGGTCTCTAAACCTTCATGTGCTGCAGTATGCAATATTAGTTGACAATATCTTGGACTAAACAGGCCATTCGTCTGATCCAATATGTCATTTTTCACGTTCCCATAGAAACTTAAATTAATCAGTCATTCCTGATGCATTTCTTGTACAATATTGTCATTTTGATGCTCTTTTGCTGCTAGTTTTGAAGGAAGCTTCAAATTTGTTCGAGGAAATCGAGCCAAGTTTGTGTTGCTTTTTAGCAGCAGGTACTTTGCCTGTAATAAGGAAAATGTGATTTTACAGGATTCTTGCAAGGTAAAGAAAACTTTGCTTCATATTGTTAATGAGAGCATTCTTATTCAAGAGTGCTTGACTGTAGTTATAAAGGGTACTATCCACAATGGTTAGTGTGGAGAGGAAACCTTAAGTAGAACATGCTATTGTGGCCTTTGAGCAGTTCCCATCTCCTCTATTCAGAGAGCAGAGTTAACTGAGGATAGCAAGAACAAACTGTACATGCGCTTGAGAAAAAGAACTTGACTTGGCAAGTTGGCGTAAGTGTAACACAATATATTACCACTTTCTGCTGGGCTTATTCTCTTACTGTCATTGACCAGATCTGTTCAACGGCTGCCATTTTCGGTTGCAAGTAGAAGAAATCCCAATTCCACCCCACCCCCCCACCACACACATGCTTTACTTTCCAAGAAAGTCAGTTTATGTAATCGATACCAGGTCTGTCTAGGAAGCTGTTCTGAAATTTGGGGGAGGGCAGGGGGAAGAGGGGAGGGCCGAAGGATGAAGAAGGAACAAACATTAGACTTGACAAAGCTTGAAATATAAAACAAAAAAGCATCTGCGAGGCATAATAAAACAAAGTGTATATACGTGTTGTTCTCACAGAGTATTTGGCTGAGCCCAGGCAACGGGAAAGCATGCATAGCTAACGCTCCTGACTGTGTGAAACCCTTTGTATACTCCAGAGTCTCTGCAAGAGACCTTGATTACAGAGTTTGGCATGATACCCAATACATTTTTTGGAATGGTTTCTTGTCCATCACTGACACTCGTAATGAGAAATTTATACACCATCCAAAGCGGATAAATTAATTTCAAACACTTTTGACTTGGGTCAACAATGGCTATTGGCAGTGCCTATTATTTGCCTTTTTATTAAAAAGAAAAAAAAAGAGAGGAGAAATTGCTCTTCTTCATGGTGATAGCATGGTAAAGACACTGAGTATAGTGGAGATAGAATCTTGGCAAGCACATATATAGGTCAAGATAGAGTATTTCACTTTTCGATGTAAATGAAAGTAATTTCTTCAGTATGAACGGTTTAATAAATTCCCAGGATGGTTTTCATTAAGAAATTTGCATATTGGCTGGTGTAAGATTTTTTGAAATCAATCAGTTGGCAAAAATAATTTGGTTTTACTTCTATTTTCCCAATCCAGTTAACAGTCAAGGAATGAAGTATAAATTAGCTATCCCTTTGAGAGCTGCATTTAAAACTCAGAAGCTTAAGTTAGCCTTTTAAAGATGATAATTGTACATATTCTCATGCAGATACGTACACCAGAAATGGGAAAAGGCATTAAAACACACCTACACTAAAAACCTGTGGATTGGAAGCAAACAAGAAAATTGCTGCAGTCTTCTTGGGAGATACTGAAATTATGGGGACATGTGCATAAATTATTAGTAGGTTCCCATTATGTGCAGCCCAAATTACTACATTCTCTAATTGAATGTAAATTCTGTTTTTTGGCTGATCTTTAACTTTTCCTGTGTGTTCTATTTTGTACATGCAAGGCACAAGAATTTATTGAAGACAAAACCCTATTTATATACCCGAGCTATCCAAATGCCAGCATTTCTGCCAGATTTTTAAATATAACTACAGAGCTTTATGTAAACAAATTATTTAGGTTTTCAAAGTCATATGATAACAGCAAAATAGAGAATAAGAAATAAAAGGTGAAAAATAGAAATAAGATTTTAAAATGGAAATATAAAATATGGCAAGAAATTGGAGATTGTGGAGTGTGAACACAGGTAATATTGCACATGTATTTTTATTTTGTTGTATTTCAGTTAGCTTCTTTGTCCAGGAGTTTGAGTTTTTGATTTTCATTTGTCCCTTAAATTTAGGCTGTGTTTCAATAGGAATGAGACAAAGGGAATATGTGATTTTCTGAGAGCTGCTTTGGGGACTTTTTTCTGAAATGACTAGCCTTGCTCTTATCTCCCTTCTTACCTGCCTGCTTCTTTGTGCTTTTCTCAGCCTGAGGAAAGTGAGGGTTGCTGGGTGCCCTGGTGGTTGGAAGGATGCTTTGTGCAGCTGATACGCTGGCTGCACTGTGCATAGTGACAACTGAAATACGGATCCTGGGATGCTGTGCTGGTAGGTCCTGATGGCATCGCGTGGACACCCATTATTAGGGAAGAACCAGAGCAGGTTTTCAGATGAGCTCAGACTAGATGATCTAATGGTCCCATCTGGCCTTAAAATCTGTGAGTGTATGAAAGACAGTCCTGCAGTTACAAGCATTTTAGAACTGTCAATTCCAGATTTGTAAAAAGCAATTGCTTCCATGCTGAAATGCTCAGATATGCTTTATGTGCATAGTGCTGTAAATGCTCCATAAAATAGAGATATGGCTCAAGTAATGCACAGCAAGGGAGAACAGCTCAATCTAATAAGCACAAGGAGAGTTGATGTTAAGGTCTTTAGAGGATGACTGTTCGGAAGAGATTTGAGAAAGGAGAAGAGGGTATTTGGGAAAGAAAGGAAATACTCCCCAAATAGTGGGAAACTGAAGCTGCAAAGCCGAGGAAGAGAGAAAGAAGAGGGAAGGAGGGGAAAAAGGGGGAGTGAGAGCAGGAAATAAAGAAGGACCAAGAGCAGCAGAGAGCAAAGCTTTAGGATGCAAGCAATTAATACAACAAACATGTACCCCATTTATCACTCTAGGACTGTGCCTGTATGGCTGTCATTCAGCACCTCTTTTGCTTTGCTTTCTTTATCTTTTTTGCCTAAAAAAAAATAAAGGGAGACAACTGAGAGAGGGGGAAGAGGGTGCGACATGGGAAATGGGGTTTTTTTTGTCCCTCTACTTGTTAGTGGGAGGGGATGCTGGACGTGTAGGGTCCTCAGGCTGAGAGCGACCCTGGCTCATAACTAGCCCATCAGGAAAAGGCAGAGAGGTGGGAGGGAATGGTGGCAGCAGCTCCTTACTAAAAGGCCCAGCACTGTCAGGGAGGGGCATCACAAGCACCATTGTATAGCAGTCATGTAGTGGCATTACAGTTACACTGTGTTATTTTATTATTTCAATTATTTAATAATTCAAAATGAATACTTGAGTTTCTTCTCACCCCTGGATATCCTAGTTGTTTTTTTTTGTTTGTTTGTTTGTTTTTTGTTTGTTTTGTTTTGTTTTTATTATTTTTTATAGTATGTGGTAAGTTTAAATATGCTGAAGGGTGGTGTGACAGGGTACAGACAAGGTTCCAGACAAAGCATCTGCCTAAACAGCTCATCAACTTTTGCCCTTTTGCTGCATCATGGCAAAGTATATGCTGGACTTAGCTTCAAGGAAGAGTGCAACAGGACGGTCTCATGATAGGCAAATACAGAATTTCTTTCTGTAATCCCAACAATTTTGGTGAATTGCTGTAGGTTTCCATAGTTCAGGATGGATTTTTGAGATAATGGGTAGATTTTGGATTGCCAACAGCTTTTACCTGAGATGATGGAGCTGACAGTTGAAGTCAGTTATGCCTTTAAACTCACAAAACATTAAGACTTGCTTCTTGAGCTACTCAAGGCAGTGTGATAGTCACCTGGCTGTTATCTATGACAAGGTATTTGTTTCTTTTTCCCACAATAATAGTGAAATGACAAGTCAAATATTTGTGCTTTTTGTTGATTTTGGAAAACAGCATTCTTATTTTTTCACTGACGCCAAACTTGTGTCTTTCTGTTTACTTCAAGTAATAGGAAAAGGGACTCAGTAAGGTGTGGTAAGGGTTTGACTGCGATTTTATTAAAGTTTTCTCCAGAGTAAAGAGAGGAGGAAGTTGATTATCTTGTAATTGGTATCTCTCTGGGGTGCTGCACTTGTTAAATCCGTATATATGATGGGACTATCTGGTTACAATGAAGAGATTACCTGCTGATTGCTGCTTCTGGGATTCAGTGATAGTGCTGAATGCCAAAATCTTTCTGAACTGTGAGTAGAAGAATTAATTTCAACTGCCTTCGTTTACTTTCTAATGACAGCTAATGCTCTATCTAGTTTTCACTGTCTCCCAGCATGGATACTTGGAAATCTCTTTTGAACAGAGCAGATGAGATTTTATGGCATTTCTACCTGTTGCTTCAAGGGTGGGAAATTATTTGATTCCAGGCTGTGTCCTTGGCTTGCTGTTTGCTTTTAATGAAGTAGCTGGGTTCTGCCTTTAGAGACACTTTCCCTTCTGTGTTTGGAGATGGGTGTCAGCTCCTGAGATCAAATCCAAGAGTTTTCTTTCCTTCGGCATTGTGAAAGATGTTAATCATAGACTCATAGAACCATTTGAGTTGGAGTCGGAAGAGACCTTTAAAGGTCTCCTAGTCTAACTGCCCTTCATGAGCAGAGACACCTACAGCTCAATCAGGTGCTCAGAGCCTCGTCCAGTCTGACCTTGACTGTCTCTAGGGATGGGACATCCACCACCTCTCTGTGCAACCTTTGGCAATGTCTCGCCACCGTTATTGTAAAACACTTTTTCCTTATATCCAATTTAAATCTCCCCTTCTTCCTTTGGAACCATTTCCCCTTGTTCTATCCCAGCAGACACTGCTAAAGAGTCTGTCTCCTTTCTTTATACCCCCCTTTAGGTACTGGAAGGCCGCTTTAGGGTCTCCCCGCAACCTCCTTCTCTTCTCCAGGCTGAACAGCCTCAGCTCTCTCGGCCTGTCAATCCCTAATCCAGGGATTTTTTTTTTCTCAGTCTTTCTTTGATACATAACTGGTAAAGCATTCTTGGTTCTTCCAGGATGATCTGCGACATTCCTCACACCAATGTTTCCAGACATTTATTTAAACACGGTATAACAGAGTGTGATAGGGAGAAGCACTCAGACCCGATAGAAGCAGCAGAGTGCAATTATTTCCAGGAGAGTGGCGGCAGAGCTGAAACAGACCCAAAAAACTCCCTCTGGCGCATTGGCTCCCTGGCAGACCAGGCCCGCGGTCGGTGCGGTGCTGGCTGTGCTCAGCAGAGCTGCTGGTGGGGAGCAAGCAGCGCGTGGCTGGGCTGAATGGGGCTGGGGGTGAGAGGCGAGCTGGGGATGTATTCTTGCCGCCGGGAAGCAAACCGGAACCGGGCACAGGTCTAATTGCATAACAGATGATGTATTGTACAGCCTGTACCCTCTCCTAAAGAGCAGAGGTGAGGACGCCAAGGCAGACTCGGGCCTGGCTCCCGGTGAAGGCTTGGCCCACGGCCACCAGGAACGGCGAGTGGAGGGGTCTGTGAGGAGAAGGCCCAGCATTGCTGTGCTCCCGGCACAGGCTGCTGTGAGGTGACACAGCATCACTGTGGGGCTTCCTCCACTGTGTCGCTGCCATGTGAGGAGCGCTCCTGCCATCCCTGTGAGGGAAGTGGGGACCCGCCGTCTTTTCTCCTCAGGAGTCCCACGAACTGTGGGTACCACTTTGTGACATTGTATCCAGGCTCCAGTGGAAACTGTTGGAGACTGACTTTTTACAGGGTCTGGTAGCGATAGGGCTGGGGGAAATGGCTTTAAACTAAAAGAGGGGAGATGTATGTTAGATGTTACAAGAAATTCTTCACTCAGAAGGCGGTGAGGCTCTAGCACAGCTGCCCAGAGAGCTGTGATGCCCCATCCCTGGAGGTGCTCAAGGCCAGGTTGGATGGGGCCCTGGGCAGCCTGAGCTGGTGTGTGGCAACCAGCCCATGGCAGGGGTTGGGAGTGGGTGGGCATTAATGTCCCTCCAACCTAAGCCATTCCATGCTGTGGGACCAGCAGCTGCTCCTGCTCAGACCATAGCTGTCTCTGGGTTAGCAAAAATGCAGCTTATCTTCAGCCTTCAAACACTTGGCAATGTACTGAAAATGGGCTTGTTTAAAAAAAGAAAAAAAAAAAATCCCAACGAAATACAATACATAGGGTTGTCTTTTCCCACTTTGTGGCAGATCAAACACATTTATCTAGGGTTTTAATTTCTTTTCCTTTCACATCATAGTGAGGATCTTCAGCAGAGAACGGAACAGCCGGGTGATGTATTTTTGGGTTATAACTTGAGAACAAAAGCTCATTAGGACTCAAAGATTTTATATGGATAACACCACCCACGGTTACTTTAGATAGGGTAGAAATGTTTTTATGGTTTAGGGCACAAACTAGATATTAAATTACTAGGGAACTACAAATATCTACTAGACACATCGATGGGAGTGCAATCAGAACACAGAGTACTACATAAAATAATTGCATACATCACAGCTAATATTAGATCACATGAAAGTACATGACTGTTCTATAACTTTTCTTTTTTTTTTTTTTTTTTCATCTTTCTGAATTGAACTCTGAAAAGGGGTTGAATTGGGTGTTGCAATGCTGATTTTGCTGTCAAAGGTTGAAAACCTCACAGCCTCTCCCAGAGGTTTTGCTGCTGGTACCACTGGAGGAGCTGAGTTTCTTGAGCTAGCAAAAAGTCCTCTGTTTCATGCTTAGCTGGAATGTGGGAGCTCAAATGAGAGGGGATGGTTTACCCGTCATGCCGAGGCTCCACTGAGCAAGCATGTCCTTGACGTGTGAGCCCAAATTGGGGTCGATGGCAAGGACAGCTCTGACATCATATGAGTCATGTGAGGAAGGAGGGGTGTTGCTGCCTCCTGAAGGGGGGACGCATCTGTTCCACGCTTGCTCGTGCGACGTGAAGAGGTTGCAGTGCTAAGATGCACATAGGGAGAGTGGGAGTGTGCCGCTTAGCAGGGCTTTTTTGAGTTTGGGAATCTCATAGGAGCTGCCTCTCTTCTGCTCTGTAATTTCCAGCCCTTAGGCACAGGCAGTGGTCAGACATGAGATGGTGCTGCCATGGGATGAAGGTGCCTTGGGAATGGCAGCACTGGATTCCCCACCTCTGGGATCTGCAGAGATCTACCTTTGTCCCCCAGGTGCACCAAATGGAGAAAAGCTTGAAAGAAGTGTTACAGGATCTGCTTCTTTTAATTAGAGGGCATATAGGTGCAGTTGAATTTGCTGCCTCCTGTTCCCATTAGAGAGGCATGCTTTGAGTCACTAACAGCTTTGCCAAGCAGAGATGCCAGGGTGCTTGTACATATGAAATTTTCTGAGCTACTGTATTTTCCTCTTTGTTCATCAGTGTTGCGAGCTCCATAAGGAAATGTTTATTTGGAGGAAAAAAAAAAAGTGTGTGAACATGTAATTAAGACCATCAAAAGGTATGCACACATGAGGGGTCACTTCTAACTACAGAGCTATAAATATTTCACTTTCTGTCTTTTTTTTTTTCTTTTTTTTTTTTTTTCCCCCCGACTTCACAGCTTAACCATCAGATTCTTAATGAAGGGAGCTCTTGCCTGTGCTCCACAACCCCTGTGAGTGCTATTTAGGAGCTACAAGCACAGCTCTAGGTTCTGTACAAAGATAGTGAAATCAAGGCTATTCCCTGGCTAGGAATTACTGTTACAGATCTGCTCTTGTGGAGAACTGAAAAAACCTGAGCCTGGAGCTTTGGGTGCCTGCCCACTGAACAAATTGGCTTTGTACTGGACTGGTGACCAGCGTAGCCATGTAGCTGCCGAATGGAGCAGGTTGGGTCATCGCAGAAAAAAACCTTTGCCCCTAAGCATGGAGGTGATTTAGAGGTGCTGTGTAAGAGGGCAGCCACATGCGTGCCCTTCCCAGTGGTCTTCTGCCTTGTTTACAGCCTGAGAAGACTGCTTCAAGGAACAATCCAAACCTGGTCCAATCCAGCTACATTCTCTGCAGTGTCTGCTTCTGCTTTGCCATAGAAAGCTAACATCTAACAGTTATTCTTACGTTTTATTATTATGTCATTTTTCTGCCAAATATTCCTCAGGAGTGTAAGCTGGAAAAAGTTTTGTGTAAAGCTCAATAGTACGAATCTTATAATTTATATCTTATCTAAACCCTGAAGAAAGCAATCAGAAAAACATGTGCAAGGCTGGGACTTCATTTCAGCAGAATTTTAGAGGTTGCATATCAGCATGAATGTGACAGCATTGTGAATGACTAGTAGTCTCAGCATTGCATTCTGAAGGTCTTTCTGAACTTCACTACTGAAGCCTTCACGATAATTACTTGTGCTGTGCAAACACCCAGCGGTGTTTGCTGCCACTTGTGTTGTGACTTTGTTTTCAGCATATGCCATGCAGGGTGAGAAATAAAAACTTGATAAATTACAGACAGCATGGATGAATGAGTGCTGCTGAGGTGTTCTAGTTCTAAGTACAAGAGAATGGCAGTACCAATTACTTCAAACACACCTGATAACACTATCTTTTTAATTTATATCTTGGGCTGTTTTGTTTAAGCTCAGGTGTAGACACTGTGTATTTCCCCCACTTTGCCAGATGCCCTGTTATATACCTCTGTGCACTGTAAGAGACGTGGCACTACAAGCTCAGCCTTCTACTGCTCGGCAAGGGCCAGTGTTCAGGCTGTCAAATACAGTTTCCTCCTCTTTAGGGACTGACTTCTTTGACCCATTCTGGCTGATTTGCACAAAATTCTTTACAAGGATTTAATGATGATACCACTTGTCACTATTTTCTTTTGGTTTTCTTTGCTTTACTTTTTTTTTCTTTTTTTCCTTAAAGGGAATCTTCCAGTCAATACTCATGGAGGCCTTTGTAGGTTTCCTCTTTTTCTATTCCCATTTTCTCTGATTTCCCTCTCTGGGTATCCTCATTCTTGCAGGCAACAAACGGCCTGAGGAAGTGGCTGTGAGTTGTACCAGAGGAGGTTTAGGTTAAACATAGGGAAGTACTTTTTCTCTCTGAGAGTGGTCAGACACTGGAATGGCTGCCCAGGGAAGTGGTGGAGTCACTGTCCCTGGCAGTGTTCAAGAAGTGTCTGGATGAGGAGCTACGAGATATGGTTTAATAGCTTGTGGTAGTAATGGTAATGGGAGGGCAGTTGGACTAGATCTTGCAGGTTGTTTCCAACCTTGTGATTCTATGATTCTGTGATTCAATGTCTGGACCAGATTCTTGCACAGGAGAGTGTTCTGGGAGCATCACCTCCCAGAGGTCACAGACCACAGTAAAAGAATAGAGAGGTCAATGAAGGGGTTTTATACCTGTTTCTGCTCTTGTACAAAAAGTCACATGAATACCCTGGAGAATTTTTGTATACTTCAGTCCTGTACACAGCCCTGCGTTAACCCCCAGAAAAAATATAGCTTTTGCTTTAGTGGCTCTCCCAGTACTGATTCTTTTTATTAATCTCCTTAGTAATACTTATAAAAATGCTTGACTGTAGTTATGCAGATTGTCTCATGTGATCACTAGCAATTATGCTAATCACAGTCTTCTCACAGTTCTTTCCCATCTGTTTTATCCACCTATGGATACTTTCAGTAATATAAATGATATAAAAGGCTCCAAACCCATCACACTCACATTTGCTGGTCACTGTATTAGCAAAGGTTTTGCAGATTAGAGAGTTTACAGCCTATGCAGGGAAGGTGAGAAATGAGAGGAAGAGGTAGAGCATTCCCATTTTTATGGAAGACAACACACAGGGCTAAAGAACTTCCCAAAGATGCCAGATTAGTCATTAGGCTGTGGAAAGCCTTGTCTGTATGAAACTGCATAGACTGAGTATCACGTGGGGGAAAAGCAAAACAAAAACAAACAAAAAAACCCTCTCTACTGCCATTTACTGGAACTGGAGAAAGAAATGAGAGGGCAAGGAGCAGATTTTGTTTGCTTGCCCTGTTGATGTCATTAGCTGTGGGTGGGAGGACAATAAAACATTGTTTTTGCTTGTGCTTGAAGAACTGCAGTTTGCCAAGTGCAACTCTGTTAGCAAGGATACACTATCCAAAATGCCAGCTTTGCACAGAGAGGCAGAGCTGTTGGCATCTACCACTGGAAGTGAGGGAATAGGGTCCCTTGTCCCGTCGATGGGGTATTCCCGGTGACGTGAGCTCATCTCTGTGTTTCTCTGTGTTAGTACATATTTTTCTGCTGCCCTGTGATGCATGCAAAATCGATGCTAATGGGGCAGCAAAGTCTTTCCTGGGGAGGAGGCTTGGGACCCCAGATTAGTATTATGGTGAGAAGCCTCATTCTGGTGAGCAGCCAGAGGCCATGAATGTAGTAAATCTGGTGACACTCGGTGATTAGGCAAGAAGCTGCCATAGGTAGTTTTGGTGAAGCACCTCCTTTCAGAATCTGTTGGCAGAAGAGAAGGGTTTTAGGCTCCTGATGCTTCACGAATTCCCTGCTTCAAACTACATATGAGTAAAGAGATCACAAAGTGTATGTTCATAGGATGTTGTACTGTTTCAGGAAACTGAAGCAAAGGTTTATTGCGTACATTACTCTGATGAAGGCCAGTAACTTGCTTGGAAGACTAATGCTTTTCCCCCTCATAAAGTTTTCTTCTTTTTATATGGGGACTTAGAGCTCGGAAGAAAGGAATTGGGGCAAGTAAAGACTGCACAAGGAAACTGCTAAGTTCTCTGGGGTTTCCAGGTGGAGATGGAGTCCACTGCTTGGTGGAATCCCTCATTTGACAGAAGTGTCCTGAATCTATGAAAAATGCTCTAACACCTCTTTTTCTTAATGTATTACTATACACAAACAATGAATTTGTTGAAACAGGAAATGTGTTTTCATTCTGTGTATGGACATACCTATCAGAGCAGGGCCCCAGTTCTGGCCTGAGGGTGTAGATGCTACCTTGATAAATGGCAATTACTTTTCCAAAAAGCTTGGATTAATCTTGTACATTTAAAAAAAAAAAAAAAAAGCAGAACAGTGTTCACTTGGAGACTAATTTTGACCATTGGAGAGAAGATGATGCTTTGTTGGAATATTACCTGTCAGAAAGAATCCTTGGACCAAGAATCTTTCAGGGCGTTGTATGACATTCAGCACAACCATATCCGCTAGGAGATGCTTTCCTGTACCAGATCCAGCACAGTGTCCCATTTCTGGCTAACATAACACACAATGGGACTACAGATTTCTAAGGAAATAAATCCTTTCCAAGCAGTTGTCGAAACTATCGAGTCTAGGGAAATATATAGAGATGGATGGGATATGTCATTCTTAGAGGGATGAGTTATTTAAAGCTAGTCTGGGGTATGCTGTTCTTAAAGGGATGAGATATTTATTAACAGGCTTACATATTCCTGTGATGATTCCAGTGAGAACAATGAAAATTGTGACTGAGTCAACATAAATTTAGAGTTAACTTTTAACTTTGGAATTTTCAAAGGCATTTAGTGTTGACCTAACTCTGATCTCTTCAAAGTCAATGGAAGTTTTATGACTTACGTCAGCAGAGAGAAAATTACTCTGATAATGAATGCTTCTAAAATCACACCCTAAATTGATAAGTTTATACTTTCATCATATATCTGATATAATCCTGATAAAACCTGATGTGGATGGGTTGTTTCAAATGAGTTGCATACATCCCTTCATAATGGAATATTAAAAAACAAATCAAGGAAAAAAAAAATCCCAGATGAACAAATCCAAAAAACTTAGATTTCTTTATGGTAGGGAATATGTCTTCTGCATCTTGCACAGAGTTTACTGCACCAAAGCTTTAATACATAATAAATAGACTGTTGTTGCAAATGCATTTGTTAGATGCCTAATGAAATTACTAAGCCATCGATTATCATTTATGTTCTTAAAGTGGTGCCCAGGTGCATACAGCAAGTCTTAAGGCACACAGCTAATAGACAGTTAAATACATAACATATGCCCCACCTGGAAAATATGGCCCCGAAATAGCTATTCCAAATTAAATTTCCATATGAAGTTTTGCTGAAGTTTTGCCTACTTTGGGCCTCATCTCCAGCTGGAGAACTAAGATTAGTTTCCTTGGGAGTTAACCCCAGCTGAACATTGCATCAATTTTTTATTTTTTATTTATTTGTTTGTTTTGGTCATCTTGGTTAGCTGTGATCTGCAAGGCTTGTTTGTGCTTGGTTGATGTACACCAGGGAATACACGAGATACAGAGCAAACCCAGTGTGGCACTGAGGGGAAATTTGGGTGAAATTTTGGTCCCTGTAAAGTCAGTTGGAGTTTTGCCACTGATTTATATGGGGTCAGGATGTTATCCCTAAATTCTCTAATGTATTTACGTTTGATGACCTGCTATTCAGCCTTTACGATACATTAATACTAGTTTATATGTTCTGAAGATGCGGTGTCTGGTAAAACATATGATGCAATGTTAGTATAAACCTTCTGTGTGTTTCTGTTCTGTCTTCTCCAGGCATTAAAGGATGTGTCTTTTTGGCTACTGCTCTGCTGGAGCTGAAACTTTCCCAAAACTCACAGCTAAGCAGTTCAGTGTGTGTTGCATGGGACAGCTACAGAATTCCAATTACTGAAACGGTGAGTAGTACTGAGACATGTAATCCTCAAAGTCAATAAGGAGGTTGTAAATGCACCTAGGAGCATTCAGAAAATAAAACAAACACATTTAAATATATATGTGTATAAAAAGGTCTTCCGGCTATAACACTCTGTCAGAAGATATTTGATATTTGTTTGGTGTATCAGAATGATTTGCAAAGTGAGAATAAGAGCCTTGTTTTATTAGGCATTATAAAATTCTTGCTGAAAGACTCACATGTTTAAGATATGCATTCTAATAAAGCAACTATATTGTGTGATATGGGAGGGACAGAAGAATGCAATGCTGTCCATGAATATACATGTCTGTATTTTTATTATGAACTAGTAAAGCAAAGATCAGACATCCTGATTTATCCTTTAACCTGCTTTTCAATGGGCTAATTTACTGTAGGCATAGTAGTGGAAATGAGTCTTGAGAAGGGATTTGGGAAAAAATTTAAAGAGGGATTTGAAATGTATGGCTACTAGTTGATTGTGTTTTCTGTTAATGATATTTGATCTGTGACTTCTAAATCTTGTGCTTGCCTGAGGTTTTGATCAGATAGTGTTTCTTGAACAAGAAGGACATCTATGGCTTTGGATGTTGTATAGGAAAAGCATTTTATCAGTTAAAATAATAGAATACTTAATACTTATATACTTAATACTATAGTAGTATACTTGAAGTCATAAGCTGTGCTGTGTTGTTGCTCGCATCACAGCTTTAGCCAGGATTCTTCACAGGTGTTCTTTCTGGATGAGAGAATAGTGAGAAACTGGGTACGTTTGTTTAGAAAGGTTTATGAACATTTCATTCATTGTGCAGTACACTTTTGCAGTCTTTCCTTATATTTATTGAATCTGTCTTTTATGTGGTTTACTGTGACAGTGCCTTGATTGTACTTCAAGATTTTCAATTGCAGCTGTATTTAAAACTTTAGAATCCTAAATTCACCTTTCTTATTATCACGCTTACGGTTCAAGTTGTCTTGCTTTATAGGCCAGAATGTTGAGGCTTAGAATCTGGCCCAGGCCATATCTATCAGAACCTTCATAGTGATGCCAAGTGCTAGGAGCAGCTTGCAACCAGTAAATACAGCAATGGTTCTAGAATCACCCAGCATTAGGCACAGAGGTATTTATTGTTCTGTAGCTAAAGGCATATATAACCAGTCACACATTCAGTACCCACACTTTTTGCCTTCAAACCAGAAAGAGGCTGTCATGTAATTTGTCTTCTAGACATGTTTCCCCTCCATTTCCAAACTAACCTTACTCAAAGACAAACCTTAAAGAAAAAAGGAACATAAACACAAGCTCCATTATATGCCCTGCCATAGCAGGCAAGTGAATAAGCAGGGTTCAGATTGTTTCTTTCAGCTGAAAACCGTATGTGCTGATTGCAGCTTTGTTAAATACATAAATAACTGGAGCCCTTCCAATCAGAAGCAGCCAAACCTTTTAATCATATACAGAAGTGTTCCTCGTGACATAATTATGCTATCCAGACTCCTTCCTTCATTGGGAAATATTCTGTCAAACAGTAAAATAATTAGCATGGATTTTAAAATCGGCATTGACATTCTAATGTCTAATTAGGTAATTGTCATTGGCACAGCAATACCTATTAGGAGCATGCAATTTGTGGAAGGGGTTTTGATGGAACAGACTGCAGGTGCAGATGGTCTAACAGCAGGACTCTTACCCGATGTAAACAAAGGTATTTTAATTAGCCATGTGACCCTGATCATTGTTAAAAGGTAAGGGCTACACATTCATCTTCCCACCATGCACTTCCTGGTACTTCCAAGGGTAGTGTTGAAATACCTTGACCTGTGGTAAATTGTGTAGAGACCTGATTGAAATTCTGTTCAAATCTAATTGGTGTTTCATTTGGCTGTTGGCAACATTAGTGTGATACTGTAGTTGGCTCGGAAGTCTTACCTAGTTCCCGGGCTATTTTTGGTTTGCAGATCTCAATTGCTAATCTACACAAAGATAGCAACTTTTGTTTAGTGTGTCAGGGAGGAATTCTGAGATGCTGAACTTGATGTTCAGAGAGTATCTCTTCATTCCTTGCAGGCGAATACTTTTTACAAAAATGCAGAGGGCTCAAATTATAGAAAATTACAAAAATCCATTGCTAGCAATGTTACATTAACACAACACAGATCTTCATTAAACTTAATTTTAATTGGGAGAACAGGATTGAGCACATGGTCCTGGTAGCTATGAATAACTTTGAAGTTAGAAATGTCTGAGACAATGTCTGAGCCTGGTAGGCTCCGTACCAGCTGTGGAAGCACTGCATGTGAGAGATGTTCTAGAGCAGATGTTGCACCTGGTTGTTGAAGTCAAGCTTCATGGGAACTATGCATTTTATTTTTCTTATTACTGAAAAATATGCAAACAAGCAAAGAAAAAGTACTTTTGTAATTTTGTTCAGGAGGCTCCTTTATTGATGTCACAATTACATGAAAGTTCTTTAATTATAGGAAGAGTATTTTTCATTTGTACAGTTTGGCCTTAAACATATTTATTTTTTTATCAGTCACATAAGAGCAAATACACATACTTCATTGTAAGGATATAGAACAATTTAATATGTTGGAATTGTTTTTGCAATCAAAAAATGAAGTATTTATAGAGTTGGAACATCAAACCATACAGTGCTTAGTGCAAGGCCTCTCTATGTGATATGTTTTCTTCAGTATTTGCCTCAGTAAGTTACAGGTTACTGATCTGCTACTGATCTGAGCTGATACTCAAATAGAGTGAAAGAAAGGTATCTATATATATTTTTCCCATTTCTTTTCTGAACTTGTTGGTACTGCTACATAGCACAGGACTACAACCTGCAAGTGGTTATGTTGTAAATATTTACACACATACCTTATCAAGTCCAGAATAGTTCCACTAGCCTGAGAGCAAATCCTGAAACACTTTCATGTCCAGTCTGAGTGCAAGTGCTGAATCAGCATCTAAGTTATACAAACAGATCTAACCTACCCAGATGGCTACAAAAGTGGAATTTGGTGCTCTGATGCTTCTCATTGTTGATAATGCCTGAATTGAGTATAATAGGCTTTGAAAGTTCAGACTTTTGGCTAGTTCAGAAGGGGGAAATGAGGCTGGGTTCAGCCAAAGTTAGGGACTGAATGTAGGTGCCTACAGAAGAAGCCAAGCTATATCTCTCCTTTGCAGAAGAGAGCGGGTACCACCAAGGATAGATAAATCCCCTCTGAGAATTGTCAAGCTATCTGCAGTGGCTGGAAAGAAACTGATTTCTGACTGACAAAGCTCCGCATGTGGCTTCTTGATAAGTGTTGGATAAGAGTTTACTAGGATGGAGTCTGTTCCAATGTGATACCTGTTTTAAAGTGGTGGAGTGTTTTTGTGTAACATTTCTGAAATCACATTACTGAAATCAGTGAGTAAATATGCATAGTGCCCTGCTTGATTAAATTTTGTAGTCAACATTAACAAAATGTTAACTGTAAATCTTATGCTTATAAATACTTATTTATTTCTTAAAATTCTGGAGTGATTGAAGTGTATAAGAGCTCAGCAGAGCTTGTTTCTTTGAAGACAGTTGCAATGGCTGCAACTAGGAGAAGCCAAACAATTTTGTTTGGGTAATTTGCCACCATATTTCAAGAGGGAGAATCTCTTGGGTACTGGAGCACTTGGTAAGGCTTGTCACATGGGACTGTTTTGCATTATGATTTTATGAACATTGTGGATTTTCTAACGAAATGCTGCTCTTTTGACTTTGGGTTCAAGTCCATTCTGTGGTCTGTAATGAAGAATCTGTAACCCTAATGGAGGTGTTGTAGGCTGTGTCCACTTTTCTGCTGGGTTGGTTTTTTTTTTGTTTTTGTTTTTTTTTTTTAAGTTGTCTAATCTAAACACATTTATCTAATCAATGGTGAATAATAAACTTCTTTTCTCATCTGATTAAGCAAGTTTGGCAAAACATTTTGTTTTGAGGAATGTGTGGTTTATGTCGCTGCTTTGTGATGAATGCATTTCTCCACTTCTGTCTGATGAGTACTATAGAGACCTTATTGTTCCAGTGGGAAATAATGTATACTTACTTGTTAATGAGTTCAACCACCATGAGATAATCCTCAAGTGACATGATGCCTGTCTGTGCTTAATATAAATAAATAAAAGCCGGAAGGAATACAAATGATAAACACATATATCTCTCCTACTGATGCTGGGGTTTAATTATGGGGGACAATTACCTACCATAGTCAAAGGATTCGCACATTAATAACATTATATGGGGATAATGTCTTTCTAAGCTGCTATAGCATTTAAAAGCTGGTACTTATGTTGCAATCCAGATTCCGTCTACCCGTCAGTCCTGTCTGGATTATTGCTACATTATGTAATGTGGTCTCTTGTGTTTTTTCACTATGTAATTAACATGTGGGTCTGACTTATCCAGTCCACTCTAATAAACCACTCTTAATGAGTGAAATAAGTATAATAATAATAAATCCTACCTGATTTCTGAACTTCTCTATTACTCTATGACATTTGTATTCAAGTAATATGAAGACTCATTTAAACATAAACATACACACAAATCAAATTCTTTTCATTTTGCGTGCAGGCATCTTCTGAGAACTTTTCTCTGGTTTTATACTGGAAAAAAACCTAACTACACTAAGAGGACACACTGGATAGACAAACTTTCTAACTCTGCATTCCCTGTCACTCCTCAGTTGCACTTTCACAGTGGAGAGCTACACCAAAACCTGTCAAAACTTAATCTCTTGCATATCCTTCTAAATTTGTTTCATGCTTTTTCTCGCTGTAAAACTTGTTACTGACGTCTCCTAAGAATGAGTAAGGGATTTGTGACAATATTTACAGGTGTTTAGAAAGTCACAGGAATATTACTGGCTTTGAGTTTTTGTAAAATATGCTGTTGGTTTTTGGTTTTTTTTGTTGTTGTTGTTTTGGTGTGGGGTTTTTGTGTGTGTGTGTGTGTGTGTGTGTGTGTGTGTGTGTGTGAGACCCTTTTAATGCACTTATTTAAGGCGTGGAGTTTATACTACAAATAATACTTCCTTAAGTATCAACTTTGGGGAATTGGAAAGGAGTTTTCTGTGGAGGATGCCAAATCATGGTCTGATTTAGTGCCAGTTGCTAATTCTCAGAAGTTAGAGGAAAAAAAATGGTATATATTACAAAGTAAATAATGGGTTTAATGCTTTATTTTGTGCTTAATATTGGTCACTGATTGCAATTGTTGTGTTTCTGTGATGTGAAGAGTGCTACAACTATACCTGATTTACACTGTATCTGCTTTTTGGTGAAAATATGTTTTCTTTTTCTTGGTGCTTGGTAGCTGCGTACCTGATATTTTTTTTCCTTGTGCTGATACACTAATAACTCAACAAGATAAAGATGTGCTTCCATTTTGCTTTACTGCACCTCTTAAAGTTTAGGGATACTGGAAAACTCTTGTTGGCTTATCACAGTGTTAAAATTGCAAATATAAAAATAATGTACTCTTTTATGGATTAGGAAAGTACCATGGCACAGAACAATGCAATTCAGGTTGATTTCAGTGGGGAAATTATTAATGTATGGCAGCTCTACATCTTGTCCTGTATTTTGGGAGGGTTATTTAATTGCTGCTTGTTATTTTCAGTGCCTTTAGAATCTGCCCATTCTCCATAAATGTCAGTGTACAATTGAAAATACAGCTTTCAAGATGATAATTTTCAATTCAAGAAGTTTTTTTCAGGAAACTTGCATCTACCTGCGTAAAATAATCCGCAAGCTAACGTAATAACTTCCTAATATAGCTACACTTGAAATTAAAGGATGCTATAGCATGTAATCTCCTTTTACATTAAGTATAGCCTATGTAGTAATGTAATACCTTCTCTCAGGAAATGCTTGCTTTTTCCTTTCTTTCTTTCTTTTTTTTTTTTTTTTCCTTTTAATTTTTTTTTAAAATTAAAGCCATTTTTAGGCTTCATAAATATGTTAGTAAAATATTATATCAATCAACCTGAAAATGAATGAAGGTGAAACAGCGTACTTTTATCCAAAGTACTTTAGAGACTCTGTGCTAGCTTTATATAGCAAAGTTTGTAGGAAGTGTTTTATCAGAGCATCAGAAATAGCTGGAAAAAAGGGACATTGTCTGAAACAGAAGCAGCAAACTTCGCCGAAGAGCACTTGGGGAACAGTTGTTTTAGTTTAATTTCATGTTATTTTATTAGAAAGCTTGAGGAAGAGATGTAGTTGGCACACACAGAGCAGAGTGGTGGTCTTGCTGAGCGAGAGGTGGTATCCCCAGGATCTCTTAGGACAGAGAGATGGCCAGCAGCTTTGGATCAACATAGTATAAAAGGGCCACATACCTTAAAAAGAGTGTCTGAATTAAGTTCAGCAATTTTTCTAGCTAGTATATCCTCTTAGTGCTTTGGGGTGAAGGTACAGCAGTGATTCTCCCAGGCATTACTTCTACTCACCTACACACAGTTATAGTCAAGTCTCTCTGAAGGTGTCAGAGACAAACTTTTTTCACCAAAAAACATAGTGTGTATCTTAATCATAGGAAAAACTGCAACATGCCCCTCAAAGATAAGACTGGGAACTCAGATTCCTGACTCAATTGGACACCACGAGGCACAGGCTCAACAGAGATATTTAGTTTATGGCACACTATAACTTCCTTCATTAACCTCTCCAAATTTCACAGACTATAAACTACCTGTTCCTTTCCTTCTGCTGAGAGAACCATGTTATCATCTCTTTCCTCCTTCCCCTTTCTTTCCCTCCCCTCCCTGTGAACATCCCTTCTGTTTCACTGATGCCAACTACCTTTTCTTTCAGAGATGGTCTTATAAATACTTGTCTTAATTACACTCTAAGCAACTGTTCTCAATTTGTTTTTAGCTTTGAAGTCTGCTGCTTCTATTTCAAACAAAGAAATAGAGGAGAACTTATATGGCCGAAAGCTTGTGTTTTCATAAGTATATTGGTTGGTTTAACAAGAGATGTTGCCTCCAACTACTAACTTGTCATACCTAGTTTCCATAGAGCCTCCCTGGGTAATCAGGATGGATAAACTGGGAATTGAGTTCTTTCTTTATGACAGACGCTTCCCCACTTGTAACTGCATGTTTCTAACCCTTACTGAGTTACTTCCCAATATATACTACTTGTTTGTCCTTGCTGCTGTACCTGCTGTGATGGTGTAGGGAAGTGAGATGCTGCATACTCCGTTCTGAGGTGTGTTTTATGGATGGGATGCTGGAACTAGGCTTCTGGCTTAAAAACATTTATTCTTAAGGTTGGGAAGATGTACTGGTGATATATTTGCAGCACTTTGTTTGGTTTTATCAAAGATTTGCTGATAGCTTCCTTCTCTTTACTTTGGTGGAAGTCAAAGAGTGTTGGAAGGCTGGAGAGAAAACTTAGCTCAAGGAATACTGCAGAAGAAATGATCAGGGGCTATGACTTCAATAACTTCTATGGTGGGATGACATGCCACAGTCAGGAATTGCTGGATAGGGGACTTTCATTTTGTATTGTAGTTACTAAGAACAACATTAACACTGCTATTCTGAGATAAACAGTTTCCCTGGAGAGTATTCTTACTGAGCACAGTTCATATTTAGATTGATGAGATAGATCTTACGATTGTTCTTCTCGTTATAGACGAGTTGGTGCTTCAAGGTTTGTCTGTGTAGCTTGGCTTTTTAGATGTGTTTTTGATGATTGCTGACTATTACATAGGTCTCTGTTTTCAGTAATGGTAGATTGTAGAATATGTTTTCTTAGGCTGATCTGATTGCATATCTGCAGTGACATGTCTCTGATACTCTCTAGAAAGCAGATATTTCACAAGTTCTCTAGACCCGCTTTCACGGAGGAACAGCTGTTACTGAATTTCTGGTGGAACACTGACAATAAAACCAAAATCTTTTAGCCATTTTTGAATGTTAGGTTTGATTGGTGGATTTACCTGGAACCTCTTTCGTACATGGTATGTTGCATGACTGTTTCAGTGTTAGTTTCCTGGGTTTAGAGAAAGTCAGCTGTGGTTTCTGAAGATAAAATGGTTAGGTGTCACCTTGTAGGTGCGCAGGAGAGTCTGATGTCAGGGAGGTAGTTTGTTAGAGTGCTTGGAAGATAAAATACTGGAATAAGCCAGCTTATACAAGGCTGTAGGATGTTTCTGTGAATTTTGCTAACTCCACAGCAAAGATATTGTGTATGCCTGTAAGTCTCCAGAATGTTCTTGCTTGTACATCATGAGGACTGTGTTAAAAGTTTGAGGAGTGAGAGACTTAGAGCACCAGTTATCCCAAGAGCTGTCTTGGAATGTATGCTGTGGTATTTGTTTGAGATCTGAAATCAAGAATGGGGAGTAAGGTCTTAAGTTCCTTATAGAAAGTAATATCTATTAGTCTTCTTCATGCAGTTTTTTCAGATTAGCATGACAGCAACTTCATCTTTGTCTGCTCTTTGATGAATCATAAGAATTCTAGCCAAAAAAAAAAAAAATCATTTAGAATTAACAACAAATGGCTAAATCTGTTTATTAATGTTTCCTTGTTTTCTTTCTGAAGCAGCTGAGGTAATGATGATAGGTGGGGAGAGAAGAGGTGAGGTATCCAAAAGTTGCTTCAACTTGACTCTGAAAAAAATCTTGGAGATGTAGTTGTTGTTTTTTTTTTTTTTAAATAAAAATCCTCCAATGTCTCCTGTATTTGTGATTAGTGCAGAAATGTAGATCTGTGGGAGAGGTTTACTTGCTATATTACCTTATCGGCAACCCCAACTTAATGCTAGATATCAAGAAGATGCTCTGTGGTCATGGATGTTACTGCTTTGGGTGAAGTTGTCTTTCCAGGCTGAAGGCTTATGTGGTTTATTCCATCTGCTCTTGCTATAGTGGTATTTAGAACAGAAGCAGCAATTCTTGATACATTTCTTATTTTAATACTGTGATTAAATTTAATTGACTAGAGATCAGTTAATTGTGCAGATACATAATTATTTTATGTATCACAGTAATATTTGAGGATTTGCCAAGACTTAGGGCTCTGTGGTTCTTGGCTAAGCGGCAAATAATTCTTTTGTGAAAGAGACATTGCTCTGATCTCTCCTATCCTTGTTCCTTAATATTGTCTCTTTAGTTGTTGCACCCACTTTGTGTATATTGACCTGTATTAAAAATAAAACTTTTCAGGGAATGGCTTGTTTATTACTTTGTGTAACAGTATTTACTGTGGTGGAAATTTTGCTTGCCAAGATCTCTGAGGACATCGTGCATACAAACAATAATAGTACTGAATCACGAAAAGTTACGCTTTCATCTGTTTGATATTTACATTCTTTATGAGGGAGAGACTCGGCTCATGCTCATATTTTGTATTGTGTGCAAACATGCTTTTACTGGAGTTCTGGCATGTTCCTTTACTGTTTTGCTCCATGCATTGCCTCCTGCTCTTACACTGACTGCTCTGATAAAACCTGCAGCAGTTCATATCTGCTGTTAGGCAAAGAAAAAGATACTACGCTAAAAGTAAGCAGAGAAATATGGACTAGGGATGAAGCTGTTGTGGACCCACTTGACTTAGTCTTGTACTAGGGCTGCAGGGGGGCTGATTTGCCTGGAGATGATGGGAGCTGTGATGCAGCTCCTATTGCCATCCATCAGGCACCAGCTCTGGGGGAGGGAGAAGATGGCATCCTCCATATGCCAGTTTTGCCCTTCTTTCTTGAAGGTGTTTGTGCTTACACCTGACTTTCAAATAATATTCCTCAAACTTCGGCTTGTGAAGCAGAAATGAAACAGTCCAGAGTTCTCTTCCAAGATACGCATGTTAAATTACGAAACAAATAGTATTTTATCCCTTCCATAGACTTTACAGTCTTCTCTGTGCATCTTTTGCTCACTTTATAATCATGAAAACATGGCAGGAGGAGTCTACATGAATTTGAGGTAGTGGAGTTTTGTTTGTCTTTTCCCCATAGGGACTATTTTCTTACAAATTTGTGTGGGCACAGAGTCATGAGGTAAGGCCTTCAATTTTAACTTTTTCAACTTTAGCTCTCATTTATGTCCAACTTATCAGTATATTCACAGTGCTTTGCTTCTCAGAGTTCTGCTGTGCTGAATGTACCATTAGGTGTAAACAAACAATAGTAATAGTGGCACAGAAAGCCAACCATGAGTCTTTGTGCCGAACGAGGAGAAAATTCATGGCAAGTGCAACAGCAAAAATCATGCAAATTACCTCTGTGGCCTCCTAAAGATGTAATTACTGGACCAAACTGCCAAATTTTCAGTCCTCCTCTTCTGATTAGTTGTTGGAGCAATGAGTTATCATAAGATTGCTACTTGTTAATATTGGCAAATCAACAGCTGCTATTCTTCAGTATAATAATATCACTAAAGTCTGTGATTGTCATGTGTCTAGTTTTACATCAGATATGATTATGCCCATTAGGATTAAAGTCATTATATGGTAGGATTGGAACTGAGCGTGATTTTGGATAATGACAGTGTTAGTGTCGCCATAGATTTCAAATTATATTAATTTCTGTCAATGTGGAAAAATACACTGGAAAACATTTTCACAGGGACTTGAAATTGTTTTTAGCTCCTGATAGTTGCATTGATAGGTTATCCAAGCTATAAATGAAGAGGGGTCACAGAATTTATTGCCTGCTAAAAGGAATGTGTACTCTTTCCTCAGAAATTCAAGTGTTGTAGAAATGATCCCATCTTTGAGCAAATGCTGCAATTACCTCAAGCTGTCGAAACTCTGCTTCTTTTGAACAGAAGTGTCCAGAGCAAATACTGCAACAATGAATCTTTTTATCATTCTACAATCCCATTTGTGATAAGAGGAATTCCTTGGGGATTACTGTAAATTCTGTACATTAGCAGCAGTTCCGTGGGTTAAATCAGATAAAATAGGCTCTTATCAGATTATTAGTCACATTAGGCAATTACATTCTTATCTCTTAGAAATAATTCTTGCAGCCGTGGTGCTTATTTCTCCTCATTAGAAGAGGCTAATTCCTGATTAAGATCTTTTGCCTTCCGTACAATAAACCTTTATATTGGATTTGCAACATAAATTGAAAAATACCTTGCAGCACAGGGGGACAGCTGCACTTCCCCTTTAAAAAATATACCTCACTTATAGTTTAAGCATCAGTCACACAGATCTGCTGCCTGCAGTTTGGGATTTAAGACAACACCATATTTCTTCTCCTGCATCAAATATAAAAGGCTTCTAAGCAACAATGGCTTCACAGGGAAGGGAAAGAAAGCACATCTTCATTTTTTCTTATTGAATTTCATTTAAACTGTGTGAAAATCAGAGTAATGAAAGGGTGTTTTGCATCATTTGTGTAACTGCCATAAATGCATTGCTGCCACGAGCAAGCCCACCTGAGGGTTGCTTTCACAGAGTGGTTCCTGTGCAGTATAGGTGGGGAGGGATGGCACAGGAACAGACCCTAATCCCTGCCACATCTGGCTCTTCTGGAAAGTTTTTCTGCAAATAGTGTCACATGTGGAGCCATGCTTGCTGTCAGGCTTGTCTAAAAGAAAAGACAGTCTTGTTTTTACTGTAGGAATTGGATCAAAGTTCTTTTGCTTTTTCATACCATTAACTCAACCTGAAAGAAATATCCAGTAAAGCAATTTACTTAGGATAAGCAAGGCACTTGGGAAAGGCAAGTATTTCAGTGGAAATGATACCTGGAAAAAAGCGAGTCGCATTGTTTTACAGGTCTGTCGTGTGTGTGTTACCAACATTCATTTCTGGATGCTGGAGCAGATACTTCATCCTTCCCACGCTTCCAGGATATTTGCCCTTGTGATTGCTCAATGCTGTATCATCTCTATGCTTTTCTCTGTGTGCCCTTTAGTATAAATCTGTGCTATAGCATGTGGGGGTGTGTGCTTGCATGAGAAACAAGCACAGTCAGTGTTATTTCAATATTTTTGTTGAGGATTAGCAGAAATTTTTCCCTTATTAGAAGTGAGATGATGGGAAGTTTTCAAAGGCAAAAATGGCAAACACCTAGCTCCTAATAAAAATAAATGGAAATTAAGTGTCTGCCAATTAGGACTGTGAAAACCTTTCTGGTGGTCTTTAGGATTGAACCAAATTATAGTGAAAACCAGATGGGAATGTGTTAAGGATGAAGTGATTGCCTGAGACAAAGTGTGGCCTGTTAGAGGTGGTCCTGAGTGAAGTTTTTGGTGTCTGTGTGTATGTGATGTATGTCATATTATGTTTACAGAGTGCCTTTCTAAAACCTTCAATGCATTGGCTATACAAATATTGCTATGTGCATTGCTTTTCTTCAGTTTTCATATCTCACAAGTGATGTTAAAAATTCATGACCCAAAGATGTTGCATTCAGGGTTCTATCCAGTGGATTGCCTGGAAAAGGCTAGCAGTTACTTCATGTATTCACAGAGCTCTTGGAAGCCAGTTGTGAGGCAAAATTTTGAAGCCTACAGGGTTATAGCCTTTTGAAATAAGAAATAAGGACTGCATTATATTAAGAAACTGATGATGTGGAAGAGATGGGAGCAATCTCTTTACTAAATTGCAGGTCTAGTGGACATAATCCCAAACCACTGTCACACTATGACTAGAGCATGTTGAGTTCTCTCTCTCTCTCTGTCTCTCTCTCTCTCTCCCTCCCTCCCTCTCTCTGTTCCTTTAAAGCTGTCCCCAGGAAATGTTCTCACTTTGAAAGTTTCTTTAGGCAAAAGTATTTGACCAAACAAGCCCAGAAGCATTGAAGCAGGTGTTAGATTACATCACTTAAATAGATCAGAAGCAAGAAGAGGGAAGCTTTTGACTCTGAGGTATAAAAACAGAGTGATTTACACAAATCTTGGGAAGTCTGATGTAGATCTGAAAAATCTGAACCCACATCTGCTACTTCCAGTGTGGCACTACAGATCTGCTCCTGACTGAGATCTGCTGATGTCCCACCTCTGTGTGTTGGGCCAACACAGTTAAAGGTCTGTAGTAGCGATGCATCTCGAGTGATGTGAGACTTGGCTGAGAATAGTGAACTGAGTCTAGCTGCCTCTTGGGCTGTCTTTTCCCTTAATCCTGAGCTGGAAAGCAGAATAGGGCTGGGGTCTCAGCTGCTCAGTGTAATTCCCAGTTGCGCAAGTCTATGAGAAATGGCTAGAGTATCAAAGTACTGATGGAACGCACATGAATTTTTTTCTTACGTTATTGTCTGAGGGGAAAGGTTTATGCAGGTAAGGTTCCTGAGATCAGAAGTATTCACTAGTGTGGAAAATGATTTGGCTGCTATCTAATGTACACTCAAAGCACTTCTGTGCCACCAGAGTAGCGCAAAAAATCTTGGCTGTTTGTTTACAGTTATCCTTCTACTTCTCTGGGTAAACTTGGCTGTTCACTCATATTTATTTTGCTATAAAACAGATAAACAGATTCTGTTTATGAAATATATTTATTATTATTATTATTATTATTATTGAGACTTCTACGTTGGCTGGGTTCCATTTATGAGGAAAGTCTTGAGCAAAACTAGCCTGGTGGGGTAAAGGTGTCTTGCCCAAGCTCCTGTGCTGAAGCTAAATTCTTGGCTTTTACTCAAGAGTTAAGTGTGAAATGTTAGATTGCCTGAGGTGTGATAGACTACCTCTTTTTCCTTTTCTATTACTATACCATTTTTCACTACTGTGATGTTACTGTCCATTTAAGAATTCTGTTGTGGGTAGCTGAATTACTTGAGTCCATTAATCTTCTCCAGCTTCTTATAGATCACCATTGGCCAATAAATTGCAAACATCATTTTGACTTGGGCTGATGGAAAAACTAAGTCTCCAAAATGCTTTGGTGCGTGTGTGTATATATATTTTTCAACCAAAAGAAAAAAATTCAGAGAGCTGCTACTTTCCTGGAAAGCCTGTAAATTTTTATTGGAAAAATCCCAAGCTAAAACATTTCAATAGGAAATACACATATTTCTTTTTTTGGGTTTTCTCCCCTACCTCCCCCATTCTCAAGTAGCTAGACTCAAATTGTTCTTTTATATGTGTATAAAAATGAAGTTTCCTACCAATGAGATGCTGTTAGCTTCTTTGCAGGCACTCATAGAAGTGTTGGACCTGAATTTCTAGCAGCTATCTGAGGGTAACAAAGAGATCAATTAAAGTAGCCATAAATTTTGAACAGATATGACCTCTATCTCTTCTTTCTGAGAGTAGTAAGTCTTTTCTAAACACAAGTATTTTTAAAATGTGCTTAATAAAGCTATTTTTGTTCTCTGGTCTTTTCTCAAGGTTTGATGCTGAACGAAAAATGGGCAGCTCTCTAGGAACAGTATGCTGTAACAGTTGCTTTGCTGCAGAGGGATTTGTGAATTTTATGCGTGTGGTTACTTGGTTTTAACAAAGTTGGTCTCTCTGGGACCAGTGTTCTTACAATCAGCATAATGAGCACTTGTGACACAGGGAAAATTTATAACAACACTAAGAAGCTGCTTGTGGTTCTTGTAATAGCCTATGAGACCATATAATGAGACCTGCATTTGAAATTACATCAAATGTGGACTCACCCCTAACGTATTCAGATTACAGTGACCATTCCTTCTACTTGTTATCTCTGTGATATCACAGGAGAGACATGGGTATATCAGGTCTCCTGGGCACTAACTTCGTTTGATATACAGCCTGTGCATCTAGAAGTTGACTCTTCCCAAACTCTTTATGTGAGATGGAAACAGGTGCTTCTCATTGCCTTAAGTCTGTTCCATGACCAAAGACAAGATGACACTAAATAAACATTGTTAAGGTTGCAGATAAGTAGTTAAAAACATTATGGGTCCTAGTGACTCCAAGGGAAGTTGGCTGGTGATTCCCAGTTTCCATTTCATATGATCTTACTGCGAAGATTTTTCTTCTTCTCATTTTTGTCCACAAGATCACTGCCTGTTAATCATGAAATAGAGTCTGTGTATTCCCTGCAATTCTTTACTCTTGGAAAAAGTGTTGCCACATGGAATTTTTCCAAAGCTTTAATTTCCTGAAGGATTGCCAAAATGTAAGTTAATAAGAAAACAGAAACACAACAATGTTTTGCTTTTCCTTTCAATCTATTTCTTTGTTGTTATTTTTAAATCTAGAGCTTTTAGTCCTGAGCCTATCACCACAGGTAGAAATAATTGCCAAAAAGCAAAATTGCTAGATTAAAATGAAGACAGTGTAAATTCAGTGGCAAACCACAGCGACCTGTGGGCTAACTTGGGAGGGTCTTGAAAATCATGGAGAAAACCAACTTTATAATTGGTAGCCTTATGTTTACCCCATAGGGATCTGCAAATCAAAAAGATGAAGAAAAAAAACCCAACCCAACACACACAAACACAAATCACCGAGTTTGCTATTGGGCACAGGGGTGAGATCATCTTTTAAAGAAGCTTCTCACCAAATTTTCTGTGAGTCAACATTGCTCAATGTTTTGTTGTAAAAAATGCTTGGCTCCTTGAAGGACCTCAATCTGTTACAGTTGAAATAATATTTCATATATATTACTATGATGTTCTCACTTGTTATGAAGTACTTATTAATATAGATTTCCTCAACACTTCAACCTTTCTCCTAGGAATTTTGTATATTAAAACAGTAGTTTTTAGGAATATTAGGCTTGGTGGCTGAAGAAAAGTTGCCAAGCCCTGGGTTATGAAGAAGACTAAGGTAAGAGTAGTTCATGTATGTGCTGAGTTGTTTGAGGTGATAATGGCCTCTGGCTTATCTTAGAGCAGCAATAGCAAACCCACAAGACATGACAATAGTTTACTTTCCTTGCTGATTTTAAATTAATCAACCAAAAGAGGAATGAAAGAAAGCTTCAGGAAGAAAAGCTGGGAGAACAAACAATCTTTTTTACTTCCTGAAGCACCGTACATTTAAAACATCATTACTTATATTCAGTTGGATCTTTTCCAATATCACTCACAGAAAATGGAAAATGTCCAACTGACTTCACTAAAATTTGGCTTGAGGCCTGATACTGAGAAGTGGACTGAGCTTCATACCACAGTGCTTTAGAAGAGGCTGCCTGAGTCTAGGCAGTGCTGCGTCCACCCTCCCTAAAACCACCACTGCATGGGAAGCTGGTTTACTAATCCTCAGCTGGATTCTGTGCCGCTTGTTGATTTTTAGCTTCTTTGCTCTTAGCCTGTATATATTCAGCAAGGCTGTGCTGGATGTATGTTTGGTTTTAGGGCTGTGCAAAACCTCAGTGTCGAGGTGCGTGGAGTGAGTGCTGATTTGTAAGGATAGTAACTTGCATATAAAGCTCTGTTCAAGTTGAACATTGCAGCAGAAGTGATAATTGTTTTTACAGCCAGCCTAACAAAGATTTTAGTGCCTTTAAACTTTTATTTGCTTAAACATAACAAAAGTTCAGTTGTAGTCACTGCTGTTTATTTTACAAGGCAGTTATAGGTGGATTTTGCTGCTGGTCAGGTTTGTAACAAACACGTGCTTTACTAAAGCAAGGTAAAAATCACTCCAGGATCTCTGACAACCTTGGCTATTGTGTTGAGCAGAACAGTTTTTTCTTGTTGGACTGTCCTATTGTGTGTTTGTTCCTGTTAGCACAATGATAGAAAGAAAAGGTTTTATACAGCTTTATTATGAATGGGTGCTGATTCATAAATTCCATTGTAATTGAAAAGAAGTTTATAGTAAATGTTTTCAAAATATTTGTTTAAGTATAATCTGTTAAAAAAAAAAAAAAAGGGAAATATGCGGATGGTTTTAAGTCTCGGTGAACGACTGTCCAAAACATTAGAATTTGGATTTTGTTATGTTTAACTTCCAAAATCTGTTGGAAGGAGACTTCCAATGCAATAATGAAGCTGCAAATTTGTTCCAGTTGTATTTTCACATCGACGACTTGTGGGAAATACATGAAGAACCCTAACTCTGAAATCAGCTGAAAACCATAAAGAAGTCTTAGGAAAATCCATGCAGTTGGCTGATTTGAACAACGGGACATTGCTCAAGTATGTTTCAGTGGATAATCGGGTAGGAAAGAGTTAAGATGACAAATGTGAGTCCTCTTTACAGAGTGGATGCTGCCTTGGATTATGTGTGGCAAAACAGTTAAATATCAGTAGTATAGAACAGATTCCTCTATCCTCCAGAAGGCAAATGGGTTCATTTTTTACAAATGATGTGAAAGAAGTGGAGCCCTCTGCTTGTTGTTTATGTTACCTGTGGTTTCGCATGTTTAAACTGCTCCGCAGCTTCATAGCAGTAATACAGATCTTGGTGCTTCATTTGCAGTTCTGCAGTACAGCAAGGAGCCTTGAATACAAGCCATGTTTATGTAGTTATTTGCTTATTTATTTACCCCCCACACCTCTATCTTACTCTGGAACCTTTTATGGAGGGAGGCAAAGATTTAACCAAAAGGAAAAGTATTTTTACCCTTTACCCTTCCTTTGGAAGGAGATAAAAATGAAATCTAACTGGAGGAAAGTTTTATTGAAAGGGTGAGTGGAACACAAAAAGACTCAATTATATTGTTTGGATCAAGATATTAGTATGTGAGATCCGGTTTCACATAGACTTCAAAAACAAACAAAGACAACTCCTTTTGAGCCTCTGGCAATGTGACTGGCTCCATAAGATCAGAGCTCAAATTTACATGGATTTGTATTAGTTCAGGTATGAAGAGTTTCATTTTGCTGATCTTTTGAAGCAAATTCCACATAGCAGCACAAGAAAGGGCTGCCACATCGGATTTGACACCCTCCAACTGTGCCTTATGCCAATGTTTTCCTTGGTTCCCTCCTTACAAAATAGCTCTTTGCCAGTTTTCTGAGGACTCCATCCTTTCTTTCTTTCTTTTTCTTTTTCTTTTTCTTTTTTTTTTTTCTTTTTTTTTTTTCCCCTTGTTTGGGAATGGTTTAGTTTGAGATTGTTAAAGTATGTATAGAATTAGCCATGAAGTACAGGGAAAGGAAGAGCTGGCTTGGAAGCTCCTCTGTTTTATCTGTAAAAAAAAAAAAAAAAAAAAAAAAAAAAATCCTGTTGGAAAGTGATCCATTGTTTTATTTTTGTCCGTAAACAGTTCTTACACTGTGTGTGTTTATTAGCAAAACAGATATAGCTAATGGCTTTTCAGTTTCTAAGATCTGCACTCATAACATGCGAAATACATTGAACTTTGCTCAGCTCCCAGCTCACATTGCTTCTCAGGCTCTCCCACACTGTGCTCTTGCATTAACCACCTCTGTACCCCATTTGTTTCAAGCTTCCCTGCACTGGCTACAGGCTTCCTATCCTCTGGCCATGAGACAAACCAGAGACATGCGGCTGCTTGCTCAAACCTCTACGGGAATCCTTTCTTCAAATAAAACATTGTAGAAATTATTGGTGGATACAAAACTTCCCATGGAGCTCTACAGGTAAATTAAGATATGGCAGCCCAAAACAGAGCTCCTTGTTCCTGCTGTCATGCTGCCTACATCTTTGCCTACTCTTTGCAGGCTTGTGCACAAACAACGAAAATGTGACCTTATTTACCATGCTAATTCAATTACTGTTAAAATAACACTGCTAAGGCAACATAGAGCACTCTCTGTATTGCTGCTGTGGCTCAAAAGCTGCTATGAGCAAATGGTAGCAACTGACATCTCCTATATTATGCTGTATATGTGCTGTACCAGTCTCTTACAGGCTTATCTTTTGAAAGATGGAGAATATGCTTACATCCTGAACTCTGCAATTTTACAAGAAGTAACAGCTAGCTTGCAGGCATGACATACTAGAACAGGCTCAGCGATTTTCAGACTTTGATTTGTAAAAGTCTGTGCCACACAAGCCAACCCTCAGTGGGTGGGAAGTGGTTGGTGATCTAAGGTTTGCAAAGAGAAACAAGCAAGGTGACCTCATGGCGTTTGATACAGGCTGTTCCTACCCCACAGAGATGTTAGGTTAAACAGCCACACTTCAGATGGACATCCTGGTTTATAGGCAAACTCTTGATGATTTAAAGTTTGGAAAGGGAGAGCTGTTTTGCATATTTGCTGATTCTTGGGTCTTCATTTATGAGGCTTTGAAGTTGGTGCCCATTTAGAAATTCTCTGCAAGTTTTAGAAATAACATTTCTGTGAAAATGTAACACAAAATCTAGTGGCATATGGTTGCATTTAGGTGACTAATACTTGCTTGGGGCCACCTTCATTTACTGCTGGCTTCACCATTCATGAGTAATGTATCCACTCCTAGTTCATGCCAATAAAGCTTTATGCCACCACACATGAAATATTTCACTATGTGTATTGCCTTCCCCATTGCTATGGCATTTTTGTGGTTTCTGTTAACAAATAATCACCAACATGAATAGCTTGATAAAATTATGTAACCTGTAATTGACTTTACCAATTAAGAAGCCTAACAGTAGACTTTTTATGGCCAAGGCTCCATAATTATCTCGAGGTGTTCATTTTCCGATTGCAGTAATAACAAGGGGAGTTGTTCTGAAGAGATGTTCTAAAAATAGTTGATGAGTTTTTATTGATTTATTTATGTTAATTGGACCATAGCAAAACATTTACTTTTCTCTCTGAAAAGTTATGAATGTTGCTAATGCCATATTTACTTCTCATCATCCTGGGTTCTGGATATCAGCATAAGAAATATCATGGAATACTCTAGTGCCTTCTTTCCCCCATATCCTGGACTTATTTGCTTTCAACAAAATCTTCTCCAGGCTTTTTTTAAGTGACTTATACATATGGGAGAGTCTCATCTGCATCTGAGACTTGGTTGTCAAATCTTTTACAGATGATATAAACTGGCACATCATCATGTTCCTGGAACGGGGATGAAGGCAAAAATAGTTTTTGATGTTGTGGTGCTTGTTGATTTTTGTGTGTGGTGGGTGTTTTTTTTTTCTTTCTTTCTTTCTTTCTTTTTTTTTTTTTTCTAATTATTTTTCTGAGTCAACACTGGGATGAGCATTCTCCAGGATGAAAACTAGAGAATCAGGTCACAGACCAAGATACGGGAAATGGGAACTATTTTTAGTGAGAACAGGTTCGTGAGTGGAAGAAGGGGAGATTTAAGATGACAAAGAGAAGAAACTTACCTGTCCCCCCCTGTGCAGTGTGCTCTTGCCCTGACTTTTAGTTCACCCCCATATAAGCATAATTCATGATGGGGCCACAGATGCATGCTTTCCATTGTCTGGAAGCTGTAGGTCACATGAAGAACATCTTCTCTTCAGGACCTGACAAAATATTTTAGAGAGAAGACATCATTTTTTAATTCTTCAAAGGACAAGTTAAATGTATTCATTGCATAAGAAATCTATAATTTAACAGCAGCTGTGCAGCAGCCTTTCCATGCTATAGTGCAGTCTACTATATTGATGATTTCAAATATTTATACCATCATCCCACATTCATGAAAAATATTTAAATTAAACATGCATAGGAACAGATGCCATTCTGTTCTGGCAAGAAAACCTAGTCATAAACTTCTGCTTATGAAATGTGATTTCACTTGACCCCTATCAGTTTAGGAAATCATGAAAATTAAACTGGAAATGCAGGAATCGTTTATGTGAGTTCTTCTTTCAGTAGATATGTGAAGAAAAGACGTTTCTATTAATGGCAGGGCAGAGTTTGGTAATGCTATCTGCTCTAACCTCTAACGCAAGAGCTTATGCCCAGTTAAAAGTTTCTTTGTACAAGCAGAAGGAGCTTGTTAAAGAAGCTTTATAGCTCAAATAACGAGTAATTCATTTCAGTAGTTAGTACTTCTATTAACTGTTAGAGACCCTCTAAGACAATTGCTTTTAGTTTAGTATTAGAACATACATCTTCACTGTTATTCTTGCTATACGAATGAAATGCAGAGAGGCTGTTTCTTGCTGATTCCACCTAATACTGTGTTATGGAACAGTGAAAAGAGATGGGAAATGCCATGTAAAGATTGCAGACTATGGACGTCATCATCCCAACTCTATTCATGTTAAGCATTTACATCTCTCTGCATGTAGTCCATACTGGACTACATTTGTCTAACATATTTGTAGCAAGGACTGAACAAACAATTGATTCTGTCTATTGTACCTAATCTATCTTGGCATTTATACAATCCTTTGAATCCTGTTATTTGGTGGAAGTTACAAAAATAAGTAGGTGATTTCATGGTTCTCTCCATTTCTAACAGATCCTGTTTGAGATATTAGTCTTGGATTTTTCTTCTCCTCCTTTTGTTCTCACATTTTAGCAGTTTTAACAGATTTTATTGTGTTTGTCATCCCTTCCCCCTCCCCAGTAGCTGAATTAAAAAAAAAAAGGTGAGACTCAATGTCACTGCAATAGTTATAATGCATATTATTTATAATGTGTGTTGTTTTTTTTCTCTTACCCCTGTTGTAGTTTGCAAAAGTTCTGCGAAAAGGTGAATTTCAGACTTATTTACTAGGTCTGTTTTTCTGTATGATGCTGTCCTGGGAATCAGAGCTGGACTGATGGAAGGGTTTGATCATTGCAGGGGCTGAAACAAGCTCACAACACTGAGCCTCACTGCACCTGTCTAGGGCACAAACAAAGTTCTTCCATGCTTCAGGCGACAGTCTTGTGAGGAAAGGTCTCTCTTGCTTAGAGGAGATTTGTTGGCCATGCTGGGATACAGCTAGGAGGAGAGCTGTATTGCAGCATCTTGGCCTGAAATGGCTGAGAGAAAAGTTGTCAGGAATAAAAAGTGACTAAATAAATGTACATGCCTGAGCACAGTATTCCCCAGCTGACAGAAACCCAAATAAGTATGAATTAGTGAATCACAACCTGCTAGTTGGGAAGAAATAGGCTTATTCTGCAAACATGGTAAAGTTTCTGGTAGCATTTGCCTCTCCTTCTTATTAATATGAAATCAGATAAGAAACAATACAGAAATAAATAAGAACAACAAGATTTCAGGATTAGAAAGCTACCAGATTCCCTCTCCACAGTTTTTTGTGAAATGGGAAAAGCGGTGCTGGAAGGCACAGGAACAACTGGTGATGTGACAGGAGAGCGCCTTTAGTTTTATTCTCACAGCCATGTACAAACACTGTTCTTTTCATGGCCGCTGTCCTTGCCTTTAAACTTGATACTGTGTGAGTCGGAAGTAACAGGCATGCCCGGCAAAGCAAGACGCATGACCTGGGCTGTGCAGACAAATCCTAACCCAGCTCCCACGGTGTACTTATTGCTCTGCTCTTTTTGTTCCTTCCTGGCTTTTTTATTTTCTTTTAAACCCCAAATAAGCAAATATTCACCTCTTGTCTAGGACCTGAGTAGAAAGAATAGCTATTTTTGATCGCAAAGATTCAATAATGAGAGAGATTGGCTCAGATAGATGTATTTGCTTTACAGTTATAGCCTACTTAAGCATTTAATAGTTGTTGAAGTATTTGTGATATATTTGTATTTACAATGTTTTCAGAATAGGCAGTATAAATTCTCTGGGGCTGTGATATTTTCCTATTGACATCATCTTCTCCTCTGCCACTTACTTCCACTACCCACATTCCCTGTCACAAAATAAATAAATCCCAGGTTTTGAAAGCTGCCAGGATGTCACAACAGAAAAATGAAAGGCCTTTCCAGTAATGTCCTCAGGCACTCTGGGGTCAAAACAGTCAATGATTAAAGAATTTATAAAAATTAAAACAAAAAAGTCTACCAAGAAATCTGCCCTAAGGGAAAGTTACTTGAATTTCTGCAAATGTAATATAGTTTACAAAACAGATATTTACCATAGCATAGAATTCTTTTATTAGGATTAAAAAAAAAATGAAACCCTATTTTCTGTGCATTGTTGCTGGAACATTTATGTCTTCACTGTTGTTTTAACAGAGTGACTCTGATGTGTCATTAGTGTGAATTCTTTGAATTTAAGTAGTAAGTGGATCAGTTGAACTGAATATTTGTAGAAGGTCCAGGATTGATAGTCTTAAAAGCCTATAAACCTCTGTTTACATATAGTTTACACACAGCACGGTTAGAGCACAGGCAGTGCAGCAATCCTCTCATGGGGAAATACCGTGGTTAAGGAGCTGGTTGCTCTGGCTCCTGGTCCAGCCCTGGGCTCTCCAAAAAGTGTCACCAGAGTGGCTTGCTAAAGGCCTCTGAATGATAGACGGGACCTCTTCAGGGACCCTCCAAAGCACTTGTAAGCAAACCAGTCGTGGGAAAATGCTATTGAGATGCAGATAGCATCTTCATAGCTGCTTGCATCAGTGAGAATTAATAAGATATCATAACCGTTAAGGTTAGGTATACTGGCTGAAAATGCGCCCTCAGCCATTCGGGTGGTAATCTGGAATAATTGCCTTGATTATGACAGAGTTGCTACAAGTTTAAAGAAATGTTACTGAGGAAAGAATGGGCTTTATCTCTGGTCTTTTGGATAACCGGTATTTTACTAATATAATGTGTACACACCAATATCCTGTGAAATTCCTGCACGTCACCAGCGGTTTTTATTCATGCCCATTAAAATGCATTACAGTGTGGAGGTTGCTGAAATGTAAATTAAAGGCTACGGCGCTCGTAGTTTAACAGCTGCCATGTAGATTGACAGCCTTTGTGCGCCCAGCTGGCAGTGTCAGGTTAGTGGGTCTCTAGTCACAACATTAATCAGCTTTATTAGTGCCACTAATACCAATTTGTAAGCAGACTGCAAGGATCAGACGGCCCAGCTGTCAGGCACTGCACATAGATTATTACAGGATTTCTTTTTATTGTTTAAGATTGGAATTATAATTTAATTAGGGAATTTAACTATTTTTTACACTCACTGAAAACTAGCGAAGATTTAACTAAATAAAATGTTAACTTCTTTATCCCTCTGTTCTACCATCTTTTCTATGCCCCTATTCCTCATCCTCCTCCCTGCTTCCCCCCCGGCATGCACAGGAGAGAAAATGAATTCACTTCACAAAACCTGTTGTAGTGTATCACTTGCTGAGATGAAGAACTTCTTACACTGCAGCAACAGCTCATATTGTGCTAGTCAGGATTTCCAACTGATTTCAACAGATTTTCCTTACCGTGTTGATGTGCTGTACCCAGTGCACCGGAGGACCAAGAAATACTGAGATTGTGTTTATGATTTGCTCAAAACCTGCTGGCTGCCTGCATGGTTCCTCATTTCTTCATACTAATTACTGTTTTTCAGTCAAAATGCACACACATGCTGTTAAAATCTGAGGTCTGTACTAAACGGGGTCAAGTTACACAATGAATTCTGACTCAAGAAAAGCAGAGCAAAGTTGAAGGCATGGACATCTCGTGATTTTTATTTATTTATTTATTTATTTTGTATGGGACCTCTTGTTCTTATTACATTGCACATCAGTTTCAGCTTAGTTTTAATTAATGATTTTAAATTAGGCTAAGAGGATATTAGCTTGTAAAGCCTGGCGACGAGGAATGGATGTTGTGGCTCAGACACAACCTTCCAAAATCTCTGCGGCTCACATCTTATAACACTTTCTTGTCGGCCATACAGATTACATTTCCTGCAACACTAAAGCAGCTTTTCTACTGGGTCAGAAACATGATAGGTTTATCCTTCAGCGTGGCCTGAAAATAAAACTGAGGGGGTGGGGAGAAATGTCCTTAGCATCTACTTAATACATTGAAATAAGGGAATGTAAAGATGAAGTTTCATGGACTTAAGAGACCTACGCACGAGATATTTTTGAAAAGTGTCACAGAGCTTTTCCAATGCTCCAGAATTGAGGGAAATGATAATTCCGGTTGAGATATCTTTGCAACCCCTCATCTCATACCTGGACCTGATGTGCTGCCCATGCAATGCTCAGGTCTGCACCTCTGAATTGTGGCCCCAGTTATATACTGCTAGCTGTCCTCTGTGCCATAGAGTCCTGTGCCTCACATGGAAGCTCATGGGATGTCCAATTTCTTGTTTTATTTGACTTCTTCTTGTTCGACTGAACATTGAGTTTATCTGATATATTGCCCTTGCTGGGCAGGAGCAAAAATACATAGTTTCTTTAGAAAGGTTCTGGGTTTTAACATACAAATCCTAGCAGCCAAAAGTTACACATAAAATCCGATCTCTTATCTTTCATCCAAAGTGCTGAGTGTGAATAAGTTCAGATTAAAATAGGACTTGTTTCAAAATGCAGCTGATTACTTTTAGTTGAGGTTTTGGATTTTTAAGGAGGCATGCAGGAATTCTGGGCAATCTTTTGAGCTGAGGAGGCAGGTGCAGGCAGCAAGAATAGTGTAAACACAAGAATAAAATCATGGTACACAGGGACTTCTCATGAACATCAATGGTGACCTGATGGACCTTGGATGACCAGAGTATTAAGAAGATGATCAAGAATGACCATAACAGAGGCACGTTGGTGGCAGATGAAACTGTAAAGATTACAATGCTTACTGCCTTCTGGCAGTAAGCCTCTTCTTCACCAAAAGTGCCAGCTTGGTCACTCTCATAAGTAATCCCAGTGCCACATAGGCAAGTCCTCATCTTCTAGTAAATAAAAAATAAAATAAAATCTGGAGAATATTTAATTAGAGGCTGTTCTTCTCAGAATTTACACAGGATGGGAAAAGTAACGGACTGCTGGAAGCTGGCAGCCTAGTGCATATATTTAAAGAAGGAAAAGTATAAGGGAGTGCTGTTTAATTTCATTGGAAGTACTGTAAAAAAAAATTAAGGAGACTATGCATATGTATGTGGAATCAAGAGACATCATAGAGTTAACAGCAAATCTTACCAAACATATATAGCTTCCTCCTGCAACAGAACAATAGGCCTTTTGAAGAGGAGGGAAATGGTATTCGTTGTGTCTGTTCATTTGGGTAAGGTTTTTGATTATTTCACAGTACTTTCTCACAAACTATAGAAGTGTATTTCTGATGAAACTACTGTGAACTTGTTGCCACTTTGACAGGAAAGCTGTAATAGCAGATTAAAAGGAGGAGGTTTCACAGACCAGGCAGAACGGTCACAGATTCAGAAATCACGATGAGAAAAATGAATAAATGATCTGTCTTTTGAAGAAGGGATTGAGGGAAGACAAAGCAGGCCTTAAATACATAAAAGGGAGAAAATCAACTGTTTACTTTGCATAAGACAAGAGTAATAGGTTCAAATAGCAAACAGAGGTCAGTCATTAGAAAAAAAAAACATCTTCATAATGGTAAGAATAGTTAAGACTTGCTGGGAGATTAAGTAGCCTTCAATACAAGGAGGCTTAATGAACAAGTTGGGTGAGCATCTGTCAAAATGACGCAAGCAATGCTGATCTTGTGTTTGGACAAAGAGGTGAGCTAGATTTCCTCCTGAGGTTCCTTCCAGCTGCTTTCTCCCATAAAATTTGATTCTTTAAAATCAGCAACATAATGTGTGAGCTGGCTGTGGGCCTTAGCTTGATGAGCCCTTGCCTCTACAACTACCCGAACAGAGGTTGTAGCAAGGTTGGTGTTGGTCTCTTCTCCCAAGTAACAGCAACAGGACAAGAGGTAATGGCTTCAGGTTGCACTAGGGCAGGTTCAGGTTGGATATTAAGAAAATAAGTGAACAGCAAGTTGTGACATCCTACAATGTCTAGAGTGGAGGAGATGACCCACACCTGAAGTAGTATTACTGCTGTTATTACTGGAATAGTAATAGCTGATAAATTGCCTTGAAATTGTATGGTATCACAAACAAATACACCTCCAGGCAATGGAAGCATGGGTTTCAAGTAACTTGAAAATACTGAAGAGTTTAAACCTATAAGAACTGCAGAGTTTTTCTGTAAGCCAGTGAGGCTGAATGAAAGGTCATCAGATCTTTACAAGCTCATTTACATAATTAAGTGTATCTATGCCAAGTCTTCTTTTGAATTTAACTATTTATTGATAAACTTTTCAAACTCATTCTAAAATGAACGTTTAGATCACTAAATGTGCATGTTCAGTATTTGAGGACTTAAATATTTTATAGAAATGTTGGAGAAACAGAGGAAAGTTACTAGTATGTGTATGTTCTACTTACAGTCCCTCTAGAAATTTTCTGAGTTTATTAAACTTATGGAGACTCAGATAACTTAACCATTATAATTAAATGTAAACAACTTTGTAATAACAGTCCTGATGTGTCTTCCCAGAGAGTGATCCTAGAGGCCCAGTGCACTTAGAAATACCAAGGAGTTGCATTACAACCTGCTGAGACACTGCTGTACTGTCAAAATGATGTGGCAGTGAGCGCATTTTGAACAGTCCTAACCCGATGTTTTGAGTCTCAGTCAGCTTTAAAAATGTATTGTTTCCTTCCAGCTTTATTAGTTTCACATCTCTGTGTAAAGGGCAAACTTTCCAAGGACTGGATGTCAAATTCAAAGTTTTATACTTGTTAGTTCTGAATTCAGTAGGTATGAATAGAACAGGAATGTTCTGATACTTTTGCTAGTTTTATAGGACACTGATCCTAGTCTAGAGTGCATTGAGGATTCCCGCATTTTGTGCAGGGTCAGTTGGCATCTTCTTTCATCACAGTTTGCAGAATTATGACCATACCCAGCATGGGTCCCTCTGCAGCCCTCAGAGCAGCAGAGGCATCTTGTATGACCCTGCTGCAGATGATATGTCACACCAAGGATGTAGGGAGGAAGGTTGGCTTTGTAGATGCATCTTGCTCTGGGCTTCAATGCACAGCTCTCAGTGTGGAAGAGTATAGAGTTAATGCATTGTTATCCTGTAGTATATTTGGTATGCAAAGAGATGATGCTTTCTGGATCCAAAACCTGGCTGTTCCTTTTGGTCTTAAAATGTTGTCTTGCCCTTTCATAGAATCATTAAGGGTGGAAAAGACTTCTAAGATTGTCTAGTCCAACCACTAATCCATCCCCAACATGCCTACCAACCATGTCCCTCAGTGCCACTTCTCCATTTCTTAAATGCCTCCAAGGGTGGTGACTCCACCACTTCCCTTTGCAGCCTGTGCCAGCGCTTCACCATTCTTTCTGAGAATAATTTTTTCCTAATATCCAATCTTCTTTGACTGGCTTCCTTCACACCAGCCATAAATGATATTAACACACATACTTCTTATTGAATAAGCTATATTTTACGTATCTCTGCCAGAAGCTGAGAGGGATCAATTATTAAGATATGTACTGGTAAATGTTGTAAGTTCAGTGCTCAGCAAGAGTGACTGAAGCCATTTGATTTTTGTTAACAAACAAGAAAAGGAGCTGTGGGAGTGAAGGGAATTGTTCATTCAGATGGGTAAAAAAAAAAAAAAAAGTGAAAATAAGCTCCTTTTTTCTCTTCTTGAATTTCACAACTGACAGATGCTTTTGCCACTGTGGGTGCCTTTTGGCAATGCAATAATATGGCAGCCAACCAAGCAAGCAGCACTGAGGCTCCCTGTTCTGCAAAGGGGACAGCCCTTCAGCAGCTGGGGCTGAGAGTCTGCTCTCTGTAGTGGACTGAGGAGCTCCCACCAAGACTTGTGAGGAGCAGGCAAGAAGTAGTTCCCATGGGTAAGGTGAAAGGAAACATAAAAACATCTGAGGAAGAAGTACCGTTGCTCTGGAGAGGGATGAAAGTCAGTAAAAAAGTAGAGGAGAGTGAAGTGAATGATGCCTTGCATGTTTATGACAGAGCCCTGATCTCTGGGGTCTCCTCTGTCCTGGCAATGACGTGTCTCTTGTTGGACCTAGATGGGGAAGCTGATCCTTTGGGGTGTGTGCATAGAAAAAGGCCATCCTGAAGTAGGTCAGAACGGTGAGTCAGGAAGGGCTGAGCGTCACTACAGAGATCCTTTTGTGGGCACCACGCACACACTGATAATTTTAGAAAAGAGAAAAATTTACCTAGGGAGCTAGCACTGCAGTCAGGTTTTTTTTAAATGTCAGCTGCTTAGTGTGTTACTATAGTCAAGTTCAGTCTACAATAAGTGGCATTTATCAAGGCAATCTGTTTATTTTTTTTAACATCTCACTTATGGTGATTTTAAGTTCTTTACATTGGACTATAGAAAATCCTCTTACAGATTCTGAAATTATCCCCCATATATTTATATAAACAAAGCTTAGGAATGGGAAATCTAAATTGTTAATCACTTGTGCTGTTTTCTCCATGGAAATATCAAGCAGCTTTCTTTTGAGAGGGTAAAATACCCTCTTTGCACTCCATACAAAAAGGTTTTCTTTGTTACACCTGCCAGCATGAAAAAGGATTAATTTTAACAGAGCTTAACCTAGCCATCTAGGGGAAATCATTTAAATGACTCCATGTCTTGGTTGCTTTTAATGGCACTGCTCTGGTGACTTCATTTGGTTTTACAAAATATAAGAGAATTTTTTTGACCTGTGCCACTCAAGTTTGTTGGATTTTTCTACAACTGTTATGGATAATGTAGGCAAAGCTCAGCTGTACCTCACCATGGAAAATATATATGTATTTCTTTAGGATTTTTCTATGGCATTCATCAGGGAGAGCAAATAAAAACTTCAAAATGTGCCTTATTTACCATTACTTCATTTTATAAAGCAATGAATCCTAATCTCATGATGAAGTTTGGCAAGTGTTTGTAGAAGGCTTTCATACTGTGTTTTACAGTAAGTAGAGAAAAGTTGAGCATTGTTTCTGGGTCAGATTACTGGCATTTTCTTCTCTTTTAAGGTATTTTAAAACGAACCTGTCTTTTGTAGAAAATGCAAGCCGAGAATTTCTGCCCAAAGGGACAGAGTACTGGAAAGAAAAATGTTAATTAAAGCAGGAGTTTAACAATAGACATGGAGTGGCTTTTTATTATCTTGACAACTTCCCTAGCCATTAATGTTAGCAAAGAGAAAGGTATAGTGCTACAGAGAGCACTGGTGTCATGCATTGAAGCCAAATAAAGCTGCTCATCAGTGCCGACAAGCTGCAGGAGTGCTCTGAGGAAGGTGCTGCAGACCTGCTCACTCAGGACGATGGTGAGCTGCTCCCCTATTCAAGGTCCAAGAGGCCATGGGCACCTGGGGCACAGGTATGGAGACACAAATGAGAAACTAATAGAACACTTAACTCTTTGAGATTTTGTGGTTTTTACTGTCCTTAATGTGCTAGTAAAGTTTTCAGTGTATGTAATTTGTTTTCAGCTTTAAATTCTGGGAGTCAGCCTATAGGAAAAAATATAAGTTAGAGATATGAATCAGGGAAGTGTGGGCTCCCCCAGTACTGAGCCAGAACCAGCACCTCTCTTGCCTACTTAAGAAAAATGTCATTGAATCATTAAGGTTAGAAATGATCTCTAACATCACCAAGTCCAACCATCAGCCCATCCCCACCATGCCCACTGACGATGTCCCTCAGTGCCACATCTCCATGTTTCTTGAACACCTCCAGGGACAGTGACTCCACCACCTCCCTGGACAGCCTGTGCCAGTGCCTGACCACTCTTTCAGAATGATCCTCCTCTAGCTTGAGGAGATTAACTTTCATCCAATCGCTGTTACTTGGGAGAAGAGGCTGACCCCCACACGTCAAATTCAACAAAATAAGTGTTTTCCACTGGGAATTATTCAGACTTCTAGGACTGTCTGAAATATCTTAAGTAAAATAGGCCTGCCTAATTTCCAAACATAATATGAATATTCAAACTGTACTGCTGTAGGTAGAATATGGCGAAAAACATGAAAGTTTTTTTCTGCTGTTAAATTCTGTTTGGTTTCTCTTCTTTATTCTTGATGTTAGTACTGGTAATGAATAGCTGATTTAGTTTGCTTTAAACTATTTATAATGAGTAATGTTACTAAGCTGAAAAGTAAATTTGTGTGAAGGTCCAGGTGACATCAGCTTCTGCAAATACATTGGAATAGATCAGTGAACAGGAAGTAATTAAATCATTTAAAGGAAACAAATCTCACAAATTAATGAGATGAACAAAAATTTCTGGACTTTATGTATTGAATCCTTCAGTAAGAAACACTATGCTGTATTTATAGTCACATTTTTAGTGATTCTCAGATTTAATCAACTTTTCATAGAATCATTATGTTTGAAAAAGACCTCTAAGTTGATCTGGTCCAACTGTTCACCTACCACCAACACTCCCCACTAAACCATGTCCCTAAGTACTACATCTACACTTTCCATAAACACTTCCAGAGATGGTGATTCCACCACTCTACTGAGCAGAGTGTTTGATGCATCACCACTCTTTCTGAGAAGAAATTCCTCCTTTCAGTCTGCTTCATGTATGCAAAATCCTTTGAATGTAATGAAAAGTGTCACCTTAAAACTAAGTTTTAAACTAGATACAAAATTCTTAGTAAAGTATAAATTTAAAGAAAAAAGCATTTCTATAAGTGTTATATACCTGTAGTATTAGCAAACTATTTTGCATTCTGCTTTTATATTTCCCATGTACGTATTTGCACAGAAAACACTACTTACACAACAAAGGTTTCCAAGAGGAATCGAAAAATTTTTGAAGGCATAAACCTTTGTATATATGGTATGCCCTTTCTCTTACAATGATATCTACCACTTTCTTTAAATTATCATAATAAATGTAATTTTTCCCCTTTGGGAAGGTATAAGACAGAGTAACTGCCTCTAGCAACTTGTCCTCTAGTCACTGGCACTAAGTTGCTGATGGACACTTAAGGCACAAAGACAGATTTCCCCCTCACGAGTGCCCCATCTTCAGGCTTGTGTTATGCAATTTTTGCTTCCCATTCCCTGGTCAGATAGCTTGATTGCTTGTAATTTGTAGGTGTATCTGAAGAAGCAGTAACTTTGGTGAGGGAGCTGCGAACCTTGAGCTGTATTTTCCTTGGGGAATATGTGGGTGTCCTCATGAGTTTTGTCACACTACCTGAGTTCTGTGATAAGGTAAGAATTTCCAGGCATCTATTTGGTTGCATAAATGACATGAACAGGCTTATTGTTTGAAAAGCACAGTAACCCTCAACAATCCACTAATTATGTTCACAACTTTCTGAAATGAACTATTCTGCAATTATGGGTTATATTTAATGTTTCTATAAGAACACTTTGCTATATTCTTTTCAGCCCTCTCCAACTCCTTTTTGTTCTCCCATACTGACGTATTCAACTCTACACAAAAGTAAATGTTGATATGAAGGTGATTTGGAGCAAATACTGAGGCCAAAATGCATAAAAGGCATCAACTGGAAAGGAGGTGACACGATGGCAGTCAGGAATTTAGTTGTCTGTCTAAATCCAGATCTTTTTCTCATCCTTGATTGTTGCTAGCACAGAAATAGGAATACTGCCTCACTTCAGGCATATTTCTAAGGCTAACATGTGAAAGATTGAGAGGTGCTCAGATGTGATGATGGTGCTAGAGGACTTACAATAGATTACCATATATCACTGTCTTTTCGCAGTTAAGAAATGGGTTTTAGCACATCTCATGCTTGAGAGCCTCCCTTTGCAGGTATGTGGCAACTATGCCTTGGAGTGTTGTGCCATCACTGTATTTTTAGATGCAGTGAGGCATTTTGGCCTCTCTGAAAGGATCTTGTACAATAATTTCAGTGGCCCATGTATTTTCAAAGTGTTGCTTGCCTAGTGAATTGTGCGCTAAAGATTCCAAGTGTGGTTCAATAAGTGTGTGTGCAATCTGACAAAAACTTGTCAATACATCCAAAATGCCAAAGACCTTGTACTCCTTTCACCTCTAGAGTAATCTTATTGTGGTGAAAAGGGCATGTGCAATTTGTGGGTGGTTTTGCTTCTGTTTTCTTTCTCTGTCATTCAACTTTCTGGAGAATAAGCAAGTCCTTTTCTTTTTCTTCACAACTTTTCTTCTCCACAGTTTTCTTTTTCTTCTTTTTCTTCTCCGATTTTTGAAGAAATATACCCAATGCAAATATAGTTTTTGAAAGTAACATAAATGTTTTTGTAATCGTCTGTTTTAAAAGCCGTATGGATTTTCATATGGCATTCAGTGCGTTCTCAACCCTAGCCAGTTTTTTTTCACTGTCGTCCTTCAGAAATAATAGATACATAGCCCCGAAGTTTATTAAATAGGTACGATGACCCTAAGTTTGGGAGTTTATGTAGCCTGGTTGTGGTTTGCCTGTAAACACAACCTTTGAAATATTAGGTTGGAGTAACTTTATAGTGGGACAACAACTAACATAGCAGGGCCTGACCTATAATAGTTTGCATTTCAAGTACTTAACAAATGAGATTCAGAACATCTCCCTGACTGATGTTTACATGTTTCTTTTCCTTGGGATGATGACTATGATTTTCCATCCCTGGCTGATGACAAATGAAGAATTTGGAAAGTCCCTATCGCCCATCTGGGAAAGGCAATTGCAAGATTAGTTAACTCTCCTTTCCTCTCCCTCCTCTCTTCATCTGTTAGATGTGTGGGATTCCTGCCTCATCCTTTTCTCAGGAATCTTCTCAATTGATCTTGACTCAACAGAACTGACTGGTCCATTTTATCT
>JAOWBP010003503.1:24329835-24348327 GCA_028571105.1 Tragopan temminckii
GGGGTGTGAGGTGCGGGGGAGGAGGCGGAAAAAAGATATTGCGCTTTTTTCTTTTTTTTTTTTTTCCCCAAGTGTGATGAACTGTTTTCTCCTCTAAGTGTTTTAAATAGCGGCAGTGTGAAAATTGCATTTGCTTTGAATAATTGCTGGCATTTTTTCCCATTGCAGCCCTATCTGGGAGCTCTGTATCTAATATTGCTCTTGCACGATGCATGGAGGAGCAGTGTGAATGGAGCGACAGGTCTATCTTAAAATATTTTATAATATTTTATTTGCTCAACAGTTCTATGCTGTGGCAACACAGGCTTACGCAGCACTTTATAAGTGTAGGCCCTGATCCAACAGAGGCTTATAGTACGTATGTTTAACTTTACGCTGACTCCAAAGGGAATATCGTGTGTGATATGGACTGTAGGTAAGGCCCATTTCCTGCCTAGTGAAATAAGATGAGACCCAGGACAACTGTGCGTGAGTAGGAGTCTTGAATGGGAAGAAAGATCTGAGGGAAAAGATGTTTAACATTGCAGGTCTGGAGCAGCAGGAGGGACATGCCAAGGGTGGCAGGGGACCTTGTGATGGGAGCACGAGGCAATGGCTGATGGACAGGAGGCTCTCCTGGCTATGAGTCAGTAAAGGCCTTATTGCAGTCTCTTGATTTTTATCTGTTGACTAAATAATACTGGTTGACACTTCAGGGCATTCATTTTTATTCAATCTAATGAATACTGTCAAATCCTGAGAACAGCTTGTGGAATTCATGCATAATTGTTTCACTGATGAAGAAATCGAGGCAGGGAGGCTAATGATTTTCCCAAAGCCACAGAATGAACATCATAATTAAGAAAAAAAAAAAAAAAAAAAAAAAAAGCACAAACCAACAAAACTCTTTCCCAGGCCTGGGCTGAACCACTAATTCATCTCTGAATGGAGGTGAGCATTTTCAGAGGCGCTTCAATTTCATTTTTGAGTCATTTAGGCACCCTTAGGAGCTTAAGTGTCATTGAAAAGCAATGCTATGCAGGCTCCTAAATGTCTAGATCAACTTTCAAGCGGAGCTTTATACTCCTAACTCACTTGAAAGTACTTGAAAAGATTATCTGATATCTGCAAAGAATATCTGAAAGGATATTATAAACAACTTTCTATGATGTACTTTGTAGGTGATGTTCTTTATAGACATGTATATCTATATAGAACTATACACATAAAATACAATTGGTCTGCACTGTGCTCTGCTGGAGGCAAACAGATCTGGTCTGGTACAACTGGCTGGAAATAATTTCAGTTGATTCCCAGTCTGGCAATGGTATGTCACTTCTAGTAAGGGTTCTGCTTTGTCTGAGGAACCAAGTTACCAAGGCTTGTCTTTGCATGCAGTGTCTGGGTAATCCTTTCTTTCCCCGCTACCCATCAGTTTAGAAGCTGTATTCTAGTTTGCAGCATCTTCCTCTTGTATGGCTAATAGAGGAAAAAATGATGAAGTGATTAGGGAAGCAGAATCCCTTCCTAAGGTTGCATGTTACATTCCAACTTAGTCATGTGAGCATCCAAGCCTGTGCACGAACTGTTTCTGTTGCATGATGCTAAGCTGGCTATGTGCTTTCCCTTCCCATTCAGGTGGAGTCCTTGTAGTGCCAAATAATATCCACTTCTGCCTCTTTGATGAATGATATTCAGGATCATGTGCTATTCAGTAACGTATCCAATCTGCAAACAAATTCACAGATGAGTACCTACAGGAGCTGAAAGCAGCAGATGGGAAAAACAGGGAAAGTGTCCTCCAAACAACTTGAGTAGGAAGTTTGCCTGCACAGTGTGTGCTCCATGTGGCTGTATCCTGCTCCAAGCTGCCTGCAGGCAGCTGCAGGATTTGCTCTTCGCTGAGACCAAGTGCAGCATTTCATGCAGTGCAAGAGCTGAAGTAGAAAGGGGTTCAGTTTTGGGAAGACCTTGCATTGGCATGGACACCTTCCACTGGTTAGGGAAAACACCGACTTGTCCCTGGCTGTCACCACGCCTAAATTTGACATTTGCTGAACTGAGATTATTGGCTCATTGCCACTTTGCTCATAAACGTGAGTTGAAAAATGGATGGGATACCTTCAGGTCAGAAGAGCCATGGTGTGTTCTGCTGCCTGCATTCATGGTATACGTGTCCTGCAGATCTGATCTTAGACCCGCACGTGCATCTCATGCTGGGATGTATGGAAGCTCTAACTGGGTGTACCCTGTGAGTTGGGCTCAAAGTGTTTGAGTGCAACCTCACTTATGAAAGATCCCTCTGTAGTATCTTTGGAAAAAACTTAGTGTGCTTATTTGCATCTCTATACTCATTTCCAGCTCATTGCTGTTCCATAGCTGTGCTGGTGTCAGTGCTACAGAGCAGCTGAAAGTGGCTCGATGTGCTTCTGGATGCTGTTGTTTGTCCTTCACAGCAAAAGAAAGGATGTTTGTTTGGATACTGAGAATGAGGAAAACCGCCCCATCTTTCCCCATGGCATAGGTACACCCCCCCAAAAAACCAGCAAGAGCTGCAAAGAGGGCACATAGTGATACCTAAAAGCTGATGCTGCCTGTGAAATATCACTGTGCTCCCAGGCAGAGAGGCAGCAGTGTGAAATCGTGAACCTTTGCTGTGATCCCACCTTCATGTCACAGACAGTACGCAGCAGCTGGGAGCAGCGCTGGGGGCTGGAGATGCGAAATGTGTGTGCTATAGGAAAGAGCAGCCAGCAGACTGCACTGAAACATCAACTGTGAGCAAGTTGATTAATGTTAAACGCAATGGGGTCAGGTGTGAGCACTGCAGAACTCAAGCCCCAGTGGACTGTAGCCCAATGAGTGGCTATCCATTCCCCCTGTGATGGGTTGGGGCTGTGCCCTGTGGCGAATATGCAGTTAGTGGCATATCTCTGAGTGTTCAGCATGCAGTGATTTGGACATTGTAGCCAGAATAACTTGGAGGAAGCACTACGTAAATGCCAAAGTTGCACTTCATACACTGATGGTGGTACTTTTTCAAGGAATTTTCACTGAGGCAAAATTAACATGCAAAAGATACGGCAAATCCACTAGCAAATTATGTAAATATTTTGCAAGGGGCAAACTTTCAGTGCCAGGCGTGAAAATTGGGTCACAATTCCCATTAACAATTACACAGCCTGCGTGCCTAATTTTCCAGGCACCATGCTGAAAATTCACCCCACGTTATGGAAGCAATTAATGGCTTAAAATTCTTTTTAGACCGGTAAATGTGTAGAAGTGTCAATAGCCTTTTTCTGTGTGGCGTTTAATGAGCTATAATCTGATAACTAGATTAGATTGTTCACTCATGATATTGACAAAGATTGCTTTATATCATTATTATTGCTATTTAAGCAGCAGAGCACTGCCAGATGCACGGATCGGAGCCCTGTTGCGCTAGGTGCTGTACAAATATCTGCGAACATGTGGTCTCTTTGCTGAAGACAGATATAATAACTACTTTGCTATTCTGGTCTGCTAAGGCACCAGGGAAATGCTGAAGGTTCCCACACAGTATGAATCTATTAAAAAGATAATCTGAAGCTATTTTGGTTTCTCATATAGAGGATTCTTTTCCTTTTCAGTGCTTACACATGACTTCCATTAGCATTAAATGTGTGCAGAGGGAGCGTCGCTCTTAACGTTTGTAGCTCTGTACCTATCCCTTTCATATCAGTTAAATCCCAGAGAATATAACTGTTTAGTAATTGTCTGGTATTTAATTAAAATACAATAACTCCTTTCCAGAGACGCCAGTTGTGAATCTGGTAGCCCAGTCATAAAGATGCTAATTCAATGAATATTCATAAATCATGAATATTCATAGAGTGTCAGGGATGTTCTTTTGTACCCTGCTGCTATGCCAGGTCTCGCTGGCACAGCAGACGGCACATGTTGAAGGAGCTTTGCTCCTAGAGGAGAGGAGAAATCTCTGTGCCCGAGCAGGATGTGCATCTTGATTCAGCTCTGAGGTGTATATGGGTAACTGAGGGCACTGGCAAAGATCTGACCATAAAGCACCTCAGCTGCCCCAGGTGGCAGCTCTGCTCTGCCCATCCTGTGGGCTTCACATAGGAAAACCTGTCATAGAACAGAATCATAGAATTGTTAAGGTAGGAAAGACCAATAAGATCACCCAGTCCAACCATCAACCCATACCTGTGACTGCTTCAGACCATATAGCTCAGTGTGACATCCCCATGTTTCTTGAGCACCTCCAGGGATGGTGGCCCCACCGCGTCCCTGGGCAGCCTGTTCCAATCCCTCACCACTCTTGTGGAGAAGAATTTTTTCCTAATATCACACATGAACCTCCCCTGGTGCAACTTGAGGACATAAACTCTTGTCCTATTGCTGTTACCTGGGAGAAAAGGCTAACCCCCACCTCACTACATCCCCCTTGCATGCAGTTGTAGAGAGTGACAAGGTCTAGGGCTGCTGCAAACTGCCCATGGTGGTGGGATCTTGCTCTGCGGTTCTGAAGGGCTCAGCAGCCCCCTCAGGTCAGCTGGGCTCGCTCTACATGTGCTGCACAGGCTGGACTCTTTCCTGTGCCCCATCATATGGTCACTTGTGGGGTGATCCTGCTGTAGTACTTGGTACTAAGTGTATCTTAAATTAATTTTGAGGTTTGTGAGGGAATTTAGTGCCATATTTCTTAGTGCCATATTACCTTAAGCATAAAAATTGATCTTGTAAGTAAGAGGGAAACCAACATTTTAGACAGGTGTATAGTGATAGCACAAAGGGAAATATTTTTAAACTAAAAGAGAGGAGACTTTAGATTAGATGTTAGGGGAAGTTTTTCACTGAGAACATGGTGAGGAGGTGGAACAAGTTGCAAAGAGAAGCTGTGGATGACCCATCCCTGGATGGGTTCAAGGCCAGTCTGGATGGACCCCAGGCAACCTGGGCTGATACCTGATTTAGTGGTTGGCAGCATTGCCTGTGGCATAGGGGCTGAAAGTTGATGATCTTTGAGGTCCCTTCCAACCCTGATCATTCAATCATTCCTCCACAACTCTCCTTGCTTTCCTCATGACACGTTGTGAAGAAGGTAGACATGCATCATCCCTAAGAATCCCTCATATGCCTTTTGTGGAGCAGACAAGAGAGTAAGCCTTGTGACCATTGCTCTAACAGGTTTAAATTGTTCCTAGCCCTCTTTATTGATGGCTGGAATGTTCTTGACCGCAATCACTGGTGTCTGCAAACTGCCCTGCTGCATGGTATTCTCGTTGGTACAGAGTGAGAGTGTTCTGCAGTGCCTGTGGTCCGGCTTTGTGCAAGAGATGCTCTCAGCCTCTGGCACAGCACTTGCAGCATGCTCACAGACACAAACGGCGAAAGGAGAAGTAGAGAAGGGCTGTGCGCCTTACCCTAAAGAGCTCTGTTTTCTCTGGTAATTTATTTCAGCTAATACACTTCGCTCATAGTTGCCGGCTCCAATCTTTGCTTACATAAAAGCTTATTTAGAGCTCTTACGATCAAATCATTCATCTGGACTCAAACTCGCTTCTAAATTTGTGCATGCAAATTTTATTCATGGGCCCAGCTGTGTTCGTGCAGAATTTGCATTTGTGCATATGAATGTGTTGTTTTTCCCCTCTGTCAGCATACAACCACAGGCTGCAGCTGAAAATATGGACCTAGATTTCAAAAATTTTAATGACCGTACATTGAAAGTTTTAGTGCCTTTCCCCAGAGCTGGCAAACTTATGGATAAGCCTTATCTTTGCCATTTGCTTTAGAGAGCTCACAAGTGTACGTTTCTGAAGACTTGCTCGCACATGGCTTTCAAATCAAAAATGAAATGTTGTTTTTCCAATATGGGTATTGACATGAAAGGGCAATTAGGTTTTTGTATTGCTTTTTATGCCACTAATCCTTCCTTCCTTTCTCTGTGCTACCTCAGTTTATTTTGTCTTCTGAGAAGAACTGAATTGATTTTTTTCTGGGGGCTGGCATGGCAAGAAATCATTGGAGGCTGGGAAGAGAAATACCTTTCTGCCTCTGTTAGCAGGGCCAGATTGGAGTGTAAATAAATACCTTCCAGAGAAGGAAACAGTAAATCAGTCTTGCAGAACAATTTGGATAGCTGATGCGTGCAGTATGAGCAACTCCACTTAGCACACTACCAGGAACGGTGCTGTAAGTTCCCATTCCTCTTAATCAGAAGGATCTTGCAGCACCCACTGATGCCAGAAATCACATTGTGGCTAGCATTTGCTTTCTGCATCCCCTGTTCCTTATGAATCGTCTGTCCGTAGCCTCTGAGAGAGGACTACATCAAAATCAGGCAAAGTCAGGAGCTGGGAAAAAGTCCTGCCAATAAACTTGCAATCATTTCTGAACTTTAGAATCATAGAATCTTAACGGTTGGAAAAGACCTCTGGGAGAATCTAGTCCAACTGTCACCAGTCCCCACCATGCCCACTAACCACATCCCTCAGTGCCACATCTTCACTGTTCTTGAACCCCTCCAAGGGGCGGTGACCCCACCGCCTCCCTGGGCAGCCTGTGCCAAAGCATTACCACTCTTTCTGAGAAGAAAGTTTACCTGATATCCAACCTGTGTACTTGCTTTAAAGGAAAAAAAAAAAAGTCAAGAGCCATTGCAGTTTCTAGAGTAAGAATGCATTGCACAGCATATTATTTCCCAATATTAAAACTCATGAACATTTGAAATATGCTGTCTAAATAGGTAATCGAAAATGCTGGGAAGAGCAGAGGGCGTGTCAGGAGAATTCCAAGCATTTGGCATGTCAGGATTCTTCTGAGAGATTATTTTTTGAAAATGGCTTCCCTAGTATTTCTCGTGGCACTCACTGTTTGTACAGGGATGGGCTTTGGGTAACAGCATAGCCTTCACCCTGCTCTTTAGTGGGCATGGTGGTGATGGATTCACAGTCAGACTAGATGTTTAAGGAGGTCTTTTCCAATCTTAATTATTTTATGATGCTGTGAAATGCAGTTATAAACTAGAGATCGTTCTAGAGAAGGGAATGTGCTTGTGCTGCTTCCCATTTTCAGTGCTGCTCCAGAGCCGTGGGCAGACCCTGGACGTGAGAGGCGCGGAGGCAAATACTCCATGTGATCTGTCATCATGGATGTTTCTTTCTGCTAATGAGAAGTATTGAATACTCTTGTTTTTTGTTAGGGGGTTGGGATTTTGGAGAGGAAGCTAGAGGTGATTGCTGATACTGTGAGAGACTGAGAGTTCGACCTTCCTTTGGTACTGTACAAGACTGTGTGAACTTTGGATAATTGGTAACGTTGCAGGTTTGTGCTGGAAATGAGCCCTTGCCTCCAATTGCAGAGTTGGAAAGCTGTGTCTAACCAAGTGGTTAGGCTAAGGCTGAGCAGTGACTAAGTGGCAAATCTGGACATGATCCTAACACCGCTCTGCCTCTGTGCAACATATGTAATCGTGTCAGAAACGTGGTAGGAAAGTGAACCATTCCAAACTTTGAAGAAAAGTTTTGCATTTAGGATGTAATTTTGTTGTTGCTGCTGCATCCCCTGCTGTAGCCTGCTTATATGCTACAAATGAAGGACAGCAGAGAGCTACAGTGCCTGTTTTCTGGCACATCTCCTACCTTATGCTTTTGAGCCTTCAAGACTTGAGGTGAATGAGTTATTCTTCGAAATAAGATTGCTTATCTCTTCAGCATGGACTTTTTCAAACAAACTCAGGTCCCAGTCCTGTTAACTTTGCTCATCTGAGTTGTCCATTCATATAACTATTTAAAAATGCCAGCGTAACTAATAGGGGTTGTAAACTTACAACATTAAAGCTTTAATGAAAAAAAAATCTCCATTTTTTTTTTTAAGTGTAGACTGCTTGTATTGTCTTGCTTAATCTAAAAACGATTTTTTTTTTTTTTTTAGTAAGGATAAAATAGGTATTAATTCAATCTTCCTCCCATATCTAAGGATTTCAGTACGGTACATTCATCTACAATTTTGTCCAATATGACAAACATTTTGCTCCTATATGAAGAACAAAAGGTGATTGAAAAAATCACACTTTCTCCTTTTTAATCCAGTAGTGCTGGTTTGAAGAAATAGTAGATACAGAAGGGAAAATGACAGTCTCTTTAACATATACTTAAGTATGGTAAGTGCAACGATGAAAGCAGACATAAGGAGTGAGAAAGATATAAATGGAAAGATTAATGACAGCATTAATTGATTTGCATCTATCACGGAGAAGTATTTGCAACATAAAAAAGTAGCAGTTTGTGAAAGGCAGTGTAGTAACCTAATTCTCATCTGGGTATTAAACTTAATACATGTAATATTTCTACGGTTTTACCTGACTCCCTTCCTTGTTTTGTTCTCTGCCTTGGAATTTACAATGCCCTTTTGTGTTCTTATTCATGGAGTGGTGAGCAATGCTGTGACCTCTTTCGCACTTTAGACACGAAGCATGTGCCTTACCTTGCCTGATGATTGCAGCTGGCTTTGCACCATTTAAAGAACAAAAAAAAAAACAAAAAAAAATCATTTCTGCAATCTGGTAATGTAAATTATTTCTTGGAAAGTATTGCATAACACAGAGCCTGTTGGATATTCCAATTTAAGTACATCAGAGATCCTTATTCCTCAGCATCCCAAGTATGGGTTTCTCTTGGGCATGACGGGGTACTTCCAGGCCTGCTGATATCCAGACACAGTGAGGATGTCTGCGTGTCACCCAGAGGGGCCATGCCCCCACAGATGCCCTGGATCAGGGCTGTGGCTGAGGCTTGTGCTGCCCTTTCCCCTGCAGGATCCATTTTCAGTTTCAGTTAGAAAACCTGTAGCAAAGATTAGCTCGATGCCAACTGACGTGAGGAAGAAAGATTGTGCCTTTTTGAGGCTGTGAGGGCTGAGCAAGAGAAACAGAGGAATTCTGAGGCTGACAGGGAGTAATTGCTGGGAGTGGAATCTGGCCAAGCCTCTTGGTTCATGCTGGGAGCACCTTATGCAGTCTGTATTACAGCTATAGGTTTCCTTGTGAAATCACTTACCTTAAATGACCATTGCCTGAAAGACGGTATATAATGAGATAATGTAGATCCTGACACCTTCCTGGATAATGACTCTGTTCACCTGGTAAGAAAAATTCTCCTGGCTGAATTGCCTTTACAACAATTTACAACAATACTTTTTCTTTCTTTTTTCTTTTATTCTTTTTTTTTTTTTTTTTTTTTTTTTTTTTTTTTTTTTGAAGGCTCATGTCCAAATACTGTCCAAACTTTAGGAAATCTCGCATACTCGCAGTCGGATTGAATGGTTTGCAAAGAGAGACAGCCAATGAAATAAGTGCATAAGATTAATTTATATTCTTGCAAATGTTGTCTTGGCTCTGTATTTATTCATTGTTCTAAAATTTTAAACCAACAGAGGTTCTTTTGCCTCAGGAAAGAGATGCTCTTTATGATAAATAATAGCTTTTCCTTTAAAAAGCCAAAAAAAAAAAAAAAAAAAAAGGTGAACTTGAGTATGAATTCCAGGAGACCAAACTGTTATGGCAGTAAGGCCATTAGGCTGCAATTTGTCTTCTAACAGATGTTGTAGAGTCCTGTCACTTCGAATGCTAAAACAGATGGGATGTATGCTTGAAAATGTACGAGAAGTATTTAATTTCCTTTCCAGTATGGGACATTTCTTCTCTCTGGGCTCTTTGATGCTCTTTGCCTGCTTGTTAAATCCCATTGCGTTAGTTGGTGTGGTTTAATACATTATTAAGCTGGATTCTTAAGAAAAAAAGATGTTGCTGTTTGATTAGAACATATCTACCAGTCTTTGATAAAGACTGGCCTTAAACTTTCTGTAGCTGAGACTTTGGTTGTGAAAAGATCTCCTTGGAAAGCTTTTTCTGAGTTTTTTCTGATGTAATTAATCTTGAGTTTCTTTAGTTTTGCTGAATGGGATGTGATTCCATTTCAAGCTGACCTTTTATTAACCTCTTCTGAGATCCCCTGTAAAACGCTCTATTATCACATAATACAAGACTGTAGAAATAATGATACAATATCTGGTCCTTATTTTCACCAGTTAGGGTAACATCAACTAAAAGCATAATATGTATGTCTATATATTAAAAAATATATAGATTACCTGGGATTTTATTTATAATACTTATACCCATATTAGACTAAAAGGCTACTATGTAAGTTATAAAGTTGCAGTTATTTACCATAACTGTGATTTCTCATCATCTGCAGGAAGGCTCAGCTGACTTCATTGGACTCCATATCAGGTTTTCTAATCCAATGCAGCTGCTTTTTCAAAGTCTGGGGATTATCAAGTCAATCCCCAGATGAACTGGGAAGTTGTTAAGTGAAAATGACAGTCCTTTAGCACTGGAGTTAAAGTGGTCTAAAAACTTTGGATGATTCTCCCCAAGCCACGTGGTGGGAGACCGGGAGAATGAGTATTAGCTTTCACGAGGCAGACTCGGGCATTCAGCCTGTGAACACCAATACCACGTATTACAGACAGATCCATGTCTGTGTTTACAGTTCATACCATATAATCCCATTTCTCCCTTTTTAACTGGCTCTCCATTCAACACTTGCTTGTCTTCTGAAGTCAATGGAAGAGACCCAGTATCACCAATGTTCTATAATTCTTTCTCTGTTGTAGGATATGTAATATTCTGATAAAATTAGTTTTGTAATAACGCATTGTTTAGATAGCTAGCACAAAGTTCAGCACCTTTTAAGCTGTCTGTACTGGGCTCATCTCAGGTGCCCAGTAAAGCAAGGAAAAGCATTGAGCGTGTCAAGTGACAATATTATTTTCAGCTCTTAAGAGATTTGGGTTGCACAAACTTCAAGTTATGAGTGCCAGTGACTTGGCATTGTCCTGGGCTTTGCAGCTTCAGTGCCTGAGCCCTTCAAGGGTAGGAACAACCATCAGCATAGCAGTTTGTAAATGTTTTTTCACGTTAATCCTTTTCTTTCTGGGCTATCTTTTCCAGTTTTGGGAATCAGTAAGTAAAAGCTTTTTATATTTCTTTTTCTTCCTGACTTTAATGTTTTATGTTCTCTGGAGAGCAGATGATGAAGCCCATGTGAATGATTCCTTCTGTTGAAATAGTGAATGTTATTCCATTTTTACTTACGTATTGCTAGTTTCTTTTACAATATTTTTATTGTATTATTTACTTTAGGTTGAGGATAAAAATCAGCTATTGTAGGCCTGTTTTGGACCTGAATTTATATCTTACAGTGGTTTTCCTTACTGTAATACTAAAGTTCAATACAGCTGTCCAATATAATCAGAACTAAGCATAAAGGACTAACACAGGCTTCAGAAAGTATTTCTTAAATCTGAAGTCTATTTTTCAAATAGTTGTTTTCCAGAAACAGGAAATTCCAGGTGCTGCTCCAATTTACTGAGCTTTTTGGTGAAAATGCAAGAGAATAAGAGTTCAGAAGATAAGTCTCAAGCTACCATAAGGATGGAGATGATGAACAATGTGTGTTATGTTTAGATTTTGTGATGCCTTCGTGTACCTGTTCTGGTTTCTTGTTCTCTGTTGGCTTGTCTGGTTACTAGTTTCGTGATCTTCACACTCTTTGGTGGCTTGGTAGTTTGTGAAGCAAAATATTACTATTTCATGAAAATAACAGCTGCTCACCAATATTGCTTCCCCCTCCAGTTGCATACATTGGAATTTATGATACCGTTCTTTAAAATTCACGTTCGTTATTATTCAAAAGAGTAATGCAACTTGAAGTAATAAATGAACTCAAAGTTTGTATTTATCTACCTTTTCTCTGAAGTTTACATAAGTAGAAAGAGATTTTACAGCCTTGGGATACTCACCCATCCTCAAATAATTTAAGTAAACATTAGACTTTTTTTTAATGAAGATTTTTATTGTCCATACTTCTCCAGTGAATTTTTTTAAAATTATCTACCAAGTGAGTCAAGCAGTAATTCAGCTGTTAAAGCTTCACATGGCTAAAAAGTTATGTTAAGAATTTATTAGCAGCTTAAAATTAGTGTTGCAAAGACACCAGGTATTTTAAGCTGGTGTGATTTGTGTACCATAAAAACTACGTCAAGAGTAAAATTGCATAAGGTTACTAGTCAAGTGAAGAGGATGAGATTTACATGAAGAAGATTGATAGGGCCTCTTTTCTTGGCTAAATTGCTTAAACAATTTAAACACCAAATTTAAAGTAAAGTAATATGAGGGGAAAGAAAGCTGAATGTGATAGTTGGACACCTTAAGTCAGGTTCAGTAGAAGCCATTTCCCAAGAAATCATTATCTTGCCAGAATATGACAAAATACATAGCTTGGAATTGAAGCATGGGAGTGCGGTTTGCTGGATTTTTTATATTGCCTGCATAGCAAGAATACAAAAGCAACTACGTGCATAAAACACTTCTCTGCATTCTAAATATAGCAGCGCCCACTTGAATGAATATTTCATAGAAGAATAACCTATATAAAAGAATAAATGCAGGCAGCGATGGTGGTGGTAGGATATTGTTTTTAAACGGAGCAGCTTTTAAGTGAGTAAATGAATATCTAATAAAAGTGCTAACTTCTTGTATGAAAGAAGATCTGATAGCTACTTCATTGGTTCCCAGCTAAGAAAAGTTTTATAACAGGGAGAGTATGCATAGATGTAAGCTGAATTAAAAAGGAAACTAAAAACTTATGCGTGTTTCTGTAGATTAGACTTGTTCAAGGTAACCAGCTCACTTGAGGTGTGATGCAGTAAGAGAAAAACACAAACACTGTCCTGTTGTGCATCGAGCCCTGCAAGGAGCAGGCAGTAGGGGCCAGGGAGAGGCACACGGTCAGCTGCCTCTGCTAAAGGGAATGGAATGTACTTCAATGGTTTCAGTCTACAACTCTTTGAGGAAATATCCAGGGTCACGTTAGGCAACTGCTTTTCTTCCCAGAGGTTCTTGCGCATGGGTTTCTGCAAGGCTTCGAGCTGCCCCACTGACACACATTCCACTGGGAGGGGATTACTGAGTGGGTTGGGGTACAATGTGCTCAGTGCAGACTGACACAGATTTTACCATTTCTACTACCACCACCCAGTCCGGGTGCTCCAGATATGCCTTAGAGGATGCTCAGAACATAAATTTGAAGATGCTGGCAGGACCTAAATCCAGCTCAATGGAGTATATTTCAGGCTCAGGCCAAGGTGATGACAAACACTTGAATCTGTCCTTAGGCATGGACCACGGTTCAGCAGCTGTGTGTAAGCTGGGGACAATGGTGCAAGTAGTAGAGTGCAGAGTGTGCTGCTGTGAGAGCTCTGCATGCGTAGGACAGATGGGGAAGGCACTTCTATGTGAGAATTAATAAAAGCTTAAAGCTTGCAAAATTTTGGTCAAGCATCTTGAATTTGATAGTGTACCTTAAAACATGGTGTATAAAGGAGAAGTTTAACAGGGATTGACAAAGGTTGCTGTATAAAGAATACAGAGGAAAAGAAATAACGTATCTTAAGCCCTAAAATATGAAGGGGAAAAGATTTGATGAAAATGTATCAGAATTAATGAGGCTATGATGTACTGCAAGCCGCTGACCGAGGAAGATCAAATGGGTTAGGCGTTTTGTTTGTTTGTTTGTTTTTAGTTGTTCTTGTTTTTGAAATTCATAGAAGTTTCATTTTCATATGAAGTTCTATCTGTCTTCAGATTTCTCCTAGGGACAAAATAAAACATAGAAAAAGGACATTTCTACAAGTTCTAAGGAGGCTTTTTTTGTTGTAGTCTTGATTTTTATTACTTTTTATCTAACAGAACGTAAAGAGCACACAGAGGAAGAGCTATTTTATATCTGATTTTAGACAATAATGGGGAAGTAGCTAAAAGCATGAACGTAATAGGCAAGTTGGGGTGAAATTGAGCATGAAATGAGATTTCATAATCTTTGTGAAGAGATGGAAGAGAAAAAACGTGTAATAAAAATGGACTTGAGAGAATGATAGCTAAGATCTCTCTGGGGTTGACAGTAAAGATAAATTAGCTGCCAGATCCTCAAAGACATGAGATAACGGTACAAGCACAAATGAACCTACTATAAAGATCAGCTTGGCCGAGGAGTAGGCTCTGCACAGGTAAAAAAGGAAACATATCAAAGTGGAAATCTGTCAGACTACCAAGGATGAACACTTAAAAATAAGATAAGTAGAGCCAAAATTGGGAAGGGAAAGACACTGAGGTGCGAGTAGTTGGAGACTTTGAACTAAGGAGGAATCATCCTCAAAGTATATTAACAGGGCAGTTGGGATGGCGATCGCTGCTTTGCTTAGTGAAAAGAAAGCAAGCTGCTAATGGGAGATTCCAGAGTATTTTTTTTTCTTTCAATTGAGCCTCCACTAAAAATTTGATTGTTTTCACATTGCTAGAACTATTAAAACCAATGGAAAAGGGACAAAATCTTGACCAAAAATAGAAAAGAACAGGTTAGGAAGTTAGAGATGAATTAGATGTTTTCAGTTGTCTGGTTGTGATGGACTTCGTTCTGTGACTTCATTCCAAGATATTTAAAGTTTTGCCTAAAGCAGTCTCAGAGCCATTAGTGTTATCTTTGAGAGCTCATGTGAGATAGATGAGGTACCAGAGGCTGGAAAAGAGCAAACACAGTGTCTTTCATTTTGAAGAAGTGGAAAAACAGAGCAGCCAGCAAATTACAAGACCAATCAGTATTAATTTCAGTCCACAGCAAAATTCTAGAACAAAAATATCAGACCAAAAGACCAAAGAAGAGCAGCTGAAGGATAGCAAGGAAATGAATAGCTGCCAGCTTGAATTTGTCAAGAATGAATTGTCAAACCCCTTGAATTTCCTTGTGTAGCAGGGTAACGGACTTCATGGGAAGGGAAGAAACAATTGACATAATGTCTCTTGAGTGTAGTAAGGTTGTAGTAAGGTCTTTAAAATTGGCTTGTATGATATTCTCCGTGTCAAGGGAAACCTAGACTAGATGAAAATGCTGTTAGGTAGAGACTGAACTGGCTAGAAAAACAGTTTTTGAGAATAATTTTTGGTTGTGTGAAGGAGTATCAAAACAGAAGGATATACTGAATGAGGTTCTGTGGAGCTGTGGCTTGGCTCTCATCAGACTGTGACCTGAGTGATGCAATACATATTATGTTCTTTAAATTTATAGAAGACTGAAAGTGAAAGGGACTGCAAAGCCTTCTGAGTTCAGAACAGCCTTGAAAAATCAGAAAAAGGGTCTGGAGGAACAGGATGAAACTGTAAAGTAAGAATAGAGCAATGACAGATTAGGAAAAATAATAAACTGCAGGAATGCAAAATGAGGATCAACCGTTTGGGCAGCAGTTCTTCAGAAAAATCTCTGAGGATTATAGTGGATTGCAAACTGAACATGAGGCAGTGTCATGCTGTTGCAAAAATGGCAAATAACAATGAAATGAGTATAAATGGTAATGTAATCTGAAAGATATGTGTAGTAACAGCTCTGCTTAGTGCCTGCAGTCTCTTCATGAAAGAATGTCTGGTTTGGGGTACATTCATGCTTCTAAAAAGATGTTGGCCACAGGGAGAATCCAGACAGGAGTGTGATGCACATGGTCCCATTTCATCAAGAAGTTAGAGCTGCCATGAAGAAGTTGTGGGGATGGATGGTTTTTGGCATAGCTCAGGGAAGGCATTTTCAGGGTCCTGGTGGTAGTAATGCTGGTTCTTGGAGCAAGAAGTCCTACAGGTAGTCTCTCCAGGCCTTCTTCATTCTGCTTTCTCCCATTCCCCAGATTCTCTGCTTATGATAGTAATCTCTCTTCTATAAATACTTGAGAAGGGGTGATATCATTCTGGCACTTCTGTTCCAGGACTTTACACTCAAGTGTTTCAACTGCACTTGGCATGGCTGTCAATATCAAAGCAAGATGGGATGTACTTTCTTTGGGTGGAGTGCTGCAGCTCAAGCCTGTCACAAGCAGCACAAAGCAATAGGTTTTCCTGCTGTTCTGAAACTCCTCGCTGTGTATTTACAGATAATTAGTCTGCCTGTCTGTGTCTTTCATGTACTGTGTTGGTGGAACTTCTGAGCTGTACAACTAAATGATTAGAAAATTGTTGAGTTCAATCCTAGTGTGTTGAGTTTTACTGCAGGCTAAATCGTATTCTTGTCTCGTTATCCTAATCAATCTGTTTGCGCCTCTTTCAAATTCCTTCACTCGGATTTTGACTCTCAGTGCCCCAGATTAAAGCTCTTTATCCATACCTATGTGCTTTCTCTTTTGTAATTCCAACACAGATTTGCATAGCAAAGGGGATATTTGTGTTTCTTCTGACCTCATCAATATTCTGGTGCGCAGTGTGCACTTATATGATGGTTTATTTCATGATGATGAACAGATGCAAAAGTGTCTTCAATTGTCTTTGGAAATTAGCAATGGTCAATACATCCTGCAAACACAATGCTGGATGCTGTGGCGCATGCAAAGCATGCGTGGCAGGCAATGCATATAGCCTTTTCCTGCCTCCAGCACACTTCATTTAATTTTAATAGTGGAAGGAGATGTGGTATCTTTTGAACATAGATATCCTTGTGGGCTAATGTAAGGCTTAGACAATGAGCGTTTTGCATAGGAGAATTTGGCTTAAACTGTCAGTCTTCCAGAGATTAACAACTTCATCAACCACTGTTGATATTGACAGTCAGTTGCTAGGCTACATGTTTACTGCTAAATGAATAGGCGACTTGGGGCCGGTGTGAATATTCAACAGATTGGCAAATAAGTAAAACGTGCTGTGACTTGATTTGTTAATTATAGTCAAAATAAATGGCTGTATTGATGACTATGATTTTACACAGCATTAGTCCTCTGAAAACAGCAATTAAGTCTGCCATGTAAACATATATCTTGCCTGTGACAAAAAAAAAAAAAAAAAAAAAAGCATTAAACAAATGAAAACACCACTCCAAGCAGTTTCACTAGGAGTCCTGAAGTGCTTACATTAGTTAAATTATGTCCTTGGGTGTTTTTACACCTCTGACTGAAGCACAACATTCAGGCGGGGTCTGGATTTTGAAAAGCTTTCTTGTTGTCTGCATGCAGTGCTACTTATGGTAGAATTTATCAAAAGGAGCATGATCACATATAAGGAAAAAAACACAAGTAGTAGGATTTGGGGAAGATGCATTTTTTTTTTTTTCCTAACACTACATATTTTTTCCTGTTGTCAGAAAGCTGAGCATTAATTTATTACGCTGTATACCCTCTTCAGTGGGCCTTGTGAAAGTGTTCTATACTGTATCGTTGCATTCTAGTGGATGTGATATCAATTCAGTTAACTGGAGATCACTTTCCTTGATCCATACTATTCTCTTATTATATTTTAATGTTAGCATATTGATTTGCTCATTCTATAGTTCAAGACTAGAATGCGTTGTCTGTGAGGTTCACTAACTGTTCAGCATCACTGTTTGTTCAGAGTAGCACTGAGATACACAGTGTCTTTTGTCTGAAGTGTGGAAAGCATCTGTTCTGTTTTCATTTACGTTACCAATGTCTGCTGTGGTACTGGTCAAGTTCCTCTCTCAAGATCTGACTCAGTTTTGCTATCTGTAATATGTAGCTGTTATTTTCTTCTCCATAAATAACCACTGACCTAAAGAGCACTGAAGCTGCCAAATGTGCCCCAAGTATCACAGAACAGAACGAGGTTGTTTTAAGCCTGAGAACAGCAAGTGTGTTTTTGCATAGAAAAACACTAGTTTCTCTGAATAGGTCTGTGTTACCAAGGCATGCTTGGCTTTGGGTTGATTTGGGGCCAGTCATTATTTTTTCCTTGAAGAGTGGTAGAAAGGAGCTCTCTTGTGTTAAGCCTTATTTTTATCCTTATGGACATCTGTCCTTTGTATGCTCTTGAGCAGTTGTCTTCTGTGGTCCTTCTCCCAAGATCAGAGCAGCAAAAGCCAAGCCATGCTGACACACATGGACTGCAGCTGGTTTGAAGTAGGTTGGCACCAAATCCTAGAGCTGAGAGTGGAGAGGGGATTCTGACTTTTCCTTCAGTGTGTCACTGAAAGAGGAACTGCCCAGTGCAGGTGCTTAGTAGGATCTTGCTGAAAATTGAAGTGAAAATGTGTGAGGAAACAAGAAGTGGAGTACGACTGGGAAAAACTGGGTCTGGAGGTTGAACTGAGGAACTGGAAGGCAGAAAATAAGAATTGCTTGCTATAGAAAGGTCTCCAAAACCACCAAAAGTCCTGGGAGAGAGATAGGAGAACTGAGATCAGTTTGAAAAAAAGTAAGGTTGCAGAAGATAACAAGGAAGCAGGTAATCAGCTGCAAGTATTGGCTGGTAGCTTTGATCTTTGCTTAAGGATATGAGATCAGTGTTCTCTGTTAGTACATCGTGATGCAGCTGTGTGGTATTCATCACCTCTGATACCAGTGCAAGTTATGTAAAAAACTTACAAAAAAATAAAATAAAATAAAAATAACCCCCCCCCCCCAAAG
>JAOWBP010003503.1:24348427-24378361 GCA_028571105.1 Tragopan temminckii
TTCTGCACCTTCTCTGGGATTCTCAGGGCTTTGCCGAGTCAAAGCACTGAGCTATAAGGTTAAGCATGAACATTAATGAAATGTTATCTCTCTACCAGATGGAACTAAGTGACAAGTACTCTGGCTGTCAAGCACAGAAAATTGTGAATCTGTCGCACATCCCCTGACAACAGCGAGGCAATCTAAGAGCTGACTTATGCAATAGGAATCACACTGCGGAGCATCTCACACGGTCAGAAAGCTGACCCTCGGTGCAAGCTGGGTGCCACTGTTGTTTTCCTAGGGTGCATCTAGCTTTCTGATCAGCTGCCACCTTGTGAATAATCCACTAAAGAGGATGTTTGTCAATGCTAAAATAGCTACAAGTGAAGGCTCAACTTGCATAAAAATTACACGTATACTTGAAATCTTTACAGCTGATGTTTCCAGATAAGAGCAGATACTCCATTCTGATCAGCCTTCAGCTGAAAGGTGTAACCACTACGAGGCTTCTGCTGTCAATGGAACATCTTCCCCATCTATCAGGATACAGCAAAAACATGATGTTGCTATATCAGAGTGTAGCAGTAGAACTTCCCTGGAGCCTTAAGGGATTGCCTCATTTTACAGGCTTAACTGCTGATAAATGAAGGTCTTTTATTTAATAAATGCATACTCTGCAGGAACGATCATGTAGTATCATCATTTCATCCACATGTGAAACACCACCTTTTCAGAAGTGGAATGCAGAGCATAAAGGGAATGCAAACATATCTGGGATGGAAGTTCAGATGGAAAGGGGAGTCATGAATCTAAAACAAGCTTTCAATGTTGCTCGTAGTCTGAATGCATCTCTTTGGTCTTACCTTGTAGCTGAGCTGTAAGGTGGTATCAAATAAAATGAAGTAGTTCATAGGAAACTGGATTCCTTGAGCTGTTGTGGTTTTTGGAATAAATTTACCTTTGCTTTACTACTGACCTGCTGCATTTCTCAGAAAATGCCCTTGCTTCTACTCTTTTTAAGAAGGGCTCATTTTCTTATAAAGTTTAGATGAATGGTTGGAGCGGATTTTCTTGTGTAAAAATATTCATTATGAACAAACTGTGAATTTGTGAATATGCATGATTCCCCTTTAATCTGTTTTATTTTTTGAGAAACATTTCCTTTAAAAAAAAAAAAAAGACAAATGGGTCTGTTCAAACTGACCAAAAAGACTTAAGTATCAAGTGTCTAGCAATCTGTGCACAAGCTGCCTACTGGTGTGATTATTTTTCACGTAAAGAATTTGCTGAGTGACTTTAAAGAAAGCCACAAACGTGACTGCGGACAACTCATGAAGGACTGAAATTTGTTCAGTAAGTTAATGCATTTCACTCTAACAACAAAACAGTAATGGATGTCAAGTTACTATGATAAGAGGAAAAAAGCTTGAGAAGGAGGGTTAGAAAATTTGAGGATAGATTGGAACACCACCTGTTGTACCTGGGAAGCATTGTTCATTTGTTTCCTTTCCTCACAGTGGAAAGGAATGTGATCATCAGACTAATGCTTGGACAGGTATTTAATTGTTGGTAGAGGTCAGCTACTTGAGATGTGGCTTCAGTGAATCATTAAGTTTAGAAAAGACTGCTACGATCATCCAATCCAGCTGTCAGCCCATCCCTACCATACCCAGTAAGCATGTCCTGAAGTGCCACATTTTGTTGAACAGACTGTTGAACGCCTCTAGAGATGGTGATTCCACCACATCCTTGGGCAGCCCGTTCCAATGTCTCCCCACCCTTTTCTGGGAGTTTTTCATAGATTGTTACAGCATGAAAAACTAGCTGCCCATGGGATTTCTCTGCTGCCATCCCAGGTGTTCAGGAAGCCATCTCAAAGCACTGTGTAATGGACCCCTTCTTCTGTCTCCTTGTTTGGACTATGCTACTTGCTGTACCTCCTTCTTAGTTTGCTAATCCTCTTTCCTTGTGGTAGATCTGCTTGGAATACTTGTGTGGGAAATGGCTGTAGGGAAAGAGGGGAACCTACAAATCTCTCCTATTGAGAAACTTGTCCTAAACTCAACTCACAACACTTTTTATCTAGATAAGTTATAACAACGATGGCTTTCCAGGGGCTTAACTAAGACAAGTGTTTTGTGCTTTGTAGAATCTCAAGCATCTGTCTGGGGTGGCCAAGCCTTGGAGATGTTGGACATCAAGTTAGCTACAGCATTCTGAAGTCCTGAGCAAGTAGATACATGGCAACTCTGGTGACAGAAAAAGTGGGAGAGATGATTGTGAATGTCTTCTGAAAATTATCTCCACACGTTGTTTGATTTTTTTTTTTTTTTTTTTTTCTCTCTCTAATGTGTATTTTACTGTATGATGAAGGTATGGTGTTTCTCTAGCCATTGGCCTGCTGGAAATGATTTCTCATTTCTTTAGGCAGTTTCAGTAGAGGCAGTAGAATATTCTGCTTATGCAATTGCTGCTGGTAATAAAAGCCATGGTTCCAGATGCATGCATTCACAGTAATGAAAGAAGGTTGCATTGCAAGTAGTGGCAGCTTCCACATCGGCCATAACTCACCACACTCCCAGTTCAGCAAGTTTTAATTGGTGAGATTTTCAGCTTTCTCACAGGGAGCTTCCAAACCATCTCATTAATTTTGGTAGATGTTTATGCTGTCAAGAGATATTGAGCTCTCAAGGAGGTACTACTCTGAACAAAACAGTGTTCTGAATGTATAGCTTGCAGCTTAGGTAAGCACAGGGTAAGAGATAAGTGCTCTGATGTGATAGGACCAGAGATGTGAGAACAAACTCTTGTTTTCCTTTTCCACTGTAAATATGTAATTAAAAAAGACAAATCAGCTGACAAAAGTCAGTGACTGTTGGCAGCATGAATTGAGTGAATTATATGGGAAACATGAAAGTTTCTTTGACTTCTGAGTGCTGGGCAGCGCTGTCCCATTTCTGAAAAGGCCTAAAAGCCTTCTGTGATGAAGTGATGAAGTCCTCTGCAGCCATGAGAAAAGGATCACAGGAGCTGGTCTACATCGTGATTCAGAGTGCGCCTCTTGTCCCCACCACACCCACATGCTCCTGCCTTCAATTTGTATGTTGTGCCTGTGATAAAGAGAGTGTCAGGGCTGGGGGAGGCAGGGATGTGCTGTATGAGGATGTAAAAAGGGATGAGAAGACTCAAATAGGAAGGGAGAAATGGGGAAAGCCTAGTGTGTGCTATAACAAGGGCAGTTTAGAGAAAGGGAAGAGTTTAACCTCCAGTTTGTCCTCTCTTTCCCAGAGTGGGACCCACAGCCTCATATTCAAAAGCTCTCCAAAAGCAAAAGCTGTCAAGGGCTGCTAATGCTTCCCATTACCCAGCTTTGAAATGGCTGCCATTGCTGAGTGTTGAAATGCAGCCAGTGCTGGGGTAGGTCGTGCAGTTGCAACATGCACATCATTTTTGAGCAGAATATCAACTGTGCTAGAGAAATCCAGGCAGAATGGGAGCTGGCTTGGGCATCCGTGCTTGCGTCTCTGGGCTCATGGAAGTGAAAAATGAAATATTTGCCTATTGCAAACAGCTCCAACACAGTGATCTTCAAAAACGTGTTACAGGAGCATTGCTTTGCTGCTGGCTGTGGGAAAGGGAGGCTGCACTTCTGGAAGCACACCAACCTTCCCTTTCTCTGCCACTTGTATATTGACCCAGCTTAACTCTCTCTGGCGGGGTCAGGAAGCACATAAGTTCAGAAAGGCTACCTGCCAACTTTCATTTTTCATAGTTAGTCATTCATGGCTTTTTGTGGAAGAAACGCCCTGTTTGGTTAGGAGGTAAACTTATTTTGGCAGGGAGGTAAATTCGCAATTCTCACTGTCAAATTATGGCTAAAAAGAAAGAGAAACCATTTTGGCATTCCAAGAATTAAACTCGTTAATGTATGTAGCATTACATTTTAGCAAAGTAATCACAGCTGAACATCCAAAATGTTGTCTTGAATGCTTGGAAAAATTACTGAAAGTAGAAACTGAAAGGGTTCTGCAGTGTCCTTTGTGAGAGGAGCTGCTAGTAATTCTGATATTGGGTCAGCAATTCAAGATGTTAACAAATTTTATTTATGTATAATAGATGCATGAATATGCATATGTGTGTGTAAGTAAGAAAGAAATTGTGGTAAAAATTCAGGTTTTCATATTTCAATCCATACTACTGCCTCAAGCTGTGCATTTGTAATATCCATTATTTGAAGCTTAGGCTTTTGAAGTACATGTATGTACATATGCAGACACACAGGTATACGTATATATGTTAAAAAAAAAAAAACAGAAGTAATGTGTCTCAGGAAAAAAAAAAAGGGCGGTGGTGGAAAGCACAGCTGGTTCTTGCATTGTATTTTGAGTAACTCTGTGACTCCACAAGCTCTTGCATTGTAAAGGTCTCAACTTTTGAGCTCTGTAGTCTTTGGAAGCAAGCCATGGTATGTTGTAGGGGTGCTTGAAATCTGAAATAGAAATGTCTTAGAAGCAGCACACAAATTAGCAGATGTGAAAGGCTGACTTCCAAAAGATTTTTCAAGTATATTCATTTCTATTGCAGAGGATTTTTCTCATTGGTACTTGGTATTTTTGCTCTAGAAGTGGACCTGAGAGCGTCTGTTTAAATAGTACTTTTGAGCAGTTGTTTGAATAGAGATATGTGAGAACTCCTAGAAAGAGAGAAGTGAATTATTTATTAGGGAAGCTGAAATGGATACTTCATTATTGTTTAGTGTAATTAAGCCCCTAATATTAATATATAATCAAACATACTGCTTAGGGGTTTACTCTTCTGATTCTCAGCCTGCAGATAGCATCTTCCTTTCCTCCTTTTTACTCATTAGTAGCTTAGATAGGCATGAAAAATCTTTTGAGCTTAAATAAGAGATCTTTGTTGTTGTTGTTCTTGTATAGTTCAAAAGCAGTTAATTTTTAAGACCTCAAACTTGGCACATGGCCACTCTCAGCTGGCAAATGCACCCTTGCTATTTTTGCTGTGTGCGATTTTTAGTTCTTCTGGAAGCTGCTGCCAAACAACTTCAGACTAATTCTCCTGCCCCTTGCCTCTTCCTATCGCTCTCCAAGTGCTCTCGTGTGCTTCCACCCAGTTAATGTACCATCTGTAAAATGAAGGAGTAGCTCAGTCCTTGATTTCTCTGCTAAATCCCTGGGCTGTGGTGGCAGTGGCTGGTGGCTTGCACGGTGATGACTGTCAGCTGGGCTGGAAACGCTGTGCCCTATCTAAACCATCATCCCATGGATAGCAAATTGCTAGGCACTATGATGCCAGTCCATATGGGAACTGTGGTGCAGGGTGCTCTGTCCCCTCACTGTTCCTCCTGCCATCCGTCGGGATGGGCAATTGTGTCATTATGACCATGCTGTTTTATTGGCGTTGGATATGCATTTGGGAGAAGATTCTGATAGCTGCAGGTGTGTGAAAATAGGAGCTGGAGTACTTTGGGAATGGCAAGTGAGTTGTTTGGTGGGAAGGATAGATAAGATGGCAGTTGGGGAGAGACTTCAGGCTAGTTTATGAAGGCTAGGAAGGTTCAGTGAATTATTATTTTTTTTTTAATAGCAATTCATGAAATTAAAGTCAATGCCATACCAAATGTGAAATCAGAATGTAAGAGTGAGCTATCCGGAGGCAGAGGGTAAATGCCATAGTCTGGCTTGGGCAGTATAAATAAGCAGTTCTTCTGAAAAATTTGATCTTCTAAAGCAAAAATTTCTTAATTTTTTTTAATTAGATTTAGTGAAATGCTTCATTTATTGCTGTAAATTTTCCAGATTAAACTTCTACAGGAAATGTGAAAAGCTTGCAAATCTTTTCTCATTTTCTATTCCACTTTATCAGCAACAAACAGAAAATCTGTCTGGGAAAAGATACAGAGAAATACAAAACAGTGTTTTTTCCATCTGTAAAAAGAATCAGTGCATCTCTGAAACGCTTCAAATGGCATCTCTCCTCCTCTACCATCCCTGACATTTATTGCGTTACAGTAGTATTTTGATAATATAGCTGAAGAATGCAGTGTACCCCAAGCTTTCTAGTTGCACCAGCAGGAGTTTGGTTCACAACTGATTCATGGCTGCATGTGCCTTGCTAATGCTTCCTTTTCCAGAACTGGATATTATCAGTGCATGGTCCTGGCATGTTTGGTGATGCTTAAAGGTGGCAGGAAAGCCCAAGTCCCTCTGGGAAGGAAAAGCTGTACAAGTGAGAGAGGCAATCAACCAGGAAAGGTAGAAAAGTAGTCATTGAGAGACAGTGTCTATTTAAAAATAACGGTAATATTTGGACAAATGTGGCTGGATGTTGATATTTTTGATTCTTTGGAGTGGTGGAAGCCCTAGGCTGGCCAGAGGAGTATGGAAATACTGTGCTTTCGCGTTATGTAGGTTACGTGTTTCTCCCAAACACAGAAGGGTGATTTTGTAGTGGAATTAAGCAGACAGCGCTGGCAGCGTAGCCATAACTTGCTGAGAGTGACAAAACTGAAATTGGCAACTGAAAATTAAACACACCAAGGTTTTTGACAAGGTTTTTGATATCATTTTGTTTTAGATAGCGAGTGAGACATCTGCAGAAACCAATGTGAATTGTCTAGATTCCCAGACACTTCTTGCACCAGTCAGAGTTCAGGAGTGTGTCTGTCTGCACATGTGATCTTTGCTACGAGTGTCTGGCACAACGTGATCCTCAGAAGCCATTTCTGCTCCATCTGCACTAGGGTCTTTGCTGCTGTCATTAATTAGGAGGATAATTCAGTTTTAACAAGATGCTGTGGAAAGGATGGAGTTGAATCTTGCCGCATGTAAATCCCGAAGACTGCAAATTCTTCATCCTTCCCTGCATCCAAGATGGAAGGTTATGAAAATGATGTGGGTTGCAGTATCACTGAAGCTTGGTTGATACTTGTATCTCTAATCCTATTCTCATTGGATCTGTTCTCAAGTGTTCCTCTGCTTCCCTAGCTCTTGGCAGATGTGGTAATGAGCTGGTTGCAGCTCAGTGCCGAGCAGGTGATAACAATGAGGATTGTTCAGGAAGGATGGGTGGGGACCTTCTGCCTGCCTCAGCTTGTGTGATATATGTCCTGCTCTACTATTATGTGGCCTAAAGGCTTTCTCTCAGTCTGGAGGCGAGGCATCGAGCCATTTGAAATCAGCTATGTACTCAGCTCCTTGCTTTTAAGCATGTGTGTATCTGTGGATCTCTCGGCTTTCTTGAAATTTGTCTATGAACAGAAAATACAGACACAAAATAAAAAATGGAGGCAGAAATCACAGCAAATCACACATGCTTTCCCATTTTGAAAGATTATTTGGGTTCATTTCTTGCTTGCTACTAATGAAAGAAAATCTTAATCAAAAGTTACTGAATGGGGAAAAATAGTTAGCAGACTGATCAGAAAATGGGATGGATGGGAACAAGGAGAAAAGGAAGTGTGGGTTATTTTTGTCTTGGGACTTTTTTGCTCTGTGCTATGTTTCGTATGGTCTGAGTAAGTTTGAATGAATTTTCAGTTAGGATTGTTAAACTTGGCAGTGTGGGCTGCACGTTCAGCAGGATAGATTTATGAATCTAACTCATGTATGAGGTTGGACCTGCATGCTTTTGGCAATAAAGGAACCTGTAATCTTGGGATGAACCCCTCCGCACCTGCTCAGCTGAAGGTCATGGTGTGATAGAAACCACAACACTCCTCATCCCCTAAGAACCTATATCTCTCTAGGAAAAACATAACTACTACTACTTAACACAGGCATCATCTTTGCATTCAGCCTCAAGGACCATCCAGAACCCACCCTTGGCTGTGGATTGTGCATAGTGCATATGGTTTTGGTCAGTCTTGAGGGCCTTTAGCAGGATCAGGAATTCTGATTTGCTTTATGTCTTTTTTCATTCAGTCTGCCTTATTGAAGTTCCTATTATGAAAACTCAGGCAGATTTATTAAAATCATAGAATCATTAAGGTTGGAAGGATTAGTAAGATCATCTTGTCCAGCTATCAACCCATACCTGTGGCTGCTCTAGGCTCATTGGACATCCCTCCCTTTTCTTGAAGACCTCCCGGGACGGTGACTCCACCGCCTCCCTGGACAGCCTGTTCCAACCCCTCACCACTCTTTCTGAGAAGAAATTGTGCCTAACATCTGACCTGAACCTCCTCTGGTGCAGCTTGAGGCCGTTAACCTCTTGTCCTAACCTATGTATTAGGCTGATATCCTGAGCTTTAAAATTAGCTGTGATTTTTTGGGTCATTGCACAAGGTGCTTTGTTTACTGGTATCGTGGAGCTTCTGTTTTTCCTGTATGTATTATGCTGTTGTAATTCTTTAAAACAAACAAACAGTTATCATTCTTCCGGTCTTATCTTTTAGAGTGAATCTCCTCCTTGTGGATCAGAGGGAGATCTTTTTCACAGTAAAAAGAACACTTTTTTTTCCCTTTTAATGCACTATGGCTAAGCTGATAACCTCATGCAAGGCTTTAGTATTTGGAGTCATGTTATATAGATTAAAACCTGGAAAATTCCAATCAAGTTAGTATTTTTTTCCCACATTGTACAGATGAAGAAACACAGTCAAAGTAGTTAAGCTACTTGCCAAACCACACGGTGAGTTAAAGACAGAGATATGATTGGACTGTGGTTCCCAATCTGTGTTCAGACTAGTAAAGTATATTGAACCTCTAGGTTCTTTTTGTATGTAACATCTAAAGGCTCTCTTTGATTTCCTCATGCAGAGGGAAAATGTCATTGACAGAAAGACCATTTGATTTTTCTCAGCCTCCAGGAGAATGTGAATTTTTTTTTAGAACTGAATTTTTCATCAGAAAGTTGTATGCTGACTTTTATACGTCACAAATGCCATATGGACTCCTAAATATGGAGAGAGAATAATTATGAGACCCTTTGTACTGACTCACTTCTCTGAATTTTTTTTTAACTGCATTTTAAGGATTCAAAAGCTGATTGCTAATGTGATGTACTGCTTCTGTTAGATGGTCTTAGCGTCTTAACTGAGTACAGCCGTGGAGTACCTTATGATTAATTACATGTATAACAGGTGTTGATCTTGTTGGACTGAGATTATGAAGTTCTCTGCTATCCAGGTGGTCTGTTTTAATATAAAAAGACCAGTAGCATAATGAGCAAGAAATTGAACTAACAAGCGGGGGGGAAAAATACTTGAATGCATTAATCACCTTTAATAAGCTTAGCCAGCTCAGCACAGCTAATCAGCTGGGAAGTCCTTGCTTTGAAGAAGCATCAATTGTTGTATACCCAGTAGGGTAAATAAAAGATAAGCCAAGAGTGGTGGGAAGGGTGTTTGTACATCTAAAAGCTTTCAAGATTTTCCAAATGTAAGGCACCTGGTATGATGGTTTTTAAAGCTGTATTAGGCAAAATGAAGATGCAGTTACCTTTGGAGAGTGAAGAGAGATGTCATTCAGATATTTTTGGATGCAGTAGGGTGGCAGTAATCACTGGAAACTGCTGGTTATTTACGGTAGAGCTCACTTTAATTTTCACATGTTGAAGGGAGAAATGGGCCTAATTTTAAGCCTCCTAATGCCTGATGTTTATCAATCTTCAGCTAAGAAATTTGGGGCTAAGCTGACACTCTTAAGATGATGTGCTGGTTAGTCCCATCTCTGCACCCTATTTTCCATTTCATATGCATCAAATCTTTGTGTTTGAAAAATTGACAGTGAATGAAGCCTGTCTAATGCTAAATTAACAACTTTAGCATAGCTTGTTTTTATCCTTATCTCCAGGAATACAGTTTGTTCTTCTTTTAACTCCTGGTTTTGAAACTTCTAAACTTTTATCCATGCAGTAGCAATGACTGCGCTCATGCTTTTGTAATGCTGAACTTAAAAATATCACAAATACACAGAACTTCATGATGGATTTTTGTTTGTTTGGTTTTTTTTTTTTGTTTTGTTTTGTTTTTGGTTTTTTTTGGACTTCAGGAGTACTTCTCTGTTGCTGCTATTAGGAAAAACTTCTGATTCTGGCAGCTGCAGGTTAAGGCTGAGTGTATTTCAATGATATTTCAATCTTTCGTGCATATTCTCTTAGCAGCTTCTCCCAGGCTGGAAAGGGAAGGGAGGCAGATCCCTGAGTACCTGTGGTACTTGGGATATGACTTTAGGACTATTAATGTGATTCTATTTTCCCCTTAATAGCCTAATGCTGTCCTTCTCCTACTCCTTCCTTCTGAGTTTTCTTTGGCAATTGAGAGGCCTAGTGAGCTTGGAGGGTTTTTCTTATATTCTGCTGGGTTTTTATTACTGCTTAGCAAACTAGCTTCAACTTTGTTATTTAAAAACATTTTCCCTGCTTTCCTATAACTCTCCAACAAGTGGAAGAATCTTCCAGTGACTTGCCAGACCAATTTATCCTTGAGTTGAGACTGAGCAAGCAAAACTTCAGTGTTTTTTGAGGAAGTGAAGATGTAGGATTGCCAGGGAAGTTGAACAGTACTTCAGGTATCACCTGGTGCAGAAATTCTGATGCCCTGATGTAAAGGTGTTTCCAGCCTGTTTGTAAGGCTTTCTTAGAAGGAAGTAGTATCACATAATTTTTAGATACAATATACTGAGTTAGAATGAGGTGTTTTCTAAATTGGGGCTGCAGCTGTATAGAGGCACTTGGTTACAGCAAACAGTTTGCCCTTACCTGCTATCTTTGTTTGGCATTTCCCATGCAATAGAAATATAACAGTCTGTAACAGCATTGAGGCAAAGCATTTGCTTTTAAATTTTCTGCCTTCCATGCAATTACTAATGGTGGTTATATTAAACTTCATGCATGTCTGTGCAAGCAATTCAGCACAGATGGAGCAGGACATTGATGCTATAGTTGGGTGCTTGTGCATAGCCTTCCTGCAACTAGTGATGATCTGATGCTATGGTAAATACAGGGTAGGTGAGACCTAAAGCATTGGCAGCATGTGGGCATGTTCAGTTGCCAGTTTACACATAAAACTCCTGGGATTTTCACAGCTGCCTGGCATAAACTTTGGCATGCTGAGTTGACTGAGGAAAGGGTGATCTCACCTTTGTGGTATGTTCATGTTGATGTACCTAATTCTTTAGTAATGTTGTGATCAGACTGAAGTTGTCACATATTCCTTGACATGTTCAGACGAACATGCTCAGAGTTGGCATGCAAGGGAGAGATATGCAGCCAGGATGCTGGAGGGTGAGGAAAACCTCCAGAAGTTGGATATCTGCTGGAATGTCCATAATGTTAGTAATGCTCATGTTCTGTGCAGCACAGTCCTGAGTACACAGGAAGCCTGACTGTCTTAGCAAAGGCTCTCAGTCTAATGACTTCAACCAAAGTGAGAGCAAAGCTGAAGTAAGAGAGGAGAGGAACAGCCCTGTCCATGTGTCGATGCATCTGTGCTAATCTCCCTGCAAGAGGTGACCTGGATGCAGTGACTGCAGATGTTGCCTTCTTCAATTAGGAGGGTTGGATGGTGTCCAAGCTGCTGATAAATATTGAGTTTGCAAATGGTTGGTTCTTATTTTGGGATTTCACCATCAAAGTCCTTTATATATAATTATGATCCTTGAGGCTGGAGTGTAGCAATTTGCTTTTCCGCTATGGGAGTGGGAAGGTAGGGGGAACAGCTGCTTTCCCCTTCCCTGCTCCTATCCCAAAGGCTAAAAACTCACAACAGTTCTGGGTGCTGTAAGATAGATGCGCAACCCATGTGCATGTTAGTCTTAACAATACTTGGATCAAACATTACTTTTCCCTGAATGTCATTTCATGTCACCTTGCAATGGGGAATGGATGCTTTGAAGTCACATCAACTAAACTTATGTTGAACTGCCAGCCTGTACCAATGACTCCCACATTTGCTTGTGCACTATACAGGTAGCTGTGAACAAAGGTGCTAACACCTATCTTCTATCAGAAGTCTTAGTCTGAAGTCCAACCCTTATGAAATGTTTTTTTGTTCCAAGACTTGACTCTGGTTAGGTTAATGAGGGACAAAATGTTCATCCCTTAGTTTTACAGGGACCATTGGGTATGAAAGAGTCAGCGAGTATTACCATAGATATTCCGGTCCTATTTGTTCAGTAATGCAATAAAATGAAGCTTTATTCATCCTAAATGACTGCAAATGAGAAGAAAAGTGTATGGGATGGAGTAACCCCACAATCCTTAAGCTCAGAATTCTCAGGAGTATTTGTGGATATAACTTCACCTTGTATCTCCCTGAGCAATGCTGTAATAATGAGTGACGTATGTTAAGGGAGTCAGCCCTAAAAGCTACCTCCCTCACAGATTACTTTGCTTCCTACGAGCTTGCAGTGCTTCTGAGCATATGTGCATGCTGTCAAAGCACGATTTCAAGAGGGAAAATAAGGTTCTAATGATAATTTAGGACTTGGCTGCACTCAGCTTGCAGTGAATCCTTTTCATACTTGCTTTTCATTAGATTTTTTAATGTCCTTTTAGATAACTAACTTGTCATCTAAATTCTACAGAGTAGACACAATTCTAGAGAACTGGCAGTGTTTTCATGATTTTTTTTTTTTTTTTTTTTTTTTGCGGTGTACTACAGTAATCCCTTCTTCCATGTGTTCTGCCAAACCTAAAAGTTCTGCAGCTCAGTCAATACATAGATGAATAAAACAGATTACTGAAAAATTTCTTGAGCCACTGCGCTGCCTTCAGGGTTTCTAGAGGTCAAGCTGACTTCATCTTTGAAAAGAAGTTACAAGGTAAAAGTTTCTTTAGCCATACAAATAAAACAGAACAAGGAACGAGGAAGTGAGGTTGCTTCTCAGTGATGCAATTGAAGTTTGTTGTCTCCCAATAAACAAGCTGATACTTTGTCTCTAGTTTTTACATGAGGGTGATAATTGGAAGTGTGAAGGTGAAACCAAAACGCCTAATGAGAACGAGTGCATACAGTGAGAACTGGCACATCTGAGGTGGAAGCATGACTGAAGAACTTATTGCACCCAGGATGCAGGTATCAGATAGTCTGCATTCCAAAAAAAGAAAAAAAGAAAAGAAAGTTGAAAAATCTGGCAATGCATTGTGGAATTCCACCAGTGAGGATTTTTAATGCATTTGTCAAACTGATGTTGTGACTGTGGAATAACAAATGCTTTACCCATAGACTTAAGGAAATGTGGAAAAATTATCTGGGCAACTACAAACTTGTTAGTCTGGTCTGAAAGGTATGAAGCTTTTTGGAACAAATTTAGAGGGAAAGTATTATTAGACAATGCAGTAAGTGGAGAATGTGATAAAATGTATTATACATTTAACAAAGGAAGTTCATGCCAAATGTGATAACTGATCTTTTAGGCAAGGCTACTGTGATGGATTTAATGTTTTTTGTTTGTTTGTTTGTTTAGTAAAGCATTTAGTGCAGTACTCCCTAGGAAAGTATTAGTTATGGTGAAGAAGGTAGGGTTTAGTATTGCAATACAGACAACGATCTACTGAAGGGAAGAAAATATTATTGGATCCAAGGAGATAAATAGCAGAGAATTTCAAGGACAGCAGTGCAAAAAATATGGCACTGTGTTGATGAGATATGCTGCTGTCAAGAATGCTAGAGGCACAGATGTGTGTAGCATTGTAATATCTGGGATAGCCTGGGTTTGGGGTGAATAGGAATTTAATATTGTGTGGTACAAAGAGTGAGGTCATGACTTTGGGAATACCAACAGCAGTTCTTGATGTAAACTGGGAGCTTATCAACCAGAAAGTGAGTAAGAGAATAGTTGTACTGCCAGGTTGTACAGCTACCACTGCAGGGCACAGCAGCGGAACAGAGGATCATTGTGAGCTACCTTGTGATCTGACCACGAAAAAGGCAAATAGAGTGCATGCAAGCTATTTACAGTAGATGTGAGCTCTTAATGCTTGTAAATAAGGCTTTGTATATACAAAATAAGATGCAACTTCTTCTCACTCATATTCAAGAGAGAATGGTTTACTGGAGCAGCTTCAAAGAAAGGTTAGTGTAGAAGTGTGGGGAAATGGAGAGTATTTCATTAGTGGAGCCAAAAAACTTTTGGCTATTTCTGTACAATGAAGGCAAGGAGGGAGCCTAATTGTCTATAAAGAAATTACAGTGATAAATAAAGGTGGGGGGAGGGCAGGAATCCAAGGAACAATGTTGATAGAAAAACAGAGGGAGGAGGGGAGGTAGGTTGGTCATGATTATAGCTGAGATGGAAATTATCAACAAAACTGAACTCTGAAAAATGTTTACAAAAGGACAAGTCAACCAACTCCTAAGATGCAGTGAGATGAGTCTATGAGATCATATGTTGTAGCTGTCCAATTGGGAAGGGTTGTGCTAGGTGTCCCTTGTATTCCATACCTAAAGCTTGTTCTGTGGGTCTGCCATGAAACTGGGCTGCAACGTGGTCTTATGTGAAGTCCTAGCACACTCCAGAGTAATTGCTGGTTGTGATTATCACTGTAGAAATGTAGTATTTGCTGATGTTTTATAAATACGAAGCAGAGCTGAATGTCCATTGCTTAGATAGCTTCAGCTGCATGAAACAAACTGAAACACAAAGCCAAAAATGGTCTGTGAAAATGCCTAAAATGAAACACTGATCTGTGAAGACAGATGAGGACTTAGGTAAATATAAATTAAGACTCAGAAAACCTTTTCTGAAAACACGAGGCAAAGTTGTAGGCTGGTATATAGCAGCAGACTGGAATCAGTAGTGTTACATCAGTTCCCTTGTTTTAAGCTTGTTGGTATGGCAACCTATGGCTGAAGTTGTCCAAAAGGAGTTTTCTTAGCATGTGGCTCTTTGTCTCCATACCTATCAATGCTTGCTGCTACTTTTCACCATGTCAGCAAAATCAAGGGTTTCACTGTTACCCTTGGTTTCTTTCAGAATCATTTAGTCCCTGAAGTATAACATCTTTACAGGTAGAGCTTGTTTTCAAAGAACTTTATATATCTATATATATATAGGCATAAAGGAGTGTGTGTGTGTGTATATATGTGTGTGTGTGTGTGTGTATATATATATATATATTCTGCTTAATTATAGCTCCTGCATTAGGTCACCAAGTTGAATTTCAATTTTTACTTCCCAGCAGATGTGAGCTGTTTAGGAATGACTCCATAGAAACTACCCTGTCCTCCAACATGAGCGTAACCTTTGAAGAGTCACCTCAACATTGGGTCTCTGACATGGGTTTGATTGCACTGATTCAGCTATACTAGTTTCCCGTTACTCCCAACTGGACACAGCTGGGAGGACTGGGATGAGACCTGTGGATCTGCATTATTCAAATTCTCTTCCCCAATTCCAGCAGTAGCACTGCATTAATTTCCAGTGTGGCTGTTAGGCTCGGCCAGGCTGAGCCCAGCCTCCCTGGCGTCATCGCTTTTTTTCCATCCCCAAATAGGTGATGAGTAATTACTTACTCTTGATTTATTATTCAGACCATAGTAGTTCTGTTACAAAATAAACATTTTTGTTGGCTGTGTCCTAATGCAAAGACTGTTTCACAACCACCTCTTATTTTAGGTTTTAATTGCTTTGCTTTGCTGTCAACCGATGTCCCCCTCCCCCATGCCTGGAGCCCCTTCCCCACTCCTCCCCCTTCACGCTATGGATTTTTTCCTGTTCCCACACTGCTAATGTGATGAGCAACAGTTGCAATATCACAGGGCCCTTTCTGAAGCAAAGGGAAGAAAAAAAATCCCAAACACCACCTTGTTTGCTTTTGGAGCTCTCCCGTCTTTTCAGCAGAGGCTGTGTTAATCCTCGCACTATGAAGGGGAACTCCTATGTAAATCAAACCGGTGCTCCATGCTCTCCTCCTTCCCCCCACCAGTTCCCCTGTATGAAACAATTGTTTTCTTCCTGTAGAAGTGACAAATGATTGGTTGCCTTCTGCTTGGATTTCAGTGTTTTTTTCCCTCTTACAGCCCTGGATTCTGGGATTGCATCTTGTTTCTTTCTGTTCATGCATCTGGTTGCTAACAAAAAAAAAAAATCTATTTTAAAAAAAATGTGTGTGTTAATGTTATGTTGAGCACATGACTTTGTTTCTGTTCCCTTGCATTCTGCCACGCATTCTTGTGAAACTTTTTCCAGCAAGATGCTCAGAATAAACCAAAGCATTTCTAGGTTTGAAGATGCAAAAGCTAATGCAACCCAACATGGAACAGACTGCATTTTTTTGCTGCTAATGCTGTTTCTTTTTCTGTTCTGCATAGCCTTTTCTGGTCTAGCCTGCACTCCAAGGCTGGATTTTGATGTCAATGATTAGTATTTCTAATCGGTTGAACAAGGACAATGTCCCTTCTGCTGTGCGGAGGGCACAAAGGCCCAGGGACTGATTCTGATCCCTGTTGCAGCGTTTTGGCTTTTGTGGGCCCTTTCCCCATGGCAGTAAATCAGGGGAAATTCCACCCATCCCCTGGGTGAACATGGTGAGGATCAGAGCTGGAGCCGCCTGAGGCAGAGCGTGATATGGGATGAATCCATGTAGCTCTTTGCTGTGGCTGGGGGTCCGGTGGTGTTCTCTCAGTGCAGGGTCAGCAGCTGCAGATTTGTGCCTTAGTGGGAAATGGCTCCAGATTTCCATTCGTAAAACAAATTCCAAGGCTTGGTTCTGCCCTAATGAGAAGAAGGCTGCTGCTGGTAGCCTGTGCCCACCTGGGTCCTTGCAGCAGAGGGCCTGGCCCAGCTTTTTGATATCAGTGGGAGTTTTCAGTTCTTCTGTGTGCTTGGGATGGATCCCTGAAGTGGCTGTACAGGTTCGGACCTCACTTCTTTTATTTCTCCTATTACAGTTGGTAAGTTAATTTACATGAGATGTGCACCCCGGCAAATGCCATCTCGTAGCTATTGTTTCAGCTAAGCAGCTGTCATTTGCGTAACATTATGCATCCTTCATTGTACCATGCTAATTTTTTGAGGGGCAATTTTTCTACAATGAGCACTGCGGCTTCTAACAGAAACCTCTTTATGGCATTGGCCCCGGGGAGCTGCGAGCCCTGCCAAAGCAAACAAAGGCTTATTGCTCCAACTGGGCATGTCTGTGCCTTTAATACAGCGTGAAGTTCACAGAACACTGCATCCAATCTGCACATAGTTAACACCTGGTCCAATGCCTTCTGGCAATTAATCAAGATATCAATCAGTGATGACAAAAATTAATAAATAACCCAAGCTTGCATATTGCACATTCTCAGAATGGGAGGATTTGCATTGACACTTAGAGCCCATTTACATTTTTTGGCTGCTCTCAGTGTGGGATACTGTACAATACAATAACTATCGATGCATGTAAATAAGTGGTACCTTGAGCACTTTTGAAAGAGTACAGGAAGCCCCATTAGTCTGTCTTGGTAATAAGGCTTTGACCTCATTGAATTACAGACCCAAACTTTGATGTAGAGCCTCAAAACTTCTCTACTGCTAGCAAATGCATCAACTAGGTTAGTCTAACGTTGTATTCTTTGAAAAGTAGTGGAGTGGTTTGAGGAGCTGAACGTGGCTTATTCTTATCTTGCTAATTAACGGGAATGTTTTCCTATACCTTAAGCCAAATTCCACTGTTATACCTTTGTTAACCCTAAGCAAGTACTCAAACTTCTTCCCTTTTGAAGTAACTTGGAAGATAGCCACAACTTCAAAGGAAGGAAGATCTGCTCCCCTCTTCATTTGGAATCCATGAAAGTACTCTGGACCATGTTTAGTTTATCAAAACACCAGTTTGCAAATGTAGGTGTACAGTCATTTTTGCTGGCCACACGAAGGAGTTGTCAAAGGAGTGGCTTATCTGCCCTGAAAATAGAAATCCCTTGGTCAGATATGAACAAAGGTATCCTTTCTTTTGTAAGTGTTGATACTTGTTTTATAGTGATGCAAACAAAATATTCCTGACAAAGAATGAAGCGGGTATTTGTTAACCTACAAAGTCCTTATTACAGTTGTCAGAAACGGTAATTATGAATCAACATCACAAATGGTTGTTCTCCTTTGCAGTCCAACAGAGGCCGTGGTTGCATGGCCCTGGAGTTCAGCATCTGCTGCTGCTTTTAGGCCAGGGTTGAAGCTCATTAGCGACGCGGGGGTGGGAGGTTTCTCATGCTTTCACAGCGTGTTTCTGTCCTACCTGCTCTATGAATGAGCAGCGCACTCCCTGGGTGTCAACTAGGGTAATTAGAGCAACAGACAGATGTCATGGCTTTGACAGACAGGGTCACACGTGGTCAGGTGGAGCCAGGAGAAGGTGAGGAGGAGTGGTACCCTGTCCTGACCTCCTGCACACTGCGCTCTTGAGCAAAGTTTTGGCAGTCTTACCGGGCTGGGCATTGGTTTCTGACGTGGATAAATATAACCTTGATTGAGACCACCAAGACTACTAGTGTGGAAATTGTGCCAGGACCTATCAGAATTGGGTTTGTGCAGCAGTTTTGCAACGGTCTGGCACAGGAAACAAGAATGTAGTTCTGCCACCTGAACCCAAACACCCGTATCTGCAAAAGGTGACTTCTAAATTACTTGTGTTTTGGCTCCTGAATTATTTGGAGTATAACAGTTCCTATGAACGTCGTGATTTAAATACTTTACAGAACAAGGAGACAAGAACATTTAAACTAGCTTAGTAGAGAGGCATTTAACATAGAGAGCAATAAAAATACATCACCTGTCACATGTGATCTTTATATGACCTTAGCCACAGAACAATAAATATTACATAACCACACTAAAAGCAGTTTTTAACATCAGATATTTATATTTAATAAGTAGTGATTTTTCTTTCCTTCAAGATGCAATTTTGATGAGACACTTTAAGTGTGATCCAAAGGCAAAAACTTTGTGACTGGTTATGTAATGCTTCTAGTGGGGCATCATTTAAAGATTGTTTGAATGCAAATGCATGCCCTTCTTTGTTTTACTCCTTTTCTTACCAGTCCCACAAAGCAGTAACTATGCAGTATTTCTTTACAGAATTTCCTATTTTCTACCGTTTTGTGTCTGACTGGGCAACTCTTCTCCTCAATGTATAAAATTAAACTTGCTGATTAAGGCATAGGACAAGTGCTCATTCACTGTCCCTGGTTACCAGTTTAACAGTTAGATTTGCACTTGGAGTATATAAAAGAAAAATTATTGCAAGCTAATTAGACTGTGTCTCTTTTAAATTAATTATGTGCAGATTGCAATGTAGAAAGACAACAAAAGAAGTCAAAGTATCTGGCTTTAAATTGTTTTTTAATTATGTTACAGAGCCAAATGTTACAACGATATCTATTTTCATTGGAGGAAGGCTCTGACATTTGTAATCCTGTTTTACTGGGGTTTTAGGTGGGGGCTGGGCAGTATTTGTGCTGAAGAATTTATGTGGAGGAAAAGCTAGCATTCTTTTCTATACAAATATGAGGATTGTTCAGTAATAGATTTCCTTTCTTTTGCTCATGCGTTTCTGTATGTTTCTAGAGTTGTATACTGGCTGTTCTTCGATTCATATGTTGCCTACTCTCCAGTCATCAGATAATGCCCCTAAATGTGACAACAATTCACAAATCCAACTTAAGGAGAGATGAACTTTGCCCCTTCTTCCTGCAAGCCATAGCTGTACAATCAGCCTTTAGGTGCTAGTCAGCTGAAATGGAAAAAAATATTTAATAGCAAAAGCTCAGTAGCCTGAAGATCTCTGAAGTCTGGAAATGACTTCAACTCTCATGATGAGCTATGCTTAATGTAAGATATATGATTTAATTCCACTTCAAAAGCATACTCAAATATTTGTTATAAGATCTGTGGTCTATTAATCTCAGCCTACCCTTTTAAAGGAAAAGTTTTTTGTTTAAAATCCAACATATGGATTTGTGGGTTACAGCCTCAAAGAAAAGCATTTAAACGTGTGTTTTACTTAAGTGCTTCAATTGTCTCATTGACTTCAGTCAAGATATTTCTTTCTTGCCTATTGGGAAGCATTGACCTCAAGCTTGCTCCTTGCATTGGAGTTCCCCGATTGACTTTGGAGGATCAGTTACTCAAATGAAGTTGTCTGAAGTATGCTTGCTAGAGGGGGTTGAATATAATAAACCTGGATGTGGCTGAATTAAGCTTTTAGCCATTTATTGCAGTCAAGTGTAAAGAAAGGCACAGTAGCTATGCCAGAGGGTGTAAGCACTCTAGAAAGAGTAATGGGAGGAAAAGTATTCAGTACACAGGCCATTCAATCAATAAGAAGAAGGGTGTGCTTTGAGTGAGGGATATATATATTTTTTTTTATATACTGAAGGTTCCTTCCTTTATCTTGAAAGTAGTACAACTCTGAAGAAGAGACATTTTGCATTTCTGGATTCAGCTCACTATTGTAGAGTTAGCCACATCTGTATATATCACAATTAAAAACAATAGGAAAAAAAAAAAAAGCCACAAAAAGCCCTTAGTCCTTTCCTTTTCTCACGTCTCTTACTGAGGAGCTGTCAGACATGGTGGAGAGACCTTGCTTCAACTCCCAGCATTACCTTCATTCATGACAAGCTCACACCCAGTTGTCCATGTGCCAGCTCTTTCATTTGTCTAAATAACACTTCTTCCCTGATTCTTATCCTTTATCTCATCTATAGAGAGCAATTATAACCCTTTAGCCACCGTTCCAGTGTCCTGCATAGACAAACCTTCATCCTCCAGCCATCCGTGCAGTTGTTCTTTAAAGCTTTTATGGCAACTTAAGGCTAATGAGCACAAGGAAACAGTTGTGTAGTTGTGCAGGCTCACTTGACTCCTTATCTTTTTGATCCAAAATGGCTGTAAGGTGAAGTAATCTGACAAGTTCCTTCACAACTATTATATGGTATGAAGGTCATTTCAGAGATTGTAATTACACAGGAATGGGAGATTTTATCATCAGGCTTGTAGTTACAGACGAGTATGTGGTGACCTCAAAACTGCTCAGCAGCTCTTGGCTGGGTAAAAAAGCCTATTTGATGACAGCTAAGAAAAAACTTTTGGTCATGGTGTATGTTGGCATTGGTGTAGGGGAGAGTTTTGGGAAGTTAACTTCTGACTACTTCAACAGAAGGCCTCTGGTGGTTTTTTATGAATGCTTTCCAGCATTATGCAGTGCAGGGAGGTCAAGGCAATCTCAGGTTCTCCAGTGTGTGGCTAAATAGGTGCATTAGGGAGGAGAGGGTTAAACTTGGCTTGGTGTTTGTAAACATGGAAGGGAGGGTAGTGCAGGAAAGATGGGTGATGCATCAGTCGAAATGGAACTATACTTCAGGGCGTACAGGAGAAACATAATGCAGAGTATTAATTAATCTAGTGAAACCAATGGGAAATCAGCTACTCGCAGGTCAGAGACATTTGTGAAGGACATAGGTAAAGCAAAGAATTACAACAGAGAGTGGGATACAAACTGTAATTGAATTACAGAGGAAAAAAGGATGTGGCAATACATTATGTTAAGTCAGCAGTGTGTGAGGTGAGGTTAAAGTAAGTGAGAATCAGGCATGGCTGGAGAGGTTGGGAAGCAAAGTTGCTCTTGATGATTTTCCACAAAGATTAGTAAGATAAAAGGTATTGAAGCAGCAGAAAAGTGGAGTATGTGTGGAAAAAATCCTAACCTAGGACTTGTATAAAATAAAGCTTTGCTTTATTACTTGCTAGATCAAGAAAAGGAGAGTGGGCAAGAAGGCAGCAAAATCCCATGCAATTAAATGGTAGGATGAGATGTAAGACAAGGTATTTAAACCTGTGAGAGTTTACAGAATTACTTCAGCTGAAGGAGACAGTTTCTTGATGTTATATATATGTTTTTGAAACAGCACATTTTAATGAACCTAAGTGGTTGTTCATTCAACCTTTAGAGAAATGCTAGAGTTTACTCACAAAGTGATGATAGCTGAACAGCAAGTAACAACTTTATTGAGTTAACTTCAGTGTGTTATGGAAAATAAGACTAGTGGGGAGTGACACAGTGATGCAGAAGTGGAGTAAGCATTATCAGTTAAATGAAGTTAAGCCAAAATCATACCTTAAAAAGTAAAATGAATGAAATCCTTTCAGGTGACATGGGAAAATCTTTAAAACTTCTGACAAAAAAGGCTCTGGGCTCCAAGGTCAGTTGGAGGAGGGAAAACCAAGACCTATATTTCAGGTCACGTTTCATCAAGGCTAAGTGGTAGAATAAAGGCGCCTTGCATTTGTTTTAGTTCCAGTGTTACTTACCATGCTTGTGGTCTGCAATGTGTGCTGGGAAAGAGGAAGGTAACAGCATTTCCTAGCTGGCACAAATACAGTGAATACTTTCTTTAAGTCAAGCACTGAGGCAGAAAAGGTGGACAGCAATATTTATATGTAAATTTCTCTGCAGTTTTTCTGCTTGGTACCTAAGTCTTCTGGAGAAGTTTCTGCAGAACAAAGCTGTCTCCTGACACTTACTGTGGGTGAAATGCAATGTTCACTTGGAAGAGTCTTGCACTGATTTCTGTTAGTGCTGGATAGGTTATATTTCTTGCCTAGAATCCAATTTATTTCCTTAGGGAAAGTGTCATCAGTTGAAACATTTTTGCATCCCACTGGGGCACGAAGTTCCATATAAGTTAAGATTTATAACATCCAATTTATATAAAGACTTATTCTTCCACCAGTGAAGATTAGACAAAATTTACTTCAGTCATAAACAGCAATAGGTTTAAGACCTTTTATTAGTTACCTTTTAACTCAATTGATGTGGTTAGAAATTGCATGAACGCTTTTTCTTCTTCTTTCAAACAAGTAACAAAAGCTGAGTTAGGCTGCAGTGATGAAATCTGAATCATTTCCTTCTCAGACCAAACTTGCTAAACTGGTACAATCTGGGGAATGATGTAATAAGGAAAAAACCTGTTGTTTGTCTCTTGATACTGTTCTTGAAAAAATCGTTGCTACGTAATACAAATATAGTCATCACCTTTTATATCCTTTCACCATTGCTGACACTGGAATTGTTCCAAATAAGTAGCATTCCAAAATTGGCTGTAGACCTCTTCATAGCTTTACCTACTAAACTATGGATAAAAGCATTTTTTTTCCTTTCCTGGTTTTAGGTAAAGCAATAGGGTTTAAATGATTGTTTCAATGAGTTATATAATGATATTTTCATTAATTGCTGTCATAGGTATTTCTATCTTTAATCTCATTTTCAGATCGACAGAGCTCCATAGGATCTTGGCTAGACTTTCTTTAGTCACGTATCACTACCCTTTTGATGCTAAAATAAGAAACTGAGGAACTTGAATTATTCATGGAAAACTCCATTTAGGACTCACAGCTAAAACACACGGGTGTAAAAGTTCGGAGGTAGCAGTTTTTTCTTTTTTTAATAATAATAATAGGAAAAAAATAAAAATTGAACCAGCTGAGTAACCTGTGGTAAGCTATAAGTTGTAGACGTTTTTGACAAAGATGATAGAGATGAGCCAATGTTGTATGAACTGAACGCTCGAGTTCTTTAATTGCCTGGCACACATACTTTCCCAGAAATGTAATCAACTTAAGGAATGCATTCTTTATTTCTCTTCGACAATTCCACCACAGTTGCCAGACTTAGTTATTAGAAAATGGAGATCTTGGGGCAAGATAACTTATATTATTTTTTAAACATGAACCCAAAATGAAAATCTTCTATATGTCTCACACAAGGACAATTTAACTTTGTTATGTATGTTTGTTATGTAACACCAGCCTTTCAAAGGCATCGTATTGCAGAAGTGATGAATTGCTGCAAAGGAGGAAAGATAGTCTCCTGCATTTGGAGCCCAGCAGCAGGGGTCAGGAGATGCTAGTTCTGTTTCTTATTCTGCCTCTGATTTGATATATCACCATGGGAAAGTTTTTGAAAAAGACGCTGGCCTTGATCCTGGAATAGGTGCTTTATGGGTAATCCTCTGAACAAACACTTCTTCTGTGCCTTTCTGACTCTAACAGAGGCTCCTATTCAAATGGAGTTCATTGGATGAGAAGGGTGATGGTGAAGATACCCTCCTTGCTCAGATGCAGGCAAAACCATGATACTTCCTTACGTACCAGGGGAATTTCTTCTACAGTGTTTTGAGTGGGAGAGACTTGTAAAGTGACAATAGTAGATTTTAACTGAAGAGCAATCTCTGGTGTTGGAAATGTGAATAGACCTTATCAGGGTGCATGAAATACTGTGCAGGAATTTAAATGCAAAAATCTTCAGAGTGAAATATTTCTCAAGTATAGTTCATGTTAGATACCTGGAATATTGTATAGAGCCAGGACAATATAAAAGAGAAATGAACGAATGACTAGAACAAGTAAAGTGAGTAGAATGAAGAGGCTGTTGTGGTTAAAGGGTTGAGTATCAACCTCTGCTGCAATAGAGAGTAAGCAACTTGTTATTTGATGACAAAACAGATGGAATTTTTGGGGGGTGAATCCAGGACTTGATTTGGTGGCACAGCATGACTTTTTTTCCTTATTGAATGCTCAATGTCTTATACGGGGAGAGTTTTCACTGAAAGAATAAATCTTGAACCTATGAAAATCTTAGTGCTTATGGTCAAGTCATTTGAAACATGCAGAGTGGAAACAGAAATATTGATTCTAAGAAATACTTTGTGTTGAGCTAGGAGAGTATCACTGAAGGTGCTTTAGCTCCTGAAAATCTGACTCATTCTAGCAGCAAGTTCAAGCAGCAGATGTTCTGTGTATACCTGCATCACGTGGTTGAGCATGCAGCTAAATCCGTGTCATTGCTTCATACAACAAGGAAAGAACTCTGCTTGCTCAGTCAGGAATATCAAATATGCAAAATCCCATTTTGAGAAAGAGTGGCTAATTAAAATTTCTACATGAAACAATAATATACTCAACATTAGGCTAGTAGGCTACTAGTAGCCATTGCATGGGTTGGTTGCACTGGAGCACATTTAGATTTTGGAAATGGTTTTTTGTGCTGATGAAATATTGAAGGTATTAATTTTCAGAAATTTATGGAAAAAGGAGAGAAAGAAGTAGTATAATAAGAGTAGATGCCTCAACTTTTCCTCTTACTCTCAGTCATCCGCGATGAGTAAACAGCCCAGTGACTTGGATAGAGATCCATGATTTGAGATACTCTGTTGCAACTCTCTACTGAGTAAGAATTAGAAGAGGAATTTGGAACTTGATCTTTTCCCAGACACTGCGATCTTTGGGCCACTGGCTACTGGGGCACAATGGTGTAGAATTAGACCGTTCTCTGTATGTTTTAGTAGAAAGCAAACAAACAAAAAAACAAAAAAAAAAACCACCACAAAATCAGTTTCCCATGCGACCCAACAGCGTATTAGCAACAACAAATTTGCTCTAGAATATCTCACTGATGTGTTCAGAATCTTTCAAACCATCTTTTCTGGTTAACTTTCTTGAGAGGAGGGGAGGGTGGGAGGGAAGGAAAAAGTATTGTTATCGTTACCAGTGCATTTCCCATGGCCCCAAAACCCAGCTAATGACCAGCCTTGACAAGTTCATTTCTGTGGAAGACATTCTCTTACTTCCAATTCACTACCACCCACAGATGACACTTTACAAAATGTCACTGTTACATAATTGATAATCACTCAACAACTGAGAAAATGGAACTTGGAAAGAGGCAACATTTCTGTGTCTAGAGTGGAAATTCTTTCAGCTACTCCATCCCAGTGTGGGTAAGGTGAGTGTCCTACAAGTCGGGAAAAAAAATCACTTTTGGATAGATGAATAGATAAACTGATGACTACTTAACAAAAAAAAAAAAAAAAAAAAAAAAAAACCAGAAAAAAAAAAAAAAAAAAAACCACCCCCAACTTCTTCAGCACTTGTTTAATAAAGTGATCATCTTAAATGCATTGTGGAGAACAAAGACCTTAAGAAAATCCAGACAGAGCACTCCCTCACATGGGATGCAGTATGCTGAAGGGGGATCTTGACAGAATTTAATGGTATATTAAAGCTGGGACATTGGAGACAGGAAGTGTGAAAGATATGTTTTCCCCTCATATATTATATCAGGGTAATCCCACTGTAACTGGACAGTCATTGTGTTTGCACAATCAATCCTATTAGATTCCTAGGTGAAGGATGCAGTTCTTAATAACTCAGTTTCTTAGTGCTCCATCTTCTATCTGTTGCACAGAACACCACATCTGGCTTTTTTCTCTATCTCTGGGTAGGACTGTTAAAAACATGTTTGAATGGAAAATGTCATGTATTTCATTTGATATACACACCTGATACCAATTAAACTGGTGACTCATTCTGACAGTCAGAGAACGTCTGGTAGCTTGCGAAGTCACCAATACTTACACACAGAAGCTGGCATGTGTAAATATCTTCAATTGCCCTAAAAGTAAGTCATTCACCAGTGTGTGATGGGCTGCAGCATAAGTGGAAGAATCCCAGTTAGCACCCCAGAAGCACAAGCGACAAGTAATACTGTGATTAAGCAAGATCGCTGCAGAGCATTTTTTACATGGATATTTCAAAACTGGCATTCAGGAGCATTTCCAATTCCTCTCATTTATTATTGAGGCTTCTCACAGCAGTGTACGGATTCCTTCCACTTCCCTCTGTGCTTGCATTCGTCGTGTACGTGACACCTTGGAACGGGTGTATGCATCCGTGATTTGCGCTGTGATTAACACATTATCAGCTTCCCCGTTTCTCTTTAGCTAAAAATAGTCCTGGCGATCCCTGCTAGTCTGTCGCTCAGGTGGTGGAGATGGAGACTGCAGGAGCCTTCTGTAGCATTTGGCTACCAGGACCATCTCTCTTGTATTTCCCAAACCTTTTCTTGATCTCATGGTACAGGTAAAGGTTCAATGATATATTTTTTTTAATGTCTCTTGCTCAAAGAATTGGAAGAATTTCTAAACTACAGCTGATGTTATCTTCCCTTTCAGCTGCTTTCATGAATGCTAGAAGTCTTTTATGTCCCTGTTCCTGCTGGCAGTGATGCTTGTGTTAGACATGGGAAGCTCAGCCCCTTCTTCCTGCAATGACAGCTGTTGTGGCTCTATCACTCAAGCACTGTAAAAGCAGAATTCAGGAATACCTACAGGAGTGTTCTGTCATCTTTTATAACTTAAAAATGTCCAACAGCGCTCTTCTGAAACTTTTTGGGGAGTGCAGCTCTGGGATGTAAGCAAGCAGAAGAGTATTTCTGAGAAGGGAAGTATTTTGTTTTCAGGTTAAACTTGTATTTTTATTCACGTTTTGAGGAACTTCAGCTTGACACATATTAGAGATCAAATTAGTCTCAGAATTAAAATCTACATATGTACATCTCTTTCCTTACCTCTAGACACTCAGCTCTTGAAGCTCCAAAATCTTGCACTATTTGCAGAGCACTATAGGCAGCACAAAAGTACAAATTCCTGCCACTTCTCTCTTCCATTGTTGTTTGCTGTCTCCAGAGGAAAAGCTTCTATTTCAGAGCTGTGTCAAGAACCATGAAGCGTTATAGCCTGACCAAGCAGTGACCTAGCACTAAGCAAACTCCTAAACCCTGGAGACAAGTCAGTGGAGAGACTAGAGACAATGAAGTTTATTTAAGAACCTGTAACAGTTGCAAATTCTGTCATTTTTTGGTCTTCCATTTCTGATATATTTCAACTTTGCTGATTTTTTTTTTTTTTTAAGCTATTTGGGGCCCATTTTATTGTTTTAGTGTCCGTATAAAGAATTATATGCGGGCCTCTACATATTAGTACTTCTAAATCTTCCCAAAATCTTTTTTTTCATCCTTGGACACTGTGTTCTATTGCCTTATGTACTTCACCCTAAATCTCCTTGTACCTATTTTAGCAAGACCCCTTTTTGATGCCTATAGGAATAGTAACTGAGTATGGATAAATCAGTCAACTAACTTCTCACTGATGAATAGAATGCTAGGTATCTATTTCTGAATGTACATGAAACCGTGAGTCTGTGTCCCAGGTGGTTGTGCTTTGAGAAGTGCAGTAGCTGTAGTGATTTCCACGTGCTTTAGAAGTTGGAGAGTTAGAAATGCATAAGTTGGAGTGCGTCAGCAGGAGCTAGTTTGGTATTGTTCTAGCTGAGTTATCAGAACTGCTTCGGGCAGAATGTTCAAGAGATAAAGATGGAGTGAATTTGATTTTTTTCAGAGGAGATAGGTTATTCTCCCTTTCTTTGTTCTTTTTCAAATTCTTCGCCTGGTGGTTGCAGATCGATGGTGGTTGTACTGTTGTAGCAGGAAACAGCTTATGTTTTCAACATGGAGAAATTTTAAGATTGTAAAAGGTTGCTGTCATTGAGTGCTGTGCCCTCTTATAGTCAGAGAATCATTAAGGTTGGGAAAGACCTTGAAGGTCATCAAGTATACTTGTCAGTTCATCATCACTATGCCCACTAGCTGTGTCTCTCCATGACACAAATCTCTGTGAAGGCCACGGGATTGCAGCTAGTTCAATAACTGGAGAAACTAGAACCTCAGTTTTGGAAAAGCACTTATCTCTGGGGAGAGAAGCTGTCTTGCTAAACTTGCTCTAATGTCTGGTGTTTTGCATGGATGATTTGGGAGAATATCTGTGCTGTTGAAGTCCCTGGCACAGTGAAGTGTAGAGCAGGGCAGGAGGGGGTAAGCCTGGAACTGCTGCTGAACGTGGGGGTAGAGCTGAGGAAGGTCCACAGCCCTATCAGAGCTGGTGTGGGGAGACAAGATGCTGACAAGGGAAGCGAATTTTCCCGTACACACTAATTCTTCCCAACCTCTTGGCATTCATTGTGAATACACATCTGAAAGGTGTTTCAGATGTTTCAGTCCCTTTGCTCCCCTTTGTCTTTAGGTTCAATCCTCATTTCCCTTTGTCAGCGCAGCATCTAGAATACTTCCAGGCATCCACCAGGAAGCGTGGCTGTTATGTTGTGTGCAGTTTCCTTCTCGTCTTTCTCTAGAAGGACAGTAGAAGTTTCCATGCATAATTAATCTGTTTATGGGTACTCTGCTTCCTTTGTTGTTTAAAGGAAGATCAGCGGACAACACCTTGTGCTTGACTTAGTGGTGTGATTTTCAAGTTTTCTCGAGATCTGCAAGTAGCAGATGCAAGGAAGGTAAATCCCAGGTTTGGGAATGGATTTCAAAGAGACATTACATACGTACTGAGCCTTGGAACAGCGTTTTTGTGTCTGTGCTTTCTTTGGGGTCTAGCTTAAAGAGATACACAAGGTTCTGAAAACTTTGAGGTAAGACTACGTGTGTGCGATCATATGGCCTGGGGCTGAGAGGAATTAGTTGCATCAGTAGTTTTTCTTTTTCTCAGACCTCTTTGACTCTAGCCACATGTGGATTATGTAGTGTTTGGTGTAATTCACTGTGCTAGAGGGATGTTCAAAGCCAGGTTGTGCAGCGTGTCCGTGGGCCAGATCATCCCTTAGACTTAGCACAGCATGGCAGAGCTGGCTCCTGCTGGGCAATCAGGGTCCACATAAGTGATCCAGCTGCTTTCCATACCTGGTGTATGCCTGCCAGCTAGAGAAGTTCATCGTGTACCAGCTCATTAATGACCCCTGGAGATTAATCCTAACTACTGAAACACATTCGGGGTCCAACTTTAGGCATCCAAGGTTCAGTTTTGTTATGGAAGTGAAAAGTTTAAAAATCTATTGAATGAGTCTCTACACTTTCTGCCATGGAGAACAACCTTGATAACTCCATGGGGCATAACTTGGCTTTTGGAGACAGGGGAGGACTGTTCTCTGTGGCTCTGGACACCAAAAAGCAGTACATAGCACATGGGAAACCAGTTAATCCCAGGCAGATCCCGCTGTAGAACCTCTTACTATCTGGATAATCAGGATAAGTGCTGGAAAGCTCTGAGTGCGATGTCAGATTTATTTCACGATGAGCAGGGAAGATCTCTTGATCCTCAAACACTTCAAG
>JAOWBP010003503.1:24386797-24409583 GCA_028571105.1 Tragopan temminckii
CTGTTCTTGTGATCCCAGAAGAATTCACCTTCAGATAGCGTGGTCCAGTAGATGAAGTGGAACAACAGTGGAAACAACTATTAAATTCTGTTCTTGCATGCATTTTCACTACTGTGTGCGCATTCAGTATACATAAATTAAGTAGTAAAAACATCAGTGGCTTTTGTCTGCACAGAACCACTAGCGTGACTGGGAAGCTGCAGTTTACGGGTGCAGCACTGTACAACTAAGTAGCTGCACTTCCTTTAATGAGCTCAGTTTTGAGATGAGCTGTATACTTAGAGCAGGAATGAACCTGGTATCATAGCTAGTCCTAGCTTGGTGCCGAGTTGAAAGTGCTCTGTATACCTCTGTCCTCAAACAGTGTCTTTTAATGCTACTTTCACTGATTCCTCTTTGTTGGCTGAATGGTTTTTGTATTTATAAAGACTCCTGGGAGAAAAACAGGCGCTACTTTAAGCTGGGAAATGAGATGCCTACCTCAAGTCTGTGACAAAAATAGAATAATTGCAATAGAGATTTTCATACAGATCTGAATAAAGACACTCTCAGACCAAAATGAAGCAGTGGAACTAAGGTTTGCCTTCCAATATTTGCATTCAAGCTCTAAACGATTTGCAGTGCCTTATGAACATGTGACTGCAGAACAGCACTGTTAAGGTGACTGACTACAAGCAGTGATAGTATGCTGCGTTATCGGGCTGTTAGGAGCATTAACTTCATATCTTGACCTTTGCAGCCTTATTTAGCTTATTACAGATCTAAGCTGCTGCACATCTAGAGAACTGTACATAAGTACTACCTATGGGCATTCTTTTCTTCACTTAACTGAGTAACTTGTCCTTAGTCAATACCTATTTTTTTTACCTCATTGCAGAGACTTCTTGTTTGAATTTTAGATAGAGATAACTGTGTGATTCTTGTTTTAGTACAGCATAAGATATGATTAAAGTTGTTTTAAACTGTTGCCCTTTTGACAGACTGTTCCAATACACAGCACTGCTGCAGGGTGGAATGCCTAGGTAGGATTTGGAGTTCACCTGAGTTTTCCTCAGGCATCGGAACTGTTGTAAACGAAGCTGTCTTTAAGTTATTGCTGATATGCAGAGGCATTGTCTATTTGTTATTAATGAGTTATCTGGAAGAGTCATCTGAATGATATGAGAGGACTTTATATAGTAGGTGCTGCTTTCAGACTTGCTTTCTAAGCTGTGATGATGCATCTTTCTTCAGAAAACTTGTGGGCGAAGCTGGGCTGTGCTTGACAGGGATGATGGGAGCAATGTGTTGAGTGTGTGAGAAATAGTGATCTGTTTTAATCCGAGTACCTGGTGACCCAGATCTGAGGATAGCCTTAAAAGGTGGCATTGCCCAAGCCTAGCTAGTACTTGGTGCAGAGAATAAGGGGCTGGACCTGTAGATTGCTCTTGTCATGGTCAGGTAAAGCAACAATGAGTGGGAGACATTCAGCTACAAGTTCTTATTCTATAGAACTGCTTCAGGTGTATACACTTGAGAAAAATACTTACAGCCCTTGTATAGCAAATGGACTCTAAAAGATTTTTTTATTAAATCATTTTACTTCAGTGAAAAGTTGAGGTTTTCTGCATGCAAACATGTTGAGCAGTTCAGAGCACAGTAAGATTTAAACTGTATATACGTAGTCTGTGTATAGCTGCTGCTGGAAGATGCTGGCCATCACAACCACTCAAACTAATTATGTATATATTTCTGACTCTTGGTTGTAACTAATGATGAATTTTGATTGAAAGTAGTGTAACAAGCTTGTAGCTTTCAGTGCATCAAATAATGTATTTCGTAGTTTTTCTCAAACTCAAGTGTTGTTTCTAATTCTTCCAGCAGTGATCAAGTCTGTATAAATTCTTGTTTGAAGGAAATTCCTAGGGCATGGGACTGCCTTGCTTTTCCTTTGGTTCTAAAGTATTGCATTTTCTAAATCTGTTTTTAGCTTCTCATCTGGTGTCATTAACTGAGTAACGACAAAACTGCTAATACATCTTTTACAGATAAGAAAATGTCTAATTACTAAAAGGAAGATCTCAGGCTAGGATTTCCACTCTAGTGCTCAGCCCCTGTGCTGCAGCAGGGTGTTGGCTACACCAGCACACCTCAAGGGAGCATGGGGTGGACAGGGTTGCGAAGTTTCCCTGATTGTTCAGTGGTGCATGTAACCTGGCTGCTATAGTTGGCTTGACTTCTACAAATGTGCTCCCCATCACATCAGTACTTGGTTCTGAGGTGTGAGGTCTTGCTGATGGCTGTCTTGCAGGAGGTGGGCTTGTACAGCTGGTGCAAGGGAGATAGGATGGAGAGAGAGGCAGGGTGGTATAAATGAGAACTGTGAAACTGCTGCCCCATCCTTCTCTGCAAGACATCTCAGGCCAGAAGAGGTCCTTGATCTGATAAAAACATGGCCTGGAAAATCCATAGCCATGACTGAAGATAGGAGCACCCAGCAGTAAGTGGGGAGGGATGCAGGGATTTCCCGAGAAGGGATTTGTGCTGAACACTTCATAATCTTTTTAGTATGAAAACCAATAGCTGGAGACACTCCAAGAGGTAAGATATTAGCACAGCCAAAAAAAAAAGAAAGCAGCATTTTTATTTTTAGCGTGCATATACTAAAATTCTTAGTAGCATTAAATATGCCGCTTGAGATTAAGTGAACTTGTTTTTATAGTTGAACTACCAGTTGGAGCATTTACAGTCCATTGAAAGCTAATGGAATTTCACTGCTTAAAGATTTTCTGGATAACCTCAGAACAGCTGAAGAGCTCTTACAGTTCATAGCTCAGTGAGATTGTTAATTAGTTTTATGATCCAGGGAATTTCTGTGACTGCATTCTTGGAGGCGTATCGCAGAACCAAACACCCCAAAGCCTCTAATTCGCATTCTGATAAATGAGGATCACTAAAATAGTGTTGTGGAACTTCGTCCTTTCTGTGCTTGCTTTGGATGACATCACATTTTAAGCCTTTTTAATAGGGTGAATACCCAGATTTTCCTTTAAAACTAGGTGTCTGAAGGGTTTAACAAAGCTCTTCTGTCAAGCTATTGGGTGAAGTGTTTCTAGAATCCCACTTTGAAATCTGAAGAATGGCTGCTTTCAATGGTGGGGCAATGAAAAGAAACGTCCAAGGATATCAGCTGCATTGCAGAACAAGGGCTGGTCTCAGCAGCTCTGTGCTTAGAGCTCTATTTAAGTTTTTAAAACTCAAACGGAGTTGGGAAAAACTAGAAGTGATTCTAATTAACACCTCAGTATGGCTCTAGAATTTCTTACTGTAATAACAGAATATCTCCTGGAAAGCAACTGGACTTATTGCGGTTTCTCATGTTTTTCCTTCTGTGTTTGGTGTGTGCAGTAGTAAAGTGGGTTCCTTTCTTGTGAAGTGATGAGAGCTGTTTCCTTTAAGTGACTGCAACTGTGGAGGCTCAATGTGGGTGGAGTGTGTAACCTGGCTGAAACCATTCAGTAGTCATCTGTGCATGAGGGCATAGAGTAAACCAGTCCTGTCTGTTAATAGTGTTCTGGAGCAGGGTAACTGCTTAGGTTGAGAAGAGTAGAAAAACTAGCAGTGCCATGCTTATGTTTGGACTTCATGAAGCTGTAAGTGAATGCTTGCTGTGAAGTACTCTGGTTTGCAGACACCTGCCAAGAATGAAACAGCACTGTGCAGGTTACTCTATTGTAGGAGGCCTTAGTTAACCTGGAGGAATTGCAGTCTGAACAGGTAAGATGAGGGAAGGCTGAAATAGTTGGGCTTAGGGCTAAATTTTGAGGGTGGCACAGTTTGATTGCGAAAGCTTCTGGTGGGATTAGGTCTGTGGTGCAGGAGGGACCTTCAGAAGTCTAAAATCAGCTTCTTAGTAACCATTGTGGCTTGATTTGCAACTGTTGCTGTGTTTCATGTGGCCAGCCTGTCTGATAGAGCCTTCATTTGTTGGTCTAAAGATCCATTTTCAATAGCACCACAAAACTTCTGTGTATATAGTTTTGTGTTACCGATTATAAAAAAAAAAAAAAAACCAGTTACTCAGTCCTTTTCTTTTAAAGCAGGTAATTGCTTCTAATTTCTGAAAAGTAAAAGGCTGACTAGAAAAGTTTGTGCTCTGGTATGGGCTTTGTCTAGAATTTTCATCCACAGCGGGATGAAAAGTAGCCTGAAGAAACTCAAAAGGTCTTTCAAAAGGTTTTATTCTTACAGGTCATAGCACTTTCCACACCAAATTTAGTATGATTTGTTCCACTTGAAGGTAGATAACAGAGATGTAAGTCCAACCACTGACTGGATCATTTTCCTTGCCAGAGGAAGGTAAACTGCTTCTTGGGCTGTAGAGGTGGAAAGGAAACTGAACAGTTTATCTCAGTGAGTTTTGCTTTATTACAGTATTCCTATTTAAAATTTCACTGCGCCCTTTCTGAAACAGTGATGTGCTACTGACCTGGTCCTGCCTGCCACACTGATGCTGTCAGGATCAGTCCTGTGCTGCATGGTTTCAGCCTTGTCTTGTTCTGTCTTGCCTGGCTCTTCTGTGGCTCTGCTTTCTCACCACAGGTCATAGCTGCTTCCTTTTGTCTCAGAAAGGACTGGATGAGCTCCCTGCCCTGCCTTATACCAAACCTGCAATTCTCCTGGTTTGTAACCTCAAGGGTAATGGCTGAATTCAGTGTCCCCAAAATGGGTGTAGCAGACAGATAACAGTAGCACCGTCTGTGTGGGGACTGTACTGTAACTCAGATGCTTGAAAAAGCATTCCTGAGAGTGCTGCTTCATTGTTGGGGTGTTTGCTCTTGTATGGCACGTGTTAGTCAACAAGAACTTAGTCTGAGGTGCTACTTTTCAGAACATAGTCATGCCATGGGGGAAGAATTCTTTGTCATTGGTGTCTACCAGGATGGGTCACCCAGTGTGGTGATGGAATTACCTCAAATCTCAGGGCACATAGTAACCTGGCTTCCCTGGAGCCAACTGCTTTTGAGTGAGGAATTTGAACTGAACAATATTCAGTGGTCCTTCCCAGCCTATCTAATCCTAGAATGTTTGGAGCTTGGCAAGTTGTTAATCCCTGGTTAGTTTTGTTTAGGACTGCTGGTTATGTGAAAACCTTTTCCAGTGCGGTGCTTATATAATTTCTGTTGTGGGCATTACTCTTGTCTGGTAGAATTTGATGGTATGATGGGTGGATTGTCTGCATGGGCTGATCACAGTTCAGGCTAACTTGAGACTCCTGGTAGACCTGGTCATACTTACCATTCTGTGATAATGGAACTATTATAAGTCAGGGCAGGTATAGCTGCTTTTTGTAGCAGTGTTCTCTGCATGGTCTGCTGTCCTGTCCTTTCTACAGCACTCAGCCAGGATAGAAATAGCTGGGGTCTTCAGCTGTCCTGCTGGGAGGACAGAGGTGTTGCTATCCTTTCATCTCTTGTATAGCATTTGTGTCTGGAGCTCACATCTTTTATTCTCCTCACTCTGGGGATCATGTCTGGTGACAACTTCGTTCAGTTGCTTCATCTTTTGTTCCCTGCTTCCCAGTGTGCTGTTCTTACAGCTGCTGTTCTATGCTAATCAGGGTCTGACACTGCTACATCCAGTTGCTGGTAAATGCTGGAGACCTCCTAAACGAACAAAAAACAGCAAAAACCACTATTGCATTTAAGTACTTAGTTTGCATGACACATAACAAGCTTTTGTTAAAAAGTACTCATTTATTGAACTTGCTCTTTCTGGATTTGCAACATCAGGAGAAGAGCAGGTGCTGAGTATTTCTTGCAGTAAAGCAGGATGTTTTCAAAAGCAAATTGTAGCATCAAAGGCAAGAATATCAAAATAAATGCTAATGCCACGTCATAAGACTTTCTGCTGGAAGCTTTTGCAATTTGTTCCTGCCAGAATTTACTATGAATCTCTGCTTTTCTTATTAGCCTACATAGAGAAAAGATCAAAAGTCATTTTCATAAGCAGATCTAAGGTATAGCTCTGTTAGTAGGTTGAAACTAAGCTGTATCAACTTTAAAGAAATATTTTAGAAAGGTGTAAAGCCTTATAATGAGAGAGAAAAACACAACTTTCTGTTAGTACAAGTGTAGTTTCCTTTAGAAACTTCTCTATGTGGCAGTCACATAGGATGGGTTTACAAACAAAAGCAGCTTGTTCAGTTAGTATGTGGCTGTGAGAAACCTTTGACCTTTCTATTACTCCTGACACAGGGAAGGCATTTGTCCTAAAACAAAATACTAGGACAAATACTTCTGTTCTAGACATCAAGACTTCATTTCCAATGCATGGGAATGACCTGTTCTTCAGGCTTCCTGGATAGGGTTTTAATCTGGTCTTTCCACAACAGTGAGATGCTTTACCTGCATGGTACCACTATGCCACTGATGTTTTGTTTTTCTGTCAACAGGTCTGATTGGTTGTCTGGTACTACAGTGGTGGCAAACAGGACAATGGCTGCCAGCAAGGGCAAGAACCAGAGTTCCTTGGCACTCCATAAAGTAATCATGGTTGGTAGTGGAGGTGTAGGCAAATCTGCGCTCACTCTCCAGTTCATGTATGATGAGGTAAGTAGCTTTGGTTTAGCTTTTCTGAGTCTGAATGGATACCGCTTACTAAATGCTTGTGGTGAGGGCAAAGGGACTAAATCTAAGTAGGAAAAGATCTAGTGACTGGCCAAGAATAACATAGAAATCTGTGAAGGGTGCCCTGTAGGAGCACTTCTGGCCAAGAGTGATGGGACTGATGCTTTCTGGTGAAAGAACAGCTTCAAAATGTGCCAGCAATTGAGTGTGTGCAGAGCCTGTTAAAATTGAAATTTATTTGGTTGCCATTCGTTTTAGGCCATGTAAGGTTGAAGTCAGAAGTAAGCATTCTGTCTTGCTCTGAACCAGATGGAGCAGTATGTATGCTTAGAGTTCTTCCATACTGGCATATGGAAAGCTAGATCAGGCAGTCCAGATTAACAAAATTGAACTCATGATCTGCTAATATAGAAATCGGCCATTATTTGCAGGCTGTCCAAAGATATTGTAGTGATGTATCTGAACAGGCCCCATTGCTGAGGGGAGATGGCATAGGTACTGTTGTGGTACCTATGCTGAGATAATTCAGTGCATCAGCTGGCTTGAGTTTGGCATAAGGAAATCAGTGGCAATGCCAGCTTGAAAGCATGAACTTCCTGCTACACCTCCTCTAGCGTGGCTGATAGAGGAACTCAGTCAGCTTAATCAAGCTCATGGCACAACCTTCTGTTAGTCTTTAAGACTGAGAGAAGAGATAGAAAGGTAAGGAGCCTATGCTGGGTGTGTACTGTCAGCACAGAATTACAAGTGGAATTATCAGTGGCTTTGTGTGTCTGGTCAGTATCAAATGTGTTTAAATACATGCCCATATAATTATGGAGCAACTTTTTTTATGCTCAGTGACTGGCTGCTGTCATCTGAGCTTGTTGGAATTATGAATAGTTGTGACTGAAGTACACTCAGAAATGCTTTGTTTTTTGAGGTGGGAGATCTAGATAATGCAACCAGTTCATGAGCTGGTAGCTTACACTATGTCTTTGTCCCTTAAATTGTGCTGAAATTGCTGAACAGTATTTTATTTAGGAAGACAGTTTCTCTTGAGTAGGCAGATTGGCTCTTTGATGTATTAAGTACTTAAATAGCTTGCTTTTTATAGTAAAAAAAAAAGTGGTGGAACTTAGTAACTGACTGAATTATGATGAGGCTTTCAGGAATTTAAGTGTCATTGAAGTGGAAGAGAATGGATATAAGCAACTACTGAGGCCTTCTGACAGTAATTCTAAGCACTAATTTCTATCTTCAGTTTGTAGAAGACTATGAACCTACCAAGGCTGACAGCTACAGAAAGAAAGTAGTTCTCGATGGTGAAGAAGTTCAAATAGACATTCTGGACACAGCAGGACAGGAGGATTATGCAGCAATCAGAGATAACTATTTCCGCAGTGGGGAAGGATTTCTTCTAGTCTTCTCAATAACAGAGCATGAATCCTTCACAGCTACAGCAGAATTTCGGTAAGCATTCTTCCCACAGGCAAGGTATATGTTTGGTTCCTATTCTACTCTGACAATTCTTGAAAGCTACAGCTCTTTCTCCTTTATCCATCACCGTTTGATCAATGGAGGTGGCAATACAACCATTTTGCATTTTGTTCTTGGTAACTAAAACCACTGTACCATGCCTCTGGCTAAAGTTGTCTTCCTGTCTTCAGCTTGTGAGTACATTACGCCATCAGCGACTTCAGGCAAATAACAGATTCTTGGACTCTTAGAACTTACGTATTCAAGCCAGCTTTCAGTCTTTGTGGATGTGGAGTTTAATTATCTGAGAGCAGTACTTCTGGAATTAAGTCTGCCTCTTGGCCAGGTTTCAGACACTGTTGCTTACTGCTAGAAGCAGGTGCTCTAAGGGAGGGAAGGATTAGCCTCCACACTCAGGTATGGATTGGTGCCAAGCAAGGGTTGGCAGCTAAGCAGCACTATTGTAGGCAGACATGTTCCTAGAAAGACACACAGTGGTGGTAAATGCTTCTGTTTTTTGTTCTCAGGATTAGTAATTCTAATGTAAAAATCAGTACCAGACTGAGCACAGAAACTACTTCTGTACTGTAAAAGAAAAGAGTTTTAACCAACTGTTCTGGTCCCAGAGCTTCTGTATGCAGGTTCTTCAGGACAAATGTTTTGCTTTTTTTTTTTTGGCTAATAGCCTCAGTGTAGAAGACAATCCAGAGATTCCTTAGGAGTTTGTCTGCTCTTTATCAGTCTGATTTGTTTTCACTTTGCTTTGTTGAAACAAGATTAACAGACAATCAGCACTTACATTTCTGCTTACCGATCAAGGTAGACACTTAATTCCAGGGTATTGTAATAGTATGACATTTCACATTCTAGGACTTTCATTCAAGTTCTTAATGTATTTCCCCATTCCAACAGTAATAGGGAACTGCATAGTTACTTAAGAGTGTGTTTGTCATGTATGTGACAAAAGGGTGATAGTCACAGGGGACACAACAGGAGCTGTTTTGGTATGCTCTGTTTGGAGCATTAAAGGAATGAAACAGCTCAAGTGGTGTTGGGCTGAAAGTGAGTGCAAAGACTTTTCATAATGGAAGATGGAGTGGAAAAAGTCAATACCAATCAAGCAGGTGCAAAACTAGATACTTCTAGGAGTACCACGTCTGACTCTTGGCTTGGATGCTTGACTGAAATAAGGTTAAACCCAAGGCTTAAGGCTTTGGATGAGAAGGTGTAGTGGTATATTTCTTGTTGGTGTTTCTTATTAGACTTCTGTAACTGGATTAACAGTGTGTTGGTTGAAAATTCCAGCACATCCAGAGGAATGAAAAAGCGATGCTAATCTTCAGGGTGAACAAAAAGGACGTGAGAGCCTTGAGATGGAGAATGTTTTTTTCTGAATGGTTCTGAATTAAACAATATGGAAATAAGTTAAGTGGGGTATTTAGTTAAGAGGACATGTAAGAATTGGTGGTTTGAAAAAAACACTTTCAGGAAGAAGGGAGAATGGATAGCCTAAAAATAACTGCATACTGGTATGACACTTCCAGAATTCTAGATGGACAGCAGCATGTGTCAGTCTAGTTTCAACCTGTTTTATTCCAGTAATAGCACAGGCTTTGAGACTTGTATGTGGCATTGTGCTCGCAGTCTCCTTTTTCAGGTGCTGATAGGTCTTTCTTGAGTGGGAAAAGGATAGCAAGGTTAATATTGATCAATTCATTCTTTTTTTCCTAGAAGGCTTTGAAGGAGAAAGATTTGCTAGCCCTTCAGTGTAGTGTTGAGGTAGTAACTAATGACTGATGTAGCCATTGAAAATAATCTTTGCCAGTGACTTCTCCTATTCTTAACTTACTACCCTGACAAAGTCTTGATGCTGCCTGGACCTGTATTAAGATGGGGTAAAGACTTGAAATTGAGGGTGGTAACTAAACACAGGGCTGAAATCTAGCAAACACTGTGCTTTTTTGCATTCGGATGTCAACTCCTATTAAGTTGTTCTGCTGCATTACTTTTCTTCTAGAGCCTGAAAATGTAGCTTTTACTTAGTGTGAAGCCTATGATGTTAAACTTGGAACCACTTCAACTGTATTTGGCTGTTTGGGGACTGACTTAAGTAGTGTGCAGAATGCTAGTAGTGTGCAGAACACTTGATCTGTTCATCTTAAGAGAATCTTATTAAGATGAATCTTAATATCACTAACGTGCTTATTTTTAATACCTGATGCATTAGGGAACAGATCCTGCGTGTGAAGGCTGAAGAAGATAAAATACCTTTACTGGTAGTAGGAAACAAATCTGACTTGGAAGAGCGCCGACAAGTGCCTGTAGAAGAGGCTAGAAGTAAGGCAGAAGAGTGGGGTGTGCAGTATGTAGAGACCTCTGCCAAAACTAGAGCAAATGTAGATAAGGTAAGACAAATAACTTGTTTTTACTACAGTTAAACTGGTACTGCTTGCTTAATAGCTGAGTGAATTCTTGACTCTTGCTGGAACAAAAGCAAATCCATGTTTGGACTTCTGAAAGCATAGGTTATCAAAAGAAGTAACTTAATGGAATGTGTACACTGAAGTAAATAGCTTGGACAAGCTTAGAGATCAGTACAAGTTAACAGTACTGTTTTAACTGTTTGTACCTGAACGACCTTTTCAGTAAAGCCTATTAGCTATAGTTGTTGAACTATTTCCATCCCTCCTTGCAAAGTTGTATAATGTGGCTGATGTTAAAAATTGACTCTTGCATTTTTTGTCAAGATTGTTCTGAATTGACCGAAAACTCTTCTTGTGGTGTCCCTGTCCTGTTTTGATTTGCACGTGCTGGTCTAGGGCGATCATTCTTAGAGTGTTTCTGCTGCTGCTTTGACTAAATATTGGTGGGGTATTCCTAACAAGAAATGAATTCACCCAGCAGGAGAAATCAACAGTTTCAAACCTCCCTTTGATTTGTAGTTAAGCAGTCTATTGAAGAGTGTACCCCTTTACTTCCATAATCTTCAGAAGATGCCCCTAGGTTTAGTGTTGGTCCCTATTAAGGGTTACAGGGATGTAGTTGAGTGAAATGTGCGTTTGTTCCCAGAGTACAAATTGTAAGCTGCTTTTTCCTTAGCAAAAGGATGCATGTAGCTTCTTAAGCTCTGAAGGTAAAGGTGTTATAGACAGTTTCTTGATATTTTAGTCCATTAGCTCAGTAATAGAGGTGTAATTGGTCCATAAGTTACCTAGTAGAAGCTTATTTATCATAGTATTGATTTAAAGCAGTGTATAGAACTCTCTTGAGTTGAGACCTTTTCCTCATAGATGATATAGAATCTCAGAATTGCAGGGATTGGAAGGGAAGTCAAGAGATCGTTGAATCCAACCCCCTGCTAAAGCAGGATCCCTGCAATAGGCTACACAGGTGGATATCTACATGGGTCTTGAATATTTCCATAGAAGGAGACTCTACAACCTATCTATGTAGCATGTTGCAGTGCTCTGTCACCCTTACCATAAAGATGTTTGTCTGCATGTTTGTATGGAACTTCCTATGTTCAAATTTTAGGCCACTGCTCCTTGTCTTATGCTACATACCACTGTGAGGAGCCTTGTTTCTAAGTATCTCAGATCTGCATACCTCCCTGTTTGAAAAGCATAACTGTATGAGGGGAAACAAAGTTCTTGTTTTATAATACTGATTTTTTTTTTCCTAGTAACTCTGTGAAACAGCTATTCCATCTGATGGTGTCTAGTTAAACGCTGGACCTGTATGTGTAAAGTTACCTAGGATTTTGGGTGAAGACATCAGAATAATAACTTCCTGAGAATCTTCTGTGCAACAGGACTTCCTGTACTTGATACTGCCACTCTGAATGCTGCAGCTCTTTTTAATTATAAAACAGACAGAATATTATGCAGCAGGATATGTGCTTGTAACCGCATGGGAAGGACCAAACTAAATACTTTGGTTAATGAGAGTTATTTGTTGGGAAATGCTTGCTAAGCACAGAGAAATATTATCTTGAGCTCTGAATGCTACTTTTGTGCAAGAGCAATATGCAACAAAAAGCTCTTGAAACAGAGCTGCTGAATGACTTAGGTTACAGTAGTGTCATGAAATAGTCTTGCTTCTTGCCACTGCTTCAGGTACCATAATTCTAAAGTTGAGTTTGTCGTTGGAATATGAGTCCAGATTTGATTCTGCTGCTAGGTGCCTTGTGCTACATTACTTATGTGCCTAATACAGTAGTCTGTATCCGTTTTCAGGTGCCAGAACTTGTTTAATCTTTATTTGTTTTTCCCCTCTAGGTATTCTTTGATTTAATGAGAGAAATCAGAGCAAAGAAAATGTCTGAAAACAAAGACAAGAATGGCAAGAAAAGTGGAAAGAACAAGAAAAGCTTTAAAGAAAGATGTTGCTTACTGTGATGCTTGGGGACTGTGTATATCTATCTACAAATGGCATGGATAAGATACCACTAAGGATATAGGGCTGGATTCATGAAAGGAAGTCTGTATTGACTCCCTTATCTTTTGCTTTGCATATCATACCTTCAAAATGTGAAAACAACTTTGAAACCATTTCTGGTATCCAACAAAACCTATGCCTACTTAAACTGAATTGTCTCTGTCTTCCCAGTGTCTTTCAAAACTAGAAACTATTGAGGTTTCAGAACTACAATCACTCTATTTAGTTATATGAAGTTCTTTCATATTAACTTCCTGGTTTAATGTTTCAGAATATGTTTCTTGAACCTCTACTGGCCTTAACAAGCACAGCTGTTCAGGTTCAAACAGTTTTTTCACTGTTGCCCTTATTAATGTTGCAAACTGCAGAAAAGCTAGATGACAACTAGTCAGAGTTTGTCTTCTGTTAATGGTTACTGAGTTGTTAGATTGAAATTTGCTGGTTTCCTTCTTATGCTCCACTTAAATAGCAACTGACACTTGAGTCAACTTGAAACAAACTTCCTTCCATGTTCTGTTCAGTCAATATGGCATTCATGAATCAAGCCTCAATTTGGACTTATTTAGGCAATACAGAAAAGATATTTAAATATTGGCATTCCCTGATGTTCTGTCTTCTCATCCTTGAATTAGAGTTATGGGATGAGAAAATATCTAAGCTTTTCATCAGAAGGAATAGTTGCCACAGTCTCCTAGAAGTGCTGTCTTGGATTTCTTCCATGTATTGTGGCTATGACGCTCGTTCTACATTGGTCATTCATCCCCTTCCTGGTACTGGAACAGTGAAAAATCAGTGTTCATCAGTTTTGTTTATATTGGAGAATGTGTATTATGTGGGAAAAGTGGGAACATCTGCATCCATTTCCTGCTGAAAACGAAAGCTGAGTAAGGATGGCTCACATCACAATCATGACTTGGAATAGGCGAGGCATACATGCTACCTCTCTGATTAATTGGCTAGTGAGTCGTGTTTGCAAAAAGTGAATGAAGTTAAGCAGTTGCCATGTCTGTTACTCACTGTTAATTTTATATGTACTGTTTGTGATGCATAGCAACCTAGCACATGGAGATGCATGTTGAGTTTTGCTATCAGTTATGCAATGGTGGTCATGTTTTAAGCAACAAAAACCAGCCTAGAAATGGAAGAGAAGTCAGTGCTTAGCAGGTCTTGTCAGCTGACTGAGCTGTTTTCTGATGCAGTTTAAACTAAGTGCGGTTGCCAAAAAAATACTTCTGTTGCTGTTGTAGAATGTAACTGTCTCTTCTGTTTGTGGAGTCTCTCAATGAATTATGAATATCTTCTATTTCAAAGGAGTAGACAGACTTGAAGTAGTGACTGTACCTTGCTTTTTAACCAGATGCTTAAAGCACTATTGGTGAAAAGATGATGCTATGTGGTTGTTCAGTGAAGCAGACTGCAGCACTAAATTAACAAATACTGTTTCTTGAAGTGAAGGAGTAGCAAATACTGTTCAGTACTTAGTATTGTAATTTGAGGATGAAAAATATTTTTAACATGTACTAGATTGCTCCTGTGCATTCCACTTCTGAACTTTAGGGAGAAAAAATGTTAGATATCAGAACCTCTGTTGGTCTGAGGTTTTACAGGGATTTATCATGCTCATTGTCTTCCATAACTAGTTTAACTTGTCAGGCAACTCATTGGACTGGGGAAACTGTACTAAATAAAAGGTGCTGTAATCTTCATTCATGTCAAGTTTAGTTCATTTTCTGTTAATGTTCTGTGCACAGAAAGAATGGTTCATGAAGTCTGGAAATAATCCTTTGAATAATATAATTAATTGGTATAACAAAGCCAACTGAGTGTAGTTTTTGAGGCAGAGGCTGGGAGCCTGATGGCTTATAGAACTGCATGAACTGTATTACCTGTGTCTGAAGCCTAAACACCCAGTGGGACACTTGAAGCTGTCTAAAGCTTCTAAGAAAACTTCCTCTTGAACTTAGATACCATTTTTGTGTGCATGTTGTATCTACAGCACATGAATGTCCATTTCTGGAGGCGGACTACTCACTTAGGTTTGGCTTTAGTTGAGACCTAAAGGTTAAGTCCTTAATTAACCTAAAGGATAAACAATGGCTGAGTTCACATTACAAGCTTATGTAGGTCAAGCCCCTCTGAGGCGGATTGTAAAATGTGAGTAACAAAACTGAATAAGCTTTCCTTGCTATATGAATAGTGAACTCAGCAAAGCTTACAATGAGTGCCTCAACTGTTAGCTCAAGTGACTTTCATGCTTTGACCTCTCTAATCATAACATACCTGACAGTATTAGATACGACAGACGAACTTCTGTTCAGAACAGTCACTCTCCTGTTGGTGTTTTTACTTTGTGTGCTGGTTTCATTCAGATCACTTCTTCCTCAACAGATAAAGCCCTAGTGCTGAGGTGGACTTGCTTGGAAGAAGCTGCTTGCTGTTTCATGGCTTGGTACAGCATTTCTTCAGTGCTCTGTTCTTGTCACTCTTACCAGAGATGTTAGGCCTAGAGGCTAATTTCAGCACCTCCCCAGTAGCCTTTTCTGTGCTTCTGAAAAGCTTCAACTTTCCAGACACAGCTGAAAACATGGTAAACAAGGCAGCTACTCTACTTTGTAACAGTGGGCAATGAGGTTTGACTTGCACCAGGAAGGTGATGAAACTGTTTCCCTGAACTGGAATCCTGCTACCTCCACCTCATGTGGTGGATGTGCCTGTTCTTATAAAAGTGCATGTTCTTACAAAAGTACATTGCCCCAGTGTGGGTTCCTGAATTACTTCCAGGTGTGTTTCAATGGACATCAGTATGAGGTGGGCTGACTGGAATGAATGTGAAGTGGCTCTGAAACGCTTCCTTTGGATTTGGGGGTTTGCTGTGAACAGAAAAAAGGTATCTCTTGGCTTCTAATCTAAACAAATATTTACAGCTCAGATACATGGAACAGGGAGATCTTCAGTAAGACCTGTGTGTGTATAGCTGCCTGCTAACCTTGCTGCCTAGCTCAGACAATTTAAGGCTCTGAAGCTGATACATTCTAGTAGCCTTTGCATGTTAGGTAATTAAAGGCTAAGTTTTCACTTCATCAGTGTAATTTGCCTTGAATCTTCCTTGAAAATGGCTGTAGGCAAGTAACTGGATATTTGAGGCTGGAGGTCATGCAAGACTTGCTTGTCTAAATGCAAGCACACAGCCAAGTGTTTTTCTTGCATAATGGCTTGACAAAGTCAGGGCACTGTTTACTGCGGTGTGTGTTATCTCTTGTATTGGGTGTAGCTGTGGGTATTGAAGTGTTCCAGTCTTCAGATATGGATAAGTGTGTATGAGACAAGCCTCCCATTCAAACAGGGGCCAACTTACTATAAAGTACAACTTCAAAAAGCAGGTTAAACTCAGGAATGTGAAAGCTGACTTTTCCTGACTAGAAACTCCTGACTCCAGATGAGAGTACAGACCATGAAGAACATTCACAGTGACATCAAACCATGTGTTATATACAGACCCATGTTCCTTTATTGCAATTTCTTGGCAGACCTTTGGTTTGGTGAAGGAAGATGTACACACATTTACTGGGTATTAAACTTCAGCAAGATTTTAGCACCTGTCCAAAGTTCCTGTTGAAATCTATCTGGCTAATACTTCAGGTCTAAGGCACAAAGCTACTATTTGGAATGCAGTGGGGGAGGAATGAATTGAAGTAAATGCTCGCCATGAATATTTTTTTAAAACTTTCCAAAGTGTTAATCCTGTGCTTGGGGCTGATAGGTCTATCAATTCTTCAAAAAGAAGATGCTGTTTATCAATTCATCTCCCTTAAAGCAAAGCTTATGTAGACAGAAGCTTCTTTATAATTGCTATAAGCATATGTTGCTATATTCACCTCCTGTTAACTTTATAGATGGGAAAATGAAGGAAGAACAACAGAAGACTGATTTTTTATTTTTTTTTTTTCACTGTGGTCTCCACACTTCATGGGGATGGCAGGTGTTCCTCTTGGGAGGGGAAGGTGTTATCTCTAACACCAAGAGAGGTTTAGCAAAGAAGAAGTGATTGTGATGGCAAGATTTAATAAGACTGCTTTGAAACCATGTACACTGCCAACTTTTTTCTTACGTATCTTTAAAGCTTTGTCTCTAATGTGCACAAACATTTCTAATTTCTATAAAAAAGATCACTCTATCATCATGCTAATACAACTGATTTCTATTACTATTGATAATAAAAAGAAAAATAGGCACCACATTTGTTCGTTATTGATTTTTACAGTATTTAAGTCTAATTCCTAAACTCTTGAACCAAACAACCACTGAGTTTCAGTTTCTGGAACTAACCTTTTTTGAATCAAAGTTGTAGCATGGCTATATTACAGGCTGTGAGGAAGGAGGAAAGGAAGAAGTGACTGAAGACTCTCACATAAGCGTTGGTGAAGTAGCTTATGTATGTTTGAGAACTCAGCTGCTGCAATGGTTTGTTCACTTTCATAGCTCCCTTTCTGCAACCTAACTGGATCAGATGGCTCGCATCAACTGTCTAAACAGTTTTTTCACCCTGATCAATCTTGGTGAGCAAATAACAAAATAAGCAGTGTTGTGCAGAAGAGTTGGTACCTAGCTTGAGTGTGAAGCTATTGTGTTGGTTTGTGATGAACAAACTTAAGCAGAGAAGCTGAGATGCCTCAGACAGGATGGTCTGGGACAGACTCACTGTGCTGTCATGCCACTTAATGCTGAAAGGGTTTTACAGTAAATCTACTGATGGGTGCACTTTCTGTTGACATGGCTCTATAAGTTGGAAGTAGAACATTCCTTTGACTTCTGGACAAGGATTACAGCTGTTTACATAATCTTGCTTATGTGGTGCTTGTGTAGAGTTTGCCCTGTGTTTTGGATTGATGTGGTTTTATGTAGCTCTCCTTTCCAATTAACTCTATTTCTAAAATACCTTTCAGCAGAGAAGGGGTAACATGAAGAATCATAGGAGGCAGGATGCTGCTGCCTCGCTGTGCCCTAAGCCCAGAACAAGCCCTGTCAGGTTGTCGCTCACGGTGCTCGTAAAGAGGTGGCCTTCCTCAAGTTAAAGCAGTGTGAAACTGGTGAGTGTCTGCACATACATAAGCACAAAGGTTGAAGGCAAGTTGCCTGTGCTCTGCCTTAATCAGAACAGTTAACTGGTGTGGTTTCTTCTGTGTGCTAAGTGCTCCACCTGCTCGGGTGGCACAGGCACCTCTTCCTGAGAACTGTTGGCTCCATCTTGTGGCTTTCAGAGTTAGCAGCTCTACCATGGAGAGGGCTGTTCAGCATGCTCAGATGAGCGTACATGCAGCTGCTATTTATCTGTTACCTGAATTGTATGTAGAAAACTCTGTGAACTAGAATCTTCTCTCTTTGCTCTGCTATTATTTTCTTGAACAGTAGGAGGCCTTGCTCTAAGTTAAAGCTTTCCTTTTGCATGCAAATGAAAAGAGCCAGCTCTTGTCTAAGCGTTCTAGTGTGCAACAGAACATCCAGTTTCTCAAAAGGATAGTAGCTCTGTGATTTCTATAGCATTAAACTTGTTTGCACTGCAAGTGTCAGTATGTTCTGCTCACTGAGTAGTAATTTGTATGCCAGAGAAGAATAGTTGTTCCAGGGGACTGTGCAGTACTTAACAAAACATTCTGTGTCTATGGTCAAGTGAAGATGGTATTTCTTTCTTTTCAGTATAAAGCCTCAGTTGGGAGGTGGGAATATCAGGATAAAAATACTTATTCTCATGTCCCCCAGTTTCCCTTCCCAACTGCAAACCCAGTGTCTGCTGTGGGAACGGGTTCTAAGGGGGGAGATACCAGCAGCTCCCTAAGCCTTGTAATTCCCAAGGGGCTGGAGATGAAATGCAGAGGTATGACTGAGACCGTGTGCTTTGCAGTTACCTTCCAGATAAGGTTGATTAATTTTCAGAGTTTACAGCAAGTTCCCTTCAATGAGCTTTGTTATTTGGCTTTGAGGCAGGATTGTGTTTTTGATATAATCAGGGTTTATAGAATTTGTTTTTTAAGGTCTAGCGTTCAGGATATCGGAGGCTTTATGCATGCTGGCTTCATAGGCCAAATACTCAAATTTAAGGACAAACTTGTATGTACATGCAGCACAGAGAAACAAGGAAAGTAACTCCCTACTGCTTAATAGTGCTGTTTTTTATTTGAAAGGAAAACATGTACAATAAACTGAACTTGCTGTTTAGATGAGCATTTCTCAACCTGTGGTCTCGGAGTGCTCTGTAACATGATTACCCTTCCCACAAAATGATGCCATTACACTGCTATACATGTAAACAAGGAAAACAACTATGGACTGGGGGAAGGAGTAATTATCTTAAAAATAACCAAATTCTTGCTTCTAAATGAAAACCATCATTGCAACACTGCTGAGGACAACCTGCACTTTCACTCCTAAAAGTTTGGCTCTTCAGTTCTAGCAGTGTTGAAGAAAACCTGAGATAAATGATTTAAGTCAGATGCAAACGTGACAAAAGGATCCTTGTGCAGAATGGAAGCATTCTGAAGTTTAAACTTTGCTTCCTGCTTGGGAGGTGGAGCTATGAAAACCGAGACCAGTTGCTGAACAGATGCCTGCAGGCTGGAGTAAGTAGTTTTAAATCAGGCAATTCCAGCTACCACCCTAGGCAGGGCTGTGGGGGAGAACCCTTCCATTCCTGGGCCTCAAATTTTATTTCTTTATAGAGATGCTTAGTCTTTGTCCATGGAAGTTAATCTTTACTTTTAGGGTTTCAAATCTTCCCGATTCTACTTGGATTGAGGTAGCTTAGTTAGACATGAGCCCTTCTTTCCTTTTCTTTTGCTGCTGGTGACTGTGTTCCAGCTAGGTGCTGAACAGTGCCACCAGACTGTGGACACTTGTTTCCCAAGCATTGCCAGCTGCCAAGTTCCAGCTCTAACTGCAGTATGATGGAGAATGACTCAGATTTTTGGGAAGAACTATCCACGGAAGGATTACTAGTGCTGGGAGGGCCAGACACCTCCGGGTTCAGAGCTGCTTCGTACCTGAGGAGCAGTAGCAGAGCAGGTGATCTGCCTGTTCCTGTGGCCAGATTACAGTGTTCTTATGGGATACCTTGAGTAAATCCATGTGAGTGATGATGGTAGCACAGCAAATGCTTGTGGAGAAGAGGGTAACACTGTGACTGGTTGAGTTTGCTTTTGTAGTTTTCTCCTCCCTTGAGCAGCATGGAGAGAGGAGGGCAGGCAGAGCTGCTCCTGTGTGGGAATGAAGGCCACACTTGCAGCTTTGCCTCAGGAGCTTGAAAACCATGTGTCAGGCCTCCAAAACTACTCTTGGTTTAAAAATAACGAGGTGCTTTAGAAAATGAACTTGGAGTTCTCTTTCATGGTCTTTTGTTTCCAAGCCTTTTGAGTGCACTTGCTTCATGTCTGCAAGCTTGCTTTCTGCAAACAGTGATGGTAGAAATATTTTTTTTCAATGCAAACAAAGATGTTCTTACGCTTGCTGATTCCAGCACCTGGGGCATAAATCTTCCAAATGTTGTGGCATTTGGGGAGGACTGGAGGCAGGACACACAGTGCTTAACATTAAGCCCTGTTTCTGCTGGGTCATCATCCTTTGCACTTGGAAGCTGAAGGCTTGCAAAAGGTGAAGCATAAGGACCCCCTGTTGGTGGTCCCAGTGCCTGCCTTGGCAGCATGCCAGGAGCCCAAGGGATGCACTTAATTTTCTTTATTCATTAGCATATTTTTAATCAAACGCATCAAACCACAATGTTTCCACATGTCTCTCCCATGGCAGATGAACAAAAATAGGTCAGTGCTCAAATGCACCTCTTAATGTGCTGCAGTTCTGCAGTTCCCTCATCTTCTGCAGCTGCAGTTGGAGGACAGCAGATGATGTGCCCTCTGCACTTTGGGGAAACTGGTGGTGAATAGGAATTTGCTTTCCTGCTAAAGGAAAAGAATTCAATATGTGTCCATGACACCTCTTTCCAGCCACTGCCTAGTCAGAGCAGGGAGAGATGCATCTGAATCCTCTCCAGCTTAGCTTCAGCTTTATAGCATTTGGTTAATGTTAATTTTCAGAGAACAATCAAGCAGGTGCAATGTCCAGGGTTGAGTTCCCTGGCCCTAATGAAGCTTCAGGACTGCTTACACCTAGCTTAATAACAGGCTTTTTACATTCTTGTCACCTGTAACCTACCTTCATTTACCTCATGCTGCCAACCCATCTCTAGCTGGGCAAGGAAAATGTTGCTGTGTTGAGATCATGTTCACACTTGCAGCTGAGACGTGTCTTGCCTTGTTTCTTATCTCTGAATTGTTCATAACAAGAGCTAAGTAAAAAAAATTACTCTTCATGTTTTTTACATGAGCTTTCAAAGTTGGTTACACTGTTCTGGGTGGGGTGAATATTGCATCAACACCAAGTTAAGACTTATCTTTTGTTCTTTTTTGGAAAGAAAAAGGAAAATATGCTCCAGAGGGAATAGTTTTCAGCATGAGACACAAATCCAGTGAAGTGCAAGGTATTAAATAGGCTTGGAGCATTTGAAAAGTGAGTCTGTGATGAAGGGATGCATGCTTTACTTTCTGTTCTTTTTTTTTTTTTTTTAGGAAGTCTGACTAGGACTTTGTGTTAGACATATCTGTGAGGATCTATCTTGAACTTAGAAATTTGATAGAGTTGTCCTTGTTGTGCACCAGGTTGTCTTGCTCTTCACACTGCCTCCTTGGGCTGCATGAGGTTGTACGAAGAGATGTGACTTAGTGTACTGATGGTAGATGGATGGCTTCCAACCTTGGTAATTATGAGAAGCCAAAGCTTGTAACTTGCAATTGGTCACCAGGCCTCTGCTCCATTTTGTTTTTTTCCAGGTTTGGCTGTGAGGATTAAATCTCTGAGCAGTGACTTTTCCCCAGAAGTTGAGATACTTCTGTAAGGAATATTCTCCTGTTGCTGGGGCAGTTCTGAGCTGTGTCAGGTGCTTGAGAGGCCTGAGCTGGAGGCCTGCAGGAGGTGGCACCTTTGCTCTGGGATGTGGCTGGCGTGGAAACTCTCCCTACCCTTTCAAAGAGCAGAAAAGATAAGGACCTACTTATTCCTTCATTGTTCTATGTTGGTTCATAACTGCCATCCCACTACAAGCAAATACTCTGCCTCTACCCACTGATTCTTCTGTTCAGCTATTCTACTTTTGCTGCAAGAATGATCTCTGAACTATCAATCACTTATTTACTATCAATCCTTAATACATAGTTGAATGTATGCTCTACATTCCAACCTTACATCTGTATATTTTAATAGCTACTGTAAAATGGAACAAATTCAGCCTTATAACTTATCTAGGTAATGGTGGGAGCAGTTTGCCTACAGTAGCAATCCTGTACATGGGTGGTGGTCTTCCCCATCTCTAACAGGGCACCAATCAACATGTAGTCCTTGAGCACGTGATTCCTGGTCTGCTGTAATGCTCAAAGCAGTCTGCATATTGAGTGCAGTAATTTGGACTCTGGGGCAGCTCTACCTACTCTTGCTTTGGGGGCTGCTAGTATGGCAACTGCAGTGATGGTTAGGTGAGAGGGAAGACACTGTCTTGCAGTGTTAAGGAGGCAAACTTAATGGGCTTGGAAGCCTGTGGGGTACTGCAGTGCCTATTCTCAACAGCCACCACAAATGCCATATCTCTGCCTTTTGTGGTGAAGCTGACTGTGCCATGCACTCCTTCAAAATGGCAGCCATGGTACCCACTAAGGCAGCCTTGCTGCTGGAGCAGGTGCTGGGGAATGCAACCTCATTAAAGCTGTCTTGCTGGAGGGCTGAGCATCCCTTGGGCATCACAGTTTCAGCTCTTGGCTTTCCTCCAGGAACAGAGCATGGATCCATTCTTGTCAGAGAAAAGCAGCGTGGTTGGCAATGCTGCCCTGTTCTGTGTATACCACACTCCTTGCTCAAGAGGTGAGGGCCAAGCACAGGGGATTTCACATGGCTCCATTCCTCACTTCCCAGAGGAGTCAGTACATCTCTCCCACCAGTGTGCTCACCAGCGGTCTGCTTCCCTCTTCTGAGGATGAGGTACTGACAGATGTTTTGGTTGGTGGGCTGGAAAGCCTCAGGCCTGGCCTTGTGCCTCTTGGAGCAGCCTGCCTGGAGCACTGCTGGTAACATTGTGAGCCCTTGGTGCCTGCACTGCCCCAGCAGGGGGTTCTGAGTACCCCTGTCTCCATACCACCTCATCGCCTGCTCCTTCCTGGACTCCTGTCAGGCAGAGGAGGGGGACTGGGGGG
>JAOWBP010003503.1:24416629-24448390 GCA_028571105.1 Tragopan temminckii
GCTTTTGTCTGTTCTCAGCTCCCAGCCCCTTCAGTCAGCGTTTAGCCTCTCTGCGAGCTTCAGAGCCGCAGTCCTGCTGCTCGCTTGGGCTCGCGCCCTTGGCTTTCTCTCTACTGCAGCCTCTGTAGTATTTTTTTTTCTCTCCACTTCTTCGCAGCTCCGCGAGGTTCCATAACACCGCAGCAGTGAAACTCCCCACCCACACGGCCTCTCCTTGCCGTGTTGACGTGTTTTCCTGCCCCGGGGCGGAGGCCGCTTGCCTCTTCGTTAGTGTTGTGCCCAGAAAATAGAAGTGTAATTGCTTTTTCAAGTTATCATAGGTGGACACAATAAATACACCCGGCCCAGAGCGTTGCAAAGCGTATGGTCTGGACTGGGTGAATAATACGAGCGTCTTCAACTGCAATTTCATGGAATCATAGAAACGTTTGAGTTGGAAAGAACGCTTGAAGGCCATTCGGTCCAGCTCCTCTGCAGTGAGCAGGGACACCTACAGCTGAGTCAGGGTGCTCAGAGCCCGTGTGTCCCAGTATCGGAGCATTATGCTTCTGTTTTTTATGCTATAGCGTTGTAGGAGCTGTGGAGAGGCTGATCCAGTGCTTCAGTACAGAACTTTCCCCGCAGCCTCTTAATTGCCTCCTGCTAGGGATTAAGAACAAAAAAAAAAAACAACAACGAAAACAAACTCCAAAACATACCCACACATCTTTCATAAAAAGAAGCCTGAGATCATTAGCTAACATTTGGAAGTCCCTCAAATTAACATGCATGAAGGACTGTGGCCAAACTCCCACTGGCTCTCATAAAAGCAGCAATCAGTCCTTCAAGCAAGATTCTCTACAGAATAACACCCAGAAGCCCCTGCAGAAGGGATTTGCCAATCTCACCATCTGACTAGATTAAAAACAGCAGTAACAATGTGATAATTGACAGGAGAAACTTCCCTGACAAGGAATGAATCAGTGTTTATTTTTAGCCTTTTCCCCCAATGCTTTATTTAAACTAAAGATTAACTAATTATTTCCGTCATTATAGCGTCCTCACTAGCAACAGAAGGTGGCAGATCCTTCTGTGTCTGCTGGTTTTCTGCAGTTCTGTTACTTCGCGTTGGCTCATGCCTTGAGGTCTGCAAGCACCCCGGATGATGCGGTTGTGCCGGTATTGAGTTTTTGCGTGGCCTCACGGCTAGATGTAGTACCCCCATGATCACTGTTTTTGTTTCCTAAACAGTAAGTTTCAAAAAAGGCATCTGAAAATGGAAACTGTGATTTTCCATGTGTCCCACCTTTGCTCCTAAGCTTTTCTTGAAAAACGAGTCAGCGGTAATCCTGTCACCGCGTCTGCCCACTGCAGCCTTTTGCAATGGCAGAGCACTCCCATCCCTAACAGATAAAGTGTACAGGAGCCAGCAGTAAAACCTTATCTAGGGAAGGGCAGCTCACCTGAGAAAAGAGTGGCAAAAGATTTGTCACAGGATGAATACAGGGAAGCTGGTCACACTTCCAGTGACACCACGTAATGCCTGGTTCTGCTCATAAGCTTTCAGCTCCTGCTTTGTTTCAAAGCTGGAGGCTTGATGTATTTTTCTTAAAAGTTGTATTGTTGGTTTCACTATCAGAAAATGGATCACATTTTGTATATAGCTGAGGGTTATTTCGCTTTTATCTGCTGTGGAACAAAGAAACATAAGTGGCACTTTGTTTCATTTTTTTTGCATATCTATAGTGTGAGGATCACTACAAAAACATTTATGTTTTACTGGTCTCTCACAGTAATTGTACCACACTAAAGCAATTGTACCACACTAAAATCTTAGATAAACTTGTATCAGTTTTAAACCTAAAGAATGAATATGATTGTCAGCATTCAAGTGCTTGTTCTCCAGTGGGAAGTGTTTGTATATAATTTCTTTTTCATGCTTCTTACTATTTGTACTACTTGTTGTAAGCCAATTCTAGGTAAAATAGTTTATTTTTACTCTTTTACTGTATACCTGATCGCTCTTAACCAGAGTAAAATGTCCTCAGAAGTGGAAGATGATAGAAGTCATGGCAAAATACCAGCTTCTTTATATGCAGGGCACTGGGCTCTTGCAGGGTTTAGAGGTAGGTCTTCAGCTGCTGTATTGCTCGTAGGGGCAAATTGGATCTTTGATATCTGATCACAGATATTAGTGCAAGAGATGCCTCAGAATGGAACTATACCCAGAAATAAAATATCTTTCCTCTTATTTCTGCATATCCTGAGAAGACCATTGCAGAAATGACTGCTTGTTGGGATGAGCTCTTTGCCTTGCAGGTATTACCTGCAATGGTGACCACAGATTCCCAGATAATTTAATTTCTGTTTAGAGGCAAGATGAATGTAGAAGACAAACAGGAACACAGTACAAAATGATTTAATCTGTGTGCCATCAGGCCAATCAAATCTGTGAATCATTCACAATCTTTCATATGCATCTGCACTGCAAGAGATACAGCTAACTGTAAAGGGAAACATTACGGATGGGGGGTAGGTGAGATGGGCAATAAGGTAGGTCAGTAAAATCTGCATCAAATACATGTTTGTTAAACCAGAATTTATTTTACTGGCTGGGGGCCAAGCCCAAAAAGTAAGGGTTCAGGGCAGAACTTGAGCTTCTAAATCTAAACCAGAAATGGTGGAAAACCCCAGTGAGCTGAGCCTGACCTTGCACCAGGCCTCAATTCCCAACTCAGCTGACATTTTTTTTCAGGTAAACTATTCAGCCATAGAGAGCCTCTCTGCGAGTGCCTGGATCTGCTCTGGTTCAGCAGGGCCAAGCAGCTTGGAACTGACGTGGATCTCAACTCAGTCAGGAACTAAAAATGGCGTGTCATTCTGTGCAGGTCCCCAGAGCAGCTCAGTTCAAGAAGATAATCTTCAAATCTCTCTAATATATGCCAGTGGGACTGGGTCTTCACAAAAGCAGCTGTGCCTGTTTCCTCTAGAAGGAGTTTTTCTGTGATATAGTACAGTGAATAAAACATTTATCTGGGAGGTGGAAGGTCTGAGTTCAGGGCCCGTTCTTTGCAGATCAGAGATCTGTTGTCACATTGATGTCTGAGTGCATCACTATTCACCTGAAACCAGCTTCAAAGCTCCATCACTCTCATTTTGAGCCTGGTGAGACTCTGTACAAGAATGCTCACATTAGCACTGTTCACAGCGGGGTAATGCATGCTTCAGAGAGGGCTGATGAGCAGCAGGTTATTGGCTGCAGTCAGCATGCGTTGTGATGGTGGTGGTACCTCTGAGCCCAGCAGCTCACCTTCAGCACGTTCCTGCTTTGAAGCAAGCACAGCTCTCCACGAAGTTACTAATTTTTAACAGAAGTTAAAGTCTAGAAGCTCATCACAGGCCAGCAGTACTATTTGGCAGTTTGGATGTGCAGCCATCAGGTCAGTACGTACAACCCATACCAGTCACTTGTCTACTCACTGAGGATTTCATCCATGAATACACATTTAGGAATATCCGCTGGATGGCACTCTTGTGCCATCGAGTATGTAAGCATTTGTGATTTTATTTGGCTGCAAATACAGACGTCTTTCAGAGACAAAGAACTGAGTTCACTTCTGTATGCTGTCATAAATTTGGAGTGACTTCACGTAAAGCATTCAATTTAATTTAGAATTGCAGCGTACCTGAGAGAAGAATACGAACCAGATGTTGAGAAGAATTTTGGTTATTGATTCTGCCAGTAAAGTTTTGAACAATTTATGAAACTTAAATTCAAAGAGCAGGCAAAGAGGCTGTGGTCAGAAAAGACCAAGGGCATGCAGCTTCAGTTCTTCTGTGTTGCTGGAGGCTGCACTGAGTTCTAATAACTGACCCCGTTGCTTTTACATGCTAGTGGTTTTTACTCTTAAACCTGCTGTATCATACACACCATTCCGTAAAGATAGAAGAAAAATCTTTTATGGTTGGCTGTAAAACAAGAAGCTACCTTAATTCCAAAAGTCAACATTTTAAATCGTTGTTTCAAAGTTTCTAGTTTCTGTTTGGAGAATGTTTCAATATTTTCTAATCCTAAATACTAGGGTTTTATTTTGAAATGTTTAAAAAATGTCTTATTTTCCTTTTTTTTTTTTTTTAATTAAAAATAAATTCCAGTTTAATATGAAGAATTCAAATTTTGGATTAAATCTGCATTTTTTATAAGTTGTGATTATCACAGAACTCTGGTGAAATAGAGTCATATTCACAAGAACTCTTTAATAAAGATAACACATTTGGCTTAGCTTACTGTACATGTGTTGTGTATCAATGCAGGGCATGGAAGAATACCAGACATTTTCTGTAAATACATTTGAAGATCAGGGAAATGTCTTCATGAAATTTGTTCTTCTGCTTCTTTTCTCTTGGTCCTTTCTTTCCCCTGTAAAGATCTCCAGTTCTCCCAAATCTGAATCTGTACACCACTCTGAATATCAGGAATTCTGGTAAGTTCAAGTGCTCTTTCAGCAAAGTCACTTTCTCTTCTTCCGCTTCCTCTAGAACCAGTGAAAGAGCAGTATTTAACATAAGTTGAACCGCTTTCTATTTTGGAGCTGGTAGCATATCTCTGGTTTTGGTAAGGGAAGGAAGTGCCAAGGAGGTCGTTGAGTCACAGGGTTGCCTGGATGTGTTTAAAAACCATTTGGGTGTGATGCTCAGGGACATGATTTAGCAGAGGGTTGTTAGTTAGGGTAGTATGGTTAGGTTGCAGTTGGATTTGATGATCTTCAAGGTCTTTTCCAACCCGAGAAATTCTATGATTCCATTTGTAGCACGAGAATAATACCACGCTAATTTTGTGATGCTTGGCAGATTTCCCTTACCTGTGCTGAGTGTCTCAGAGGGAAACCTGGCAGGATTCAGGTAAGCATGTTGAAGGACACCTATCCTGCCCTCCCTAGTTTTTGCTTGTTCTGGGAGTCTCCGTGGCCTTAGCACAATTTGGTCAGTCTGGGAAGATACTATAAATTAAGGAATGGCTTTTATGGCTGAACAACTCAGCAACCTGAATCTGTTCAGAGAACAGGATGGAAACTTCCAACACTTCTGCCCCTCCATTTCTCCACTTAATGCTGGGATGTGCAGCATCTGCAGTTGATAGGGTGATCTACAGTTACCCTATAAAGAACATGCATCTCCCCTCATTTTCTTTATGTTCTGTTTCCACTTATTGAAGAGCTGGTAGTTAACTTCTTTTTAAAGATCTTTTTTTTTTTTTTTTTTAATGGTAATACTGCGGGGTTCTGTTCTTATTTATGGTTTCTTTTCACTAGATATTGTAGATACTGGTAGCTGGGAGAGATGCTGTGTCACAGAGAGCTTACAAGCTCCAGGTAGCACAAATGGAGGACTGGGGGCCAGAGAAATCAAGCGGTTTGCCCAAGGTCACATGCTAAATCCGTGGCAGTGTTAATCTACCCAATCTGATTATCTAATGCATGTAGGCACCAAGGCATGTTCTGGTGTATGTGTGAACCACAGGAATGCTGAAACTGGGGAAGTTCATTTCAGGTTAAAAAAAAAAATAAATGAGAGAGAGTAACAAAGAAAGAAAGGATAAGCAAGGGATGCTTGGCACTACTGGAAGACTTGCAAGAAATTTTCACTTTTCCATTCTTTGAATACTTTGGAAATGCATAAACTCTTGGGATCCGCATTTTAAAATGTTGTTGCAAACTGGAATAACATCTGTTAAATACAGCCAAGAAACATCTGGTTTTCCCTTCCCGGAACCCTGTGCTGAGGCAGCCGTTTTCCTGTCAGCTATGACGAGTAGCGAAATCAGTTCAATAGGTCAGTCTGTTCTCTCTATTGCTGAGTGCTACATTTCCTAATAAAACAATGGCCAATAATGAGAGTAGCAAGAGAAAAAAAGATTCTCTGTAATGTACATATTAGTCTACAAAGCCAAACAACAAACAAACCAAAGTAATGTTTAGCTTCAGACTGAGTTAAATAACTGGTAAGAGCAGAGCTTCCAAGCATTAGAAAGAGCACCAAGGTCTGTATGGAACTGTAATATTTATTAATCAAGTAATGGTCTATCATTCATCAGTGGGAATAATAGTGTGAAAATCTCACACTGGTGGTAGCTGGGCTTTGGATTTGGCTCTCTCCAGTGCAACGGCCTAGGGGAAGCTGGTCACCAGCATTCAGTGTATTCATTGCAAAGCTGTCGTAACTCTCAACTCTTGTCTGAGAGGTGCTGGCAGAGAGTGGCTGCAGAGTCAGAGATGGTCAATGCCTTGTATCACCGTGCCTTTAAGAACTGCTCGTTTCAGTGGAATCAAACTGAGAACAGCTGAGGGGCGAAACACAGGAGGAGTTCAAAGGCGTCAAGTAGAGAGGACCATAAGTGTTTATGTAGGCATCAGTTCTTATATATTTCAGCTGTTCGTGCTTTGACAATGCCTTGAACAAACAAATGTTATTGAGAATTGCATCATTTCCCCCTTCTTCTTTAAGAATTGAACCAAGACTCATAAAGGCATTGAGATGCTTGAGCTTACCCTGAAATCTTCAGACATTAAGAGTGTAAATAATTTTGAAAGCGTGTGCTGAGATCTGATATTTAATTTGCAAGGAAAATCTGTATCATTCAGCTATTAGATGAGGTGGGAGAACCCTCTGTATTCTTACTGAGAGTTCTTGAAAAGCTGGAAGAAGAAATTCTGTGACCTTCTGCTGTGAGCATTTTGGTAAGGCAAAATAGCAATGTTTTTGGTCACTGAAGCCATATTTTTTGTAATGTAATTTGCTACCACTCAGTTACCTGAAAAGCAAAACTAGTTTAGGAGTAGATTTATTTATTTATTTATTTATTTTGTCTCATTTGTTACCTTTTCCTTTCATTGTCTCTGTAATTATAATACTAAGGAAATGAGTCGTAATCTGAGTTTCCAAAATGGAATTAGAGATGCAATGCTTTCTGTGGCAGGGCCTTGCAAAGTGCTGATGGTGTGATTTAGCTCCTGGAGTCAGGCTTACGAGCATAGAGGAAACTTGCTAAAGGCCGATAGAGTGCAGGAAGGGAAAAGGGAGTTGTACAGCCTGTGGGCAGTTACTAGCAGCTTCCTGATAATATTTACTTGGTGAAACCTTTTGTTTCCTTTAGAGCATTGTTTGTCTTCGCTCTCCCCATCACCAGGGTTGAGTGTCTGCATTGTTCTTGTGCCTGTTGTACATTGCCCTGCGCTCTGATTCAGTCTGATACTGAAGTGACTGTTCCCCAGCCAGTCTGTTGTTATCTAAAATCACATAGTGATATGGCCCACTCATACCCCAACTAAACTGCAGCCAAATGCATTCTTTAATTAAATTAAAATCTGGTCTGACTGCCAAGACTGTGCTGTTGTACTTCATGAATAGCGAGAAAGGGCTACAATGCATGCATATGGAAAATGCTGCTGACAATGAATAGTTGGGAATGGAATGTACCAGTTTACCTGATCCATGGGTTTGTAGCCTATTTTGCTCAATGTTGTCTCCATCTGTTCTCTTTAGCTTCACCTGATTTTTGTATTTCGTATTTGGCACATGTGCATGTATCTCACCACAGTTAGGGTTGTGTGTTTGGCATATCAGTGTTTGGACTTGCTGTGTTTTATAGAATCACACTCGACGTTTATTGAAGAACCAGTGTTAATCACAGAAGAAATCTTAAATGCTGTGAATGTTTCTACACAGCTTGTGTTCCAACTTAGTCGCACTGGTTGATTTCGGTTTTTCTCTTATCTGGAGCTTTATGTAGGGACGAGGGACATCTAGTGGCTCAATGGAATATAGCAAATGTAGAAAAGCTCATGAAGGTGTGTCGGCAAAGCAGTCAATACAGTGAATACCGAAGATCTTCCCAGTGCTCGCAGTGCAATTTGGACATATTAAATACGACTTTATCTTAGATTATAATACTATAGGATTCGTTTTATTTTTGTGTTTCTGTCTAGTTGTGAAAAGATGAGCAGATTTTGAAATGTATGTAGGTTAAAATGTATTTGCTACCTATTTTGAGGAGGACATATTTTCATTCACTAGAAGAAGCTGGGTAATGGGGTGGATGGACAACAAAGAACACAGACCCCACATAACTTTTTTTCTTTTTAAAACAAATGAACATGATCATTTTATGCATGGTAATTCAGGATGTGATTAATTAGACCAGGTGATAACTGATCACTTACAATGACAAAGAAGAACTGCCAAACAACTAGCTAAATGGATGATTTCTCTTCTTCTGCAATGCTTTGCCTATTTTAATATGTACTTAATTATTTACTTTAGCAAGAAGCCCAGTCTGACTCATGTCTTTCTTTTCCCTCCTTTATCCTTACTCTAATCAATAACTATTTGTTATTTAACTACTTTTGTTGCAAAAGATGAGATGCACATCTTTAGAGAAGCAAGAGTATCTATATCACGTTTTAAGCTCTTTTTGTATTGTGAGCCTCTTTGTTTTAGGCTTATTATTTTGTCTTTTTGTATTGAGTACTGAAAGTCCACATTGACCTGAATGACGTCAATCTGTTTTATGGCTCAGTCCAGGAACAGTTCTTGACCTTTCCTGAAATAACTAAAATTGAGAGACCAACATCCAATAGTCAAGGGCTGTTGGCTCAGAACGTCTCTCACTCCTATCCCACTCTAACAAAATAACCAATTTAATTTACACAAGAGGGACTTAGAGTTGGCAGCAACATGACAAAAGGATGCAGCCTTTTGTGAGAGCAACATGAGAGCAAATAATCATCAAATATTAAGACAAATAGTCTGGAGAGAGCAACAGGAGGCATTCTGTCTCACCTGAAATGCTGATAAAACCTGGAAGACGCAGGAGTGTGATCAAACTAAAAAAACCTAATCACTTGCTATTTTGCAATGATGTGTAACTCAAGAGGCTTTTTCTAAGGATAAGAAGTGATGACTAAGAAAATCTGTTGCTAAAGAAGTGGTTTTTGTTTTTATCTTCCCTTTTTTGCTCTGAACAGGCAATGTAGAAGCTTGTAGGCCAGAGTGAAACTAAGAAAATCAGCATGAAGCAAGCAGAGAGTTCTCTCATTCTGATGGCCCATGTCTTACACTGAGGTTCAGAAAGGGATTCCCAACCCATCTATGTGTCTTTAAAATGACACAGGAGCAGTTATCTAAGCACTGCTTGAGATTGAGGACCTTGGGACCCAGAGATGAGTCCATTGGTTCAGGCTGATGTGGAATAGGGTTGAGTTTATGGAATTCATTGGTTCATCAAGGCTCACTGGAAGTGAGGACTTTATAAAATTTTTGGGATTAACAAGTAGTAAACATACCAAGAAATTGATAGCTTCTGCATTATTAAGATTAATGAAGGCATTTCTTTGGACAAAGGTGTAAGCAACCTTCATTATTGTGATACAAATCCTAACTTTATACTCCTGAGGCAGTAGTGCACTAGAATGTACAAGGTTATATTGCTGGGGTCCCACTTGTCTCCAGATTTTTCAACAGTACTTAATTGGGCAGAGACACTACAATGAAAAGAGCTTCCAGAAAGATTTTACTGTTTGGGCTTTTAGCAATTGCTGTATGTGGATGTGAACGTAGATATACCAAAACCCTACCTCTGGCAACGTTCAGACTATATTTACCACTATTAGGGAAAATTTAACCAAATTCATTTTAGCTAACAAATCATTCAGTCTTTCTATTCCAGACATTTCTGGGAAAGAATGGCAAAGCTGAAGTATACTTGACCAAACGAAATACCTGATGCAAGTGGGATCTATTACTAGAGTGAACAAAAAGAAGCGGGCTGGTGTTTTAATGAATGTTTTATTGAATGGGAAGGTAACGGCTTCTTAAACCTCTACCTTTGCCACTGCAAGGTTGTGGTTACGCTCTTACTGCTTTGTTGATTGATAGGGCAGTAAAAAAAAAAAAAAAAAAAAAAATCTGAAGTTACGTAAAATTCTACCTGCGTAATTTCCCTTGTGAAGAGATCTAGGAAAGTTTAACAATCCTGTACTGGTCCAAGCTTAGGTGAAAAGAGAGCATACTTTTGAGATAGGAGTATGCCTTGCGTGGACTGTGAGTGAAAATGGTAAATGGGAGAGCTGAGATCCAAGACCTGACATCCCTCAGGCATAAGATCTCTTACCGTGCTGGAAATCAGCCTGGAATTCCTCTGCTTTTGCTTCTGCTTTTGTTGGAGTGCCAACAGCAAAAAAACTGTGCTAAACTCAGGTTTCCCCTCCTGCTGCCCTACTGCTTTGACTTAGGCAGTGATGGGTACATATTTCTAACTAGTACAGACAGATACAAATTTCCTTTAACTAATCTTCCTCTGGCAAGGTGAGTCATCATACAGAAAAAGCTGTCTCTGCTTGTTCTCTGTTCAGATCACAATCCAGTCCAAGCTCCAAAAAAGGCCAAGCCAGTAGCAACAACTCTGACCCTCTTTGTTCTCTCATAGTACCTGAGGGAAAGCTGAAGAGGCGTCTGTAGCTGCAAGCTTTCTGCAGGGAATGATCTTCTTTGGAAATTACTTTGAAAGAAGCTGGCAAGGATCCTGGCAAGAACTTAGCCTTTTCTGTCCATGTTTCCCCATCTGTCAAAACATGGCATAAGCCTTCCCTCATTCACATTATTGTGAGCATTCATCAGTTAACATGTTTACATCACTAAATGGGATTTCCTATTCTAAATCACCTAGACTTTAGTTCCTAGGAACACGAATGCATCTCACCATTCTTAAAGACCTTTTCTCATACCCAGATTCTTCTTTGCTTTCTGCTACTGCAAAGTGCAGTTGATGCTAGAGTTGAACTTGGACACCTGAAAGCAATTTCTACAGTCAGACTGAATTTTCCTGAGCAATGAAGTAATAAGCAAAGGAAAAGTAATTCTTCAATTTCTGATTTGCCTTTTCATTACTGTTGGAAATGATTTATTCATCACTGTGCTTGTGACTAAAATTTCTCAGGACTTTTCTGACTCCTTGGTGTTATCATGAGAAACAATCTTAATGTATGTCATGAGGAACAATCTTAGCATATATTTATGAAACACATTTCATTTGAGAGATCTCTCAGAGGATTAATTGTGATCTGAAGTGGAGTTATCTATAAATATAACTCCACTGCAAATACCAAATGTGTCTGTTTTGTATGCTGCTGGAGTTGTACCACTTGCCACAAAAAGGCAACTCTGTCTGGAACAGAACACAGCAGAAGACCAAAATGTTTTCAGTACCTCAGACGCAAAGTGTTGTATGCAACTGAAATTGCATAGGCAACCTAAGAAAGCAAAATGATCTGCAAGCATCTGTAATTAATTTCATGACATAGCTATCAATGTATTTTTGGTAAATTTATTTTAGGATGTGAGCTACCCAAATCTGGAGGTGATGACCGCAGTTGTAGTCACCGAAGTTATCCTCTCACACGCATCCTACCCTGGCCTGTGAAACAAGTAATTATTTTCTCTTTCCCTGCCACGATCCCTCTGCATCTTTATTTCTCTCTTACTGCCTTCTATAAAACTAAACTCCTGGGTTTTTTTCCTCATTTTCACACATTGTAATTTCTTCCCATCTTTCTTCCCAAACTCTGAGCTACTTCTCCATCCAACTATCAAGTACTGTATGCTAACGTAGGGGAAAAGCCACAGTCTCACACAGGCAAAGAGAAACATGAATTACACTTCATATGAACTTTACAGAGAAAGTGCTCAAACCCTCCAACAAGGTGCCCAGTGAAACTGGAAGTTTCTGCCTTAGAGAGATTCGCATGAAGACTGAACAAGGTCCTGTGCAACCTGACCTGACTCTGAAGTTAGTCCTGTATCAAGTGGGGAAAGGATTAGATGATCTGCAAAGGTTCCTTCTCATCAAAATTATTTTGTGATTCCATAATTCTAACTTGAAGGAAAATAGGGAAAAGAAGTAAAAAATTAACAGAAAGATGGTTTTCTGGCAAGAGAAAAAAGGAACACCACAAAACAGAACCATGCAGAGTTGGTCTGCTTTTCATCTTGCTTGCACTGAAGTAATTCAGGATGAAATCAGAAGAATGTTAAAATTAGCAGAGAACCAAGAAGAGAATCAATACCAACATACCTGTGGTTACTTAAGGCTTGCTTTATCTGCCTGAACTTAAGGCCATGGGAGCAGAGCAAGGGAATTCTCAAACTCTGCAGAAGTAAATGTATTATTGATTTTAATCCTCATTCCTCGATCTCCCAAATAAGTCATTATGACTGCAATTTTCTATGTAACCCATCTTCACCGTGCAGGACAACAAAGGATGATTAAACCTTTAATTAGAACTAGCACAAATAGAAAAGTTTCTGGAGAAAACAGTTTTGTGTTCCAGTTTATTTCCCTATTACTGTTTCTAAAACATAGAACCCTCAAAGGTAAGCTGTTAAACCAAAAGCCAGTGCAGGAGCTTGAAAATGACAGTGACCTACAATGGGTGATCTTAATGCTGAATATGGAATTAATTGCATGAAAATATCACAGGAATTTTTTAACACAAAAAAGGAAATCTGAAAGGCAAGTGAAATGGCCTAACAGAGTATTTAGCAATTCCAAACACAATGTAAAAATGTTGTGTACTTGAAGAATGTAGTAAATCTTCCCCTGATAGTGTTTTGTAAGGCTATAACAGAAACAAAAATATCCTGACAACATGTGAAAATAATTCTATATTAGTCACTTGATAAAACTGGACAAAACAGATAAGTTTTCAGGCATGCAGGTGCTTCTCTTTAGGTCTGAACTAGAAACTGGTAATTTCAAAGATAAGTTCAGGTTAAGAACAATTGTGTCAAGGTAGGATATCTGCTTTGCTTTGAGTGTTTTCTAATTTCTTTTTTTAAAGGCTTGGGAAGTAAACGATGACCTGGGAAATAAATTAATAGCAATATGGTCCTGTAGATGGGTAATTATTTCTGAAGTAAGCTTGCAATTAGAAAGGGACCTAAGGAGTAAAACTTATCCCAGCATATCCGCATAAAATCACATTGACTTCCCATGAGATTTGCAAGCCTTTTTGCTTACGTTCCTTTAGAAAATGTTAATTGGAGTCCTAGGTCACTTAGGTGCTTTAGATGATATTATTTTCACTGGAAAAGGCAATAAAGAAGTCAGGGTAGTGCCAAGGAGTGGATGCTCTTGAGTCTGCTGGTTATGCACTCCAAGCAGTGGCTGTGGGAGCTGACTGTGTGCAAATCTTTGTGTTTAGCAAGGTCAGGGCTTGAGATGTCATACACACAGACCGTAGAGGGAACTGAGCAGTGCTCTAACGTGGCTCATCTGTAAAACATCTCTCAGGCTACTCCTAGTAATGAGGTAAATATTGTTTTCCTAATTTATCACTTCTATTTACTGAAACTGTTGTGGGAGAGGGTTGGGAAGGCAAAGCAGGAATGTAATTCCCTGTTATTGGCCATTCAGGGGTTTTGAAGGTGTTACTTTTTCAATCACCTACAACAGTTTCCTTGTTTTCACAATGAGTACATGATATCATATCCTGAGCCCTTCCCTTTTCGTGCAGCTCTGCAAAGCAAGAGGAGGAGTCCAGCCCTGGCCAGCGTTGTCCTGCTCAGAACACTGGAGCTTCTCCTGCCATCCCCTGCCTTCTGCTCCCCAGGAAACCGTGGCTCTGGGACAGGCTCCCTTGGCACGGTAAGTATCAGCGATGAAAGCAGACGGTCTAACTAGCTTGTGAGATGGCACTGGAGAATGATCACCTCTCTGTGTTTGTGTATGTGTGCAGTCAGTGACACAAACACTCGTGAAACGAGAACTCGCTTGCATTTTCCAACACTGAGGTGAGAAGCAAAAGCTGTTTCCTGGCCCAGCTGGAGTGAGAAAAAGGAGATCAGCAATGGGGAGGGCTCTTGGGGTACAGGGACTGGCTTACAGTAAGGGCAGGGTGCAGAACAGGACAAGGTGCGTGCCAGCCTGATTTAGGCAGACAGAAAAAAACAGCTGCTAAAATTTATGCAGAAGAAGCTTCAGAGTGAGCACGTGGCATTGTTAGTGCTAGATGACAAGTACCTCTTGTTTATTCTTAATCTGGTTTGCCTTAATGAATGCAGTAGAGCTAGCTAGGAATAAATGATATATGAAGAGAATAAAAGAACCAGTTTTCTGTACTGGTCTCCACTCATCCTTAGGGCATACAGGCCAAGTAAACATATGAATAGTGAGTCATTGATTCCTTTTAATACAGCTTCATAACCCTTGTTGTTGTGGTTACTTCGGCACTTCTCCATCTTGGCCTTTTAGCTCCACTATGCAGAAAGAATGGAAGACTAAATGGAGGGCCCAAGGTTTTGTCTGGATGCCTCTGCTGTGCTGAGTAGAGATGTATTAACTATATTAAATATGTATTTATGATTACAGTGTATGAGTAGCTTAGTATGTTCTGGAATTTACATTGTAGAGATGTTATAACGAAAGCAAATGATCCATTTACATTTATATTTACTAAATGATCTTGTACAAGTTATTTCTTAATCTGGAAGATTGCTTTTAAAGGGATGGAAACCCCAAGGGGCACTCATCCGTACCAGAGTAACAAACCAGCATCATTCCAGACCTTAGTGAGAAGCTTAAGATAATGGTTTACCTACAGGCCTCACTCTGTATTGAGTGGAACATACAGAAAGCATCACTGATGTTTAGGAATATAAAAAATAACAACAACCAGCTTTAGAAAAATGCAAATAAGCTGCATCCTTTCCCCAAACTGTCTTTGGTACGAGCAGCCTTATGAGAAACACGTAACTTCTGAATATGTCATTGATTGTACTACACTACCCATTTCTCCTTTGCTCATTGTGGGTTTGACTGGTTCATTTCTGGGGTCACAGGACAACAGCAGTAGAAATTGTTGCCTTGCATCACCTCAGCTGCATTGAGCTTGGCGGGAATGGAAGGTACACAGTTCTTTTCAGTTAGAAGTTGCCGGACCCTCTTCTGTTGCAGACATATTTAATTTTGCAGCAGAACAAACTTGCCTTTTTCTCACCATATTCATTATAAGAGTAAAAGGTTGTTAGGGTCACGATGCCCTGGGACTGCCACACACAACGCGCTTTGAACTCCCTGCCTGCAGAATGGCCTGTGCCAGGTGCAGTTAAACCCGGGTGCTCAGCTGCCCAACAGACTTCGCAGCACATTTCATTAATGCTTATCAGCTAGTAGTTGGCTTGTACTCTGCAACACAGCTGTTTCTTAACTCTTGTTTCATAGAACATCACAGCAGACACTCACATCGCCATGTAATTGTTTGTTTCTTGAATTCACTGAGACCTTCATTTCTGTGTTTTGTGGCAGTGGGTTCAGCAACAATGTGTTTTCTTTAAGAAACGTGACTTCCTTTCTCTAGAGTTAAATCCTCTGCCTTTTGCTTCCATTAATGCAAATCTACTTCTGGATCATAAGAGAAAAAGCCACCTTTGTCTTTAATTGAAGAGAGAATCATATATTTTTCTTCTTAGTTGTAGTTTAGTCAGTGTCTAGTTTGTTTGCATGCTTTTTATTTTCAATTTATAAACTTTTCAAGGGCTTCACCCACAGTTTTTCCTGTTGCTAATTATTTTGTTGTCATGCTTAAAAAATTCAGAGATGAAAGAGAAGTGAGCTTCCTTTATAGAAACCACCCAGCTCTGCTCCTGTATCCTGTTCATAAATGTGTTTAATAATAAATTTTCCACCACCTTACATCCGAGAACTTTTAGGTGTGCAGCAAACATTTAATTAATCTCACAAAGAACGTGTGAGGTAGGTTCCCTCATTTTACAGGTGAGATGGAGAGTGAGGCAGTTAAATTAAGTGACTTGACTAATATCACACTGTGAGTCAGTGCTAATGCTGAAAATAGAATTTATGTCTTCAGGTTCCCTGCTCCATGCTTTAATCATCATACCAGACTTGACTCTAAAGTTGAGCAAATTCCTTGAATGATTAAATAAATATTCTCAGTTCCATGTTAGATTGTTATGTTTTATTTCATGTAAACAACTGAAACATTTGCAAAAGTCTTCCATGCTTAGGACTCTTTTAGTCTTTTTTGTTCAGGTGTAGCTTCAGATATCAGCTGCATATATTTTGGAAAAAAAAAAAAAAAAAAAGATAAGGAACACACTTAGAACACACTCACTGATGTGAATGCAGCAATGCTGTTGTTCATACTCTCAACAGCAGTTCCACTTAATAATATCTACAGCTTCAATAAACAGAGCATTGTAAAGGTATTGCCCCACAGAAAGAAGAGTGACTGCTAGTTATGCTGTCATGAGTGAATGAAAATGTAGCCTGAAGCACAAAATAGCAACTGCATCTACAGAAAAACCTGCTTGGACAAGCAATTCGGAACTGTATCATCTCTGAATAAACTGGTGCATAAAGATGTACAATCCTTGAAAACTTGTTTGAACAAATAGTACCCATGTTCGGGCTAATCTCATGCTCCAACAACTTTATAGCTTTCTGAGTGTAGTCCATGCTTTTGTTTGTGTTGATGGGACATAAAATATTTTTTTTCCAGTCCTCACTGTCGTACCCGTTTGATGGTATTCTTCAGTATGGGGAAGAATAAACAGCCTAGGAATATGTACCTGGGCATAAGGCAGAGGCTCAGGAGAGGTAATGGAGCAATACTGTCACTATCCCTTGTTCCCTGTTAAACCTGGGTATGGACACAGCTGTCTTTTACACAGACTTACACAATGCTTTGTATCACGTAGTACTTTTGCTACATGTGAGACAAGCAGCACAAGGCTGTGGCCATCTCCTAGATTTCTGTAAGGATTTTTGCTGCATGTAACAAGTGGGGCATTGCTGGGCAAAGAGCCTTCCAACTTAATTGCAGTATAACAACAAAGTACCTTAAAAATTCAACCACTTAATTTTTGAATGCAAATTACACTCCTAGGTGTTAAATCAGCTGTATTTATAGGTGTCATGCTGTATTTATAGAAACAACTCCAAAGTAGTGTGATGTATTGTAAAGAAGTGAGAGTCACTTCCTGACTACTTAGCTGGAGTTAAGCAGAAGGTTCCAGGTAACAAGCCATGGGGATATGTTCCAGAAGGCCATCCTGTCTCCTCTCCAGGGTCATGTTGTTCCCTTTGGGTTTACCCTCTCTTATCATTTGGGCTCTGCTATCAGTGGCCAGATGTCACTAGTCAGTGTTGCTCCAGTTTTGCTTTCTATTTCTGTTTGAAATAAAGGTGTTTTTCTTACAGACTTTGTAAAACAGTCTGATGGCAAGGGATGAACAGTTTGTGAAAGTACTGTGCCCATCTACCAGGTCTCAGAGATGGTGCCTTTCCAAGGGGTTGTTGAAAACTAGGTATGGATTGCCTGAATTGTCTGGTAGAAGAGACCTCTGTGACTTTCATAGACTTTGAAACCAAACCTAAAAAAGCAACGCAAACTATTAAAAATATTTATCTGGCTGCTCACTTGTGTTCCCTTTTATCGATAGTTCCTATGACTAAACCACCAAATGTAATGGTAATAATGTCTGAGGAACTGCAAATGCAAATGAAGCATTAGCTAATATTTGGGGAAAATGAGGCTTGAAATTGCACTGTGTCTAGGTGTTCTCTGTCAGGTTGGGAATAGAAAGAAGTCTACGTGGTCTGTGTGTCTGAGCAAAACAAAACCAGCTGAAATTAAATACATGACTTTAGACAACAAGCCAGCCAGTATGACTGAGTGGACATCATGGCATTTTGCATGTTAAGTTCATGAATCTGCTTTCAGTGAAAACCTCCATGTCTCCTGCCTATCTCAGTAATCTCATCCCTGTTCTTTAATAGGCCTATCAGCATCCTTCTGCTGATTCAGCACAAAAAAGGAAACATGTTAGGAATGTCAGTTCTTTGCAGTGGTGGGGATTATACACATGGCAACAGGCAATGTTTATGAAAAATATACAACTTCTTTCTTCACTGCCCATAAGGCGGTGAGAAGGAAACCAAGGTACAGCCATACAGCTACTCTGAAGAGTTAATACATACGTAATACATTACGTACACTTGCAGAACTGAGAAAGCATTTGTGGCAGTATGTTTCTTACACACTAGAACCAGCAAATGGAACTGAAAAGAAAATGAAAAGAAGCGCATACTGAGGGATTCAACCCATTTAATCACATTATAGAAATGGAATGAATGGTACAAGGCCAAAGAATGCCACAAGTGACGGAAAAAAATCCTGTATCAGTTACCTTAATTGGACTAATTATAAAAGGTGGAGTTAGCAATGCAGGCAAGGTACATTTTTCCAACATTCCTTATTATGTGTTAATCATGGCACTGTAAAGATCCAAATATCTTGGATCGTGTAACTTGCTAAATACCACTTGCATGTTTCTTGCTGGAGTTCAGTGCAGCGAGGCAAGTACAAGCTGAAACAGTACAAATGGGGAAGGACTTCTTTCTTTATTAAAACGAGCAGTTTCTGCTGAAACTAGTATTGCTTGAGGACCAGCTCGTGGTTCCAAGTGTCTTTCAGTGCTGACAGCTGAAGACAGTAGCTCTGGGCCAGGAGTTAATGTTCGCTCCTTGCTCTAATGGGCGGATGTGTTTAATTAACCTTTGTTTCTGCAGAAGCAGACTTTCTGGCAAGCTGTAGGAATGCTAAAGAAGGGAAATCTAAACAGCAGCAAACCCAGGCACATTCTATACATCTAGCGCTAGGTAAAGAATGCTAATGCAGACAAGTACTTACTGTTTCCTAGGAGATAGGTTTGTACAAGCAATTTTTGTGAAATAATATGGCGTTTCCTTTGGGACTTGCTCCCATTACTTTCACAAGACCTAGCTATGGTGCAGTGCCTGTGGGTCTTGTCTCCAGTGTCTGGTGAAAGACCGGGCACAGTTCTTCAACTGGGGGGTCATAAAAGTCTGTATTCAAGGAGGAAATATTCAGCTTAGCATCTCTTCCTGAGAGCAGGACCCGACAGCCGTGTTGCTTGTGCCATGTCCAGAGTTGGCTTCTACTACAGCTCAAACAGATCCTTTCCAGAGTTTCCAGCAAAGTGCACTTCTTCAGGTTTATAGCTAATTTTTCAGGAGGAGTATGGTAAGTCTAATGCAAAGCAAATATGCTTTGCATAAAGTTGCTGGAGGCACTGCTTTTCATTTGTAAAACTAAAGCACCGTAGATTACAGTTTTTACGGTTCGTACTAATATCCCTCACTCCCTGGACACAATGTCCCCAGGCCCAACTCTTTGTTTTCCTAAAAATCCCCAACTTCGTGTGTTTTGCAATTGGGCAAAATAGAGCCTATCTTCTCTGACCTTCACCAGCTCCACTGCCACAATAACATCATTGTTTCCTACCTCCTCCCCTTTATAAGCAGTACCCTCCATTCTTCTCACTTCCTTTCTGGCCCAAAGCTTTCCCTCTGAGTGACTTTTTAAAGCTCTGCTTTGTCATCTATTCTTGTTAGTACTGTGATCTAAATTCCAGCTTCCTTCAGTCCTGCTTGTCTTAGTGTCAGCAGCCAGGACTCTAGCTGGTTTTTCTCAAAAAGTGTCTTTTGAAGTTGAATGATGGACATATTCTCCACTGTTGAGGCCTTACAAACAAGGGACATTTCCAGTTGACATAAACATTTAAAGGAGGTATTTTTCTTGCTAAAACTGAACAGTAACATCACATTATCATTACAATCATGAAAGTTCTGCCTTCATTCCTTGCTTTTCATGGGAGGAGTAAGGAAAAAGAGCCAGTGGAGCTCCTCTGCAACCTAATGCTCCACCCAAGCTCCCACAAAACCTACAAGTAGAGATGTGTGCATGGTGGGAGGGATGGAATTGCACTCTTGAACTGTTACTGTCATCTCAGTGGCCTGTCCTTGGCACTGGGATCTGACTCATGCAGCCTGTAGGGCTTAACTACCCTGTTAATATACTTTGTGTTGCTGTCAGTAGCACTCACTGAGGTGGAATGTATGTCTATTTGTATTTTTTGGATTTTATTTGTCTTTTTTTTTTTTTTTTTTGTCTTCTACGTGTGATGCATGTACTCAGTTTTTCTGAATAACTGCAGGAATTATAAGTTACTTGCAATTGAGGAAATAAATACAGTAAGTTTGAATTCTGTATGCATACAAGCTACAGAATCTGTGGATTCATCCTGCAGGCTTTTTATTCAAGTTAACATATCCAACAGGTTCTGGGTCCTGTTTTCCTTCAGTGGAGGAGGCACAGTGGTGAAGGGAGTTGCTGACCTTGGGGCTGATAGCAAAGCTCCTTCGCTAGTGGGAATAGATACCATTCTGAGATAGTCTAAAGAATAAAAGCCAGTGGGAAGAATTATAATATCAGTTTAGTTTTAACATGACCAAAGTATGAATTACGAAAACTAAAACCTCTAGCTTAAATACAAGTTGAAACAATTTATCTTCAGGAAAACTCTCTAAGTAAGGGACAGAGATGTAGATTCCAGCTGAAATTTCTGCTTGAAGAAAAGTGCTACTGTTTGTGTCCATGGCTCAGTTTCTGCACATGCAGCCAGTTAAGGTGTAGTGGAAAGGTACATTTACTTCCAGTCGTGCTAAACAGTTACCTCTCCTAATTTTGATGGATAGCAGTTAATTACATTTTTCCTTTTTGGAAGAAGTATGCATTTCTTTCTTTTGTTAATGTGTCTGATAATGGCAGGGGATTTTTCCGAGGGTAGTTTTGCAACAAAACAGTACCTTCAGGCACTCTGTAAGAAGCCAAATAGAAGGGAAGGGTGGAGTGAAGTTGCCATTTGATAATGGGAATAATCTACCAGAAAGTTTCCTTATCTGTCCTCGGTACTTGTTTTTCTGAAAGAAACTCTGATGAAAAGGCAGAAGCTATTCTTCTCTGCTGTAAATTCTTTTCTGATAAGACTTCTGGATGAAATCACAATGCTATCTTCATTCAAATCCTTCATAAGACGCATTTTTTCCATAAAGTGTTTTCTATGCTAATCCACTAGGCGTTGCTATTTACAGCTTTAAAAGAAACAAAGTACTTAACCTGAATTGATTGTAGATTAAGAATTACTGAGTGCATGTCACATAGAAAAGCATAGTCTATCGAAAAAGATCTGTTTCCTCCTGGCAGTCATTCTTTATACTGTGTTTTAATTTCTTACTATTGATTGTAATCTCTACAGGAAAGGGGCGTTTGTTTTTAATGCACCTTTAAGGCATCATATATGTCTAACTTTATGTAAATCACTGAAAATCAAGAAGGAAACGAGCTAATTTTATAATACAAATTAGCCTTGCCTTGAATAGCAGTCAAACTCTACTGTCATCCCAGTGTAAGTACAGATTTGATGCTGAAGTCACTGGAATGGAGCATGATCATAGCTCTTAGTGCAAAGAAGCAGCTAAAGGGGGAGTAGGTCAGTAATGTTGCCTCTAACAGATTAATTCCTCTTATCTTAGAACATGCATATCTTAGAATATGCAAAGGTTAAATAACCCAGATCTTGTATTGAGGACATGCTGCTTTGTGCTTTAAGGTAGTAATATAATTCAGAAATATAGGTATGCTCTTTAACAGCATATAAAGCAGTGACACCCAAATCAGGCACTACTATAACTAGTGAGGACACAGCAATTTCAAATAGGGTCCCGAGGCAAATGGAGTCCATTCTAATCATGTACTTATGCCAGTATTTGGGGTTGCATTAAATTCTTGCTCTACCATCTCTGTAATTTTCTGCTGTGAGAAATTTGGGGAACTACTATTCTGTCAGAGACTGGGTGGGTGGAGATTATTTCCTCTGAGTCATCAGAGGGAAAAGTCCATTGCTGCAGGAGTGAAACACGTGAACATGACAGCTAGAACTGAAAAAATCCTCACAACTCAGAATGCATTCAATCTGTTGATATAACCTATTTCAAATCCAGTGGTGTCAGCCCATTGCCTTTTAAATTTGTAATTAATCTATATTCCCAAAATATTATGTTGCTACAATAATTCTCATTGTTAACTAAGCTATTTAAACAATACTCCACTGTAAGTAGAATACTCACTGCTAGGTAACCTGGCAGTTATATATGTGTGATACAGAACAGATTAGAAGAAAGGAATAAGATGATTACTTCAATCAGGAATAACTGGACCAACTTTTATTCTTTTTATTTTTAGCAGAGCATGCAGGAATCTGGCAAGGAAGCCCTGTCTGTACAGGCAGAGGATGTTGCAGAGGCAGCAAGCTGGGAGCAGGGAAGGAAGGCAGTGCTTCCTGCTGCCCGTTAGCAAAGTTGGAGGAAGGAAATCATCCTGCCTCATCATGTTAAATCAGCTAGAGAATCCCTCAGACTCAAACACAGTAAATTCACTGCTCTATCTTATTTAAGCAGAAGGACATTCAAATTTGTCTAGGAAAGAGAAGATGTGATTTTGTATATAGGTGTGCAAAGCGCTCCCTGAACTTCAGTCCTCTGTACTGCAACTTGCTAATCTGCTCAGGGAAGCTGTGAAAGTAAAAACCTGAGAACTTACCTATCTTTGTTTTGTTTCCCTTTATCAAGCACTTTTGATCCATTTTCACCTCCATATGTTACATAAATATTTTTATCACACCCAGTAAAATCCCCCAGCTGAAAATTATTTTCGTTTAAGCTGAATGACTGCTATGTTCCATTTGTTAATTGGTGAAATTCTGCTACATCTAGTGTGGTGATCACCCTATATCACAGCACAGTTCAAACAATGGCCTTTCTTCTTACACAGAATCACCATATCCCCTAAGCCAAAGCAATTCACTGACCTGGAGGGGAACATCCCAGTTCAGTCACTTGCATCTTGTCTAGAAGTTGTCAGTTCCACAGGCAGTCTTTGAAATATCAGTATTTTCATGAACCAACCACTTCTAACCAGAGTCTGTTGTTTTAAACGCTTATTAGTAGATTATGTTGTCTTACAGCATTTAGACAAATTTACACAAATGACAGCTTAAACAGATTTGAAGTTGTCATCCCCATGGGGCAGCTCTACACATAAGTTATTAGCAGCAATGTTAAATTACAAAAACACTTGTAAAGTTTTGTTAAATAATATTACATTGGAATTTGCTCAAACCAATGTATATAATGAAGTCATGCAGACTAGAGTAAATTAAAACAAGAACAAAACCAACACATCAAAACTTCAGAAAGGAAAAACATACAAAAAAGATTGCTGATGTTAGGCTGAATTCTCAGCCTGTTTCATTACTATTACTATTCATGAAGGAATTTCCATACAGATTTCTCTCTCTTTTGTGTTTATAACTCCAACCATTACATTCTTAATTCTCATATTCTTTACTAAAATTTTCCCTCTTAAAACTTTCTTAGGCCATGCTATTTCTGCTCAGATTTGAATCGGCAAAGCAGAATGTTTCCTGTCCTTGGAGGGATGAATCCATACTGGATATTAGGAGCCTGTGTCAGCACTAACAGGATGCAGACCAGGAAGCTATGAACAACTAGAACAAGAGTGGTGATGTTTTGGCAGAATTGGAATGAAATGTTTGTACATAGGACAGAATAAGTACTGGAACTAAAATATTCTCTATATAATGAAAATAAGGCTGCCAGCAAACTAGTTTGGTAGATACGGAAGTAATCAGAAGCTTAGGAGAAAAAGGTTAAGAATTGAGAATATGAAGAGTTACATCCTGCAGTAGCACACCACTGGTACTCTAATGGCAAATCAATGGTCAAAAGTCTGGAGTCTAACAAAAATGGAGCTAGAATTAATACTGGTCAATTAGAATACAGATGGACTTGAACTCTACTGGAAAGCAAAGCGTTACTCTCAGGGAGCTAACAGTGCATATTGACCAAAATACAAGTAGGAACTCGCCCTGTAGTGTGGATCTAAATAAGACCAGAGGTAGTCACAAGTGTGGTGCCATCTAATGTATGGTGGCTCTGAAAGCTGCTCACCATTTCCTAGATCTGGACTAGCATGCATTCCCACCTCTTCTAGCAGCTGACTATTAAAAAATGGTAGCTTTGATATACCTCAATTAATATCATATTAAAAAAGCAGGAAAATACAAATCAGCTAAGTGTAAGGTGAACTGACTTTTACTATCTCTTCCTGAACTAAAAGCTTCTCAAATTATTCCCAGAAAACCCCTGGAGAGGTTTAAGAAAAGCCAAAAGGAAACTGTTGCTGAGCCTTCAGGGCTGAGAAGTCCAGGGAGCCTAGCTGATCCAAAGAAAGTATTCTTTACATGCTAATCAAAAGAGAGATTCAGCAGGTGGCCACATTGCTTAGGCTCTGTGAAAAGAAACTGAAAAGTGAGAACTACATCAAACTGAATGTAACATGGACGTGACATAACTATTGCGTTTTGCATTTGACATAATGGATATCTTCAGGCACAATGGCCAAATTCATAATGTTTTTGCTCTCCAAAGAACATGAAAGGCTGCCTTTTCTTGAAAGGAAAGTCTCATCTGCCATGAGATGACAATAATATCTCAAGCTTACTCTATATAAAGATCTTTTCTGAATTTACAAGAAAATAACTTGTTTGGTCAAAACGTTTGCCAAAAAAAAAAAAAAAAGAAAAAAAAGAAAGAAAAGAAAAGAAAAAGACAAATCATTAAACATTTTGGATCTTCCATTTAGTTTGTGTGTTCACAGCCATTTAACAATAACTGTTAGAGCACAAACATTAGCTACCATTCTCTTGGGAGAAACAACCTTTGCCAAAAGGTCTTTGGGGCATGTAGCACCTTAAGCCTTTACAGTCAGATTCAGTAAGACTCTCAGACCCCTTCTCTGAATGTAATCTATGCTAGCTACCACATTCAGTGGGAAGCCGATAGGAAATAATTTATGAACTGGGCATTTTGTAAATCTTGCTCTTCTCCATAAATTGAGAGAGAGATGGATGGAGAGAGTAGCAGACTTTTCTTCCAAATCAGAAGGCGGCGGCACATCCCTTCTATCAGAGGTCTCAAGGAATATGGTATCTATACAGCATGTAGGAAGCTGGACATCAGTTGCCTTCTCCTTTGAGGTGGTTGGAGCTCTTATCAAGGAGGAAAATATCCCAAGCATCTAAAGCCAAAGACAGTCCTGTGCTAGGCAAGGGATGTATTTAGTCCTTCTTGTTGAAGCTGATCCAATTTGCATGAAATAATATTCACTAGATCAGAGAGGGTACAAGCAAGAATGGTTTAATCTTATCTAATGATTAGAGCACACACTGAATAGTCCCTGCTCTCATAAAAGCGTAGCAATTTATACTGACTGCACTGCTGGCATCTGCACCTGCACAGTTCTAGTTTAAATGGCCAGGCTTAGATTATCTGCTTGCATTGCCCATCCTTAATTAACTGACGGTGACCCGTATGAGAGTCTAAGCTCAAAACTTGCAGACTTAAGCCTTCTATTGATCTGCAGAAAGGAAAAAACATTATTTCCCCCCCCCTATATATATATGCATATACAATGTATGTACAATTACTATTTGTTACCTACAGAAACCAGTTCTTGAAGGGACCTTACTTCCTTTTTTTTTTTTCTTTCTCAATTCAAGTGATGATGATCACAATGATTCAGTATGAAGTTGATTTTTACACTGGAGAAACTGTCCTGAGACCAACAATCTGACCGTTTCTGTAACAGTTTATATCTGAATCAAATATCATTTGGCATTTTGCAGATGTTTTCACAGACACGAATTGCTATGGTAGAAAAAAAAAATACAGGGAAAAGCAGACTTTGTATGTCTTATGACCTGGCTATAATTCCATTTTAAATGTTAGAGAACATTGCATAGAAAGAGGAAATCCTTATAAAGAGACAAGGAGATAAAGGAAATAAAGGACAAGGGAATAAAGTGATGTGAGTCGGATCAAATTCATTTTCTCTTGCTGATAGTCTAATTGGAAAAAAATGAAACTAAAGGTCTACTGTTGCCCTTCAAGAAATTCAGCATGAGGTTAAAATTCATGCCCGAATGAAGAGAAGCAATTTTGAAAAGTCAGATGTTTGATTTATTGTTCTCTGAAAGGTTGTATAAAGCTTTTTTACTGAAGATATCAAAGTTATACAAAAGTGTTCTGTATGATTAAGGGCAATCATGATTCTCAAAGCTTCTTAGAAGATACAGACACTGTTTGGGCTTGTTCCTTATTTACTGTAAATTTCATTATTTTTTTTTTTCAGTCTGAATAGATGGAGCTTCTTAAAAGAATTTGTTCAAGATTTGCATTACAGATTCACACAGTCTGTACAGCCGTAGCACAGATGCAGATTTGCAGTGTATGATATACGTGGATTCTGCTGTCATCTATGATAATGTCAAATCAAGCAAACAAGATTTGAGAAAGCCAAAATACAACACTGTTCAATAAACTGTAACTGATCAAAAAAACCAGCCAAAAAGAGCCATTCGTTCACCATTCTGCTCTAGGGCAGAAAGCTTGTAACACAGCTTGTAAAGTCTTAAAACACAGCCCTGTAATGTGAAAAAACACACAACAACAAGAGAACAACAAAAAAACAAGTTTGAGCAAATGTTCACTGCTGTACAGCAGTAAATATCAGATGAATGAAGGATTCCAGTCATTTCAAGACTAGATTAGGTAGAAGGGTGGGCGGATTTGCTTGTGAATTCACAATGCAGTTCTCTGTGCTGGAAATCACTGCAGCTCCAATAACACTTGGGAGAAAGCAGGATTTCTGGCCATAAACGTGATTTTAGATGTGTGTGATGACAGTGGCTTCAACTTTTAAATTATATATATATTTTGACTCAAAAGTTCTTTTCTCCTTATATTGTACCTTTCCTTTCTCACATCATCTACAGTATCAGATGTTTTAAATCAGAACTTCCAGGCTCTCGCTAATTATTTCAGTTTTTAATTTAATGTGATGCTTTTGCTTTATTTTCTTGGTTTTCCAGATAAATCATAGTACAATCACTAAACCTAGGGACTGAAGAAATGCTTCAGCTGTGGGCTTACAGTGCCTAATGTAGTCCCACACTTATACTTTGGCCAAGGTACATTTCTATGGCAGACTCAGGGCCCCAAAAACCTGTACAGCTCCTCCCAAGCTTTTGCAAAGGAATCTGAGGATTAACACAAATGGCATCAGAAGAATAAGACATCAATAATGCATTACTTGCAATATATTCATTTTTGATTCACAGTGTACTTATTAATGAGTTAAAAGACTCCATATCGATTGAACCATTAATTAGTTGAACAGTAAATTGTTACTACTGACTTAATTAGTTTCTAGCAAATAGTCTTTTCTTAAAAAGTTAATATCTGATTCTTTTGACAGATCCTAAACATGCAGCAATGTTGACTGAAAAGATAACAGACAATACAGGAGCCAGGAGGTTATCCAGATGAGATATAGGGTGTGCTTATTTTGGAATTACTTTCCTTAATCTTCTCATGTAAAGCACATGGTACTCTGATCAAAAATAAGATGAGGGAAAAAAAAAAAAGAAAGGAGAGGCTGTTTGTAGACTGTATTGGATTATAAGCCACAAGGAATTAATCTTTCCTAGAAGAGGAATGCTGTGTAAAATAATACACAAACATTCAGCTCAACAGGGAGAACTTTATTCACTGTAGCAATATTATTGCATTACTGCGTTATGTTCTTAGCAAGCCATACAACTGAGAATCAAGTAATGCATAGCAATATGATACTTACACTATCATATTTGTAGGACACAAAAATGTCCTCAGAACGTCTGCTGACTGAACAAATTCATGCAAGTTTCCTACAATAACCACTGCATCCACTTTTTTGAGACTTTTACTTCTGGGTATAAATACAACAGCTAATGAACAATGCAGTGTTACTGTATGTGTATTTTTATGAATAAAGAATCTGTAGCAGAGTGCAGCTAAAGACAAATTTGGTAGGCAAAATCTGTAGCCATTTGTTTCACCATCAAAACTATTTTGTACAGTACTTGGATTTCCAAAAGAGATTTCCCATTCAAGTTCACATTCAGACCTTCTTTAATTTGACAAAGTTATGCTGTAGGTGCAAGAAACTTGGTCACAGTTGGTTAATTCCATAAAGAATAGCACAGATACAGGATAAAATGCTATCATAACAGCAACTATATTAAAAATTCAGGTCTCATAGATTGTAAGTGGTTTGGGAAACAAAAATTCTAGTGTCACTTAAGTGGAAAGGTGGCATTGAGACTGCTGAATATTTACAATAGATGTTCCAAGTAAACACTGAAAGGAGAAAGCTGCATTAATAAGAACAAAGATAGCAGATTAATTATTAAAGACCTTTATTGCATAAGAATACATTTTGTTTTAATTCATAGAAGAACATTTTAACCTCATTCTAAGTTTGGTAAATTAAATTAGAGACTGCAGACAGAAGCAAGTACTTAAGAAAAAAAAAAAACAACCTTTTTCATTGACAGCGTTTTCTGAAGTATTGATCCCATCCTGGCAGAATATTGGTTGCTTTCAAAGCCAATAATCTGCATTATTTATTTGATATATTTGTCAATAATTTGATGTGGAAAATTTGATTAAAAAAGAAGTGACATGAGATCTGTTAACTTGATTTTTTTTTTTCATGACTGCTGAAATCACTTCCTAACAGCAGTTACTCAATTAGGTAGCAATGCTAAACTCAGCAAAATTCTCAGTATTAGTTGCCTTATTATTCTGGCCTGCCTTGCTTTTTTCCAGAATAATTCCAGTTTTTACACAGTTGGCTTTAGTATGATCATCACATCCAACTTTATCAGTAAAACACTTAAGTATGTGTTCTATCTGGTGAAACCTTAATGCATCTGGTTCAGCAGTGCACTTAAGGAAATGTGGGCTAGTTGGAGAAAGGCCAAAGAAGGAGAGTGACTGGCAATTAGGAAACGTGGCCTACAGGGAATGACTGAAAAAATAGGTGTTATTTTGTAGAAAAAAAAAGAATTTAAGGAGTGAAAAAATAATTATTTTTCTTGCAAAAGTCTGTCCAGTATGCAATTAATTAACAGGCTTTAACTGTAATGAGTGACATTCAAAGTAATTTAAGGTAAATATTGTTGAAATGTTTCTTATCATAAAGTAATCCAATATTCTAAAGAAATCGCTACGATACTGTAATCTTTAGTACATTAAACAAATACGTGCCAGAAATGATACATGCGTAGCTGATTTTGCCTTGGGCCGTGGAGAAGGACTATCTGAGCTCTTATGACTCTCTTATTTTGTTTTCTCTTTCTTTGAGGTTATCAATATCTACAATAAAGTTAGTTCCTTCTGTAAAGGCTCCAAAGTCAGGCCCAAAATCTTTCATGCTGACAATAATAATGATGATAGAAACATAACACCTGTAACACTGGAATGTGAAATTCCTTACCTCACAAAATTTCAGTAAGAATCTCCTTAAAAATGACCTTGTGCTTTGATCCTGACAAAATCTCAGCTGCACCTGAAGCTGCAAGGTGATCTTGTAGTGAACGGTAGCGTGGTGACTTCCTCCTGTTGGCAACACAAAGTGCACAATGCAATCAAAACGCCGTAAACTCCAACAAGGCCAAAGCCACAGTCATATTTCATTCTCTATCATTTATTTCTGTTACGTTTTGGTTTATTGCTTTATGGTATTTGAATGCTGAAATTGATAAATCGTGCCGAGGTCACTTTCGTTCTCCTAAGTATACAAATAATCTGTATAATGTAGTTCTTGTTAAATGATCCATGCCTGAAGAGAAAATGGTCTTTGACTAAATTCTTTTCATTTCAGTACAAGCTCTGAGTGTACACTATGTACATGTATCACTCCTGACAATTTATCTAAGCCTAGATTAACTCCGACAGCTGAACTCTCACATACAAAAAATGTTGTCTTTCGAGAACAAAAAGAACATGGCAGCATTCTAACTAATGCGATTGTTTTTTCCTGTTCTTTCTAATCAGTTTTCTTTTGTTCTTCCCAGCTTTATGCTAGCATTCATTTTGATTGAAGAGTGGTCCCATGAGTAGGATAAAAATAATACGGTTGCATTGGAATTAATAAGTCAAGAAGATTTACGGGTCTGGTTACCTTTGCTAAGCTATTGCTTTGTTCTGCACGGGGCTACAAGGTACTGGCCATGTATAACTAAGAGTTCCTTCAGAGAGGAACAAAACCTTCCTGCTGCTTTAACCTGTTCAAGACAACTGCCAGCCCCATCCAGCATGTCGTTATCTGTCCAGCCTCTCTCAATAGCAGTGGGTATGGTAATCTGCTCTCTAGATCTGTACATTGCTCTACTCATCCCTGCCTCTCTCCAGCTAAATTTGGGATCTACAACATTTCCATTTAATTCCTTATTTACTTCTCCTTGATTTTCTTTGCGAATTACTTCCACAGTAAATAAACAATTCAATTGAATAGAGCTGTCTCCCTGGGCTTTATATCATTTTCATCACTAGTTTCTAGAACTACTTTCAGCTAATTCATTCTTCAAATAGCCGACCTTCTAGAGTACCTTTCTACTTACAAAATAGTATTGCTCAGAAAAGAAGTATGCGTCCTAATCTTTGCAAAGTAGAAACATTTGCTCCTTAGTTACCCACCACACTTAATGTCCATAATGACCAAACAGTGCTCAGAGTGCCTCGTTACATCCTTAGTGGGCTAGAAAATAAGTACATGCATTGAAAATGATGTCCCCATCTTGAAGAATTTGCAGTCTAAAGCATTAGGTCAGGAAGAAGCAACAGCCGGAGATACATTCTTCCATCTCTGTTGAAATCTTACTTGTTTAGAGAGTGAACATTTATTGTCTGCAAAGCACTTAGAGTAAAATAAATGCAATATGAACGATAACGAAAAGGAATTTTGTTCCCTAAATTGTTCTATAGAAATTTTCTTCTTAAGTATTGAAGCAAAAATATATCTGTAACACCTATGGTTACCATGGAGATTATACCAGGCAATATGCATAATGCTTTCAAACGCGGCCTCAGATAAATGTTCTTTGTCATGACAGGATTACTACAAAGAAGTAGATTTCCCCTAGACAATTTGCAGAAATAGGATAGAGGTGGTTTATTTCTCAAGCTTCTTCTTTGCAATGAAGCAAGGGGAAGTGTCAGCACTGTGGTGTGGGCAGCAGACATGCTGTGGTCTGCGGGACAAGATCTGGCTTCTCAGGTGCATGGTATTTTCAGCTCGTAGGTAGGGTTTCACCCCACATTTCTCTCTTTTGCATGCTCACATCAGAGCAACTGATCCCACCATCTGCGGGGTGTGGAAGATGGCCATGGAGACACACAGAATAACTGGGAAACAATTCCAAATGATTGTATTTGGCTTCCTTCGAGACAGGAGGAAACTATTCCAAGTACAATTTCACCCTGCCATTAGCAGAGGTGGAAGGTCATTCTGTCTTCCTCCTCCATCGCAGGCTGCGTGGAAGCCCAAGGAGAAGGCAGAAGTTACCACAGCCACTTACATTGTTACTTCTTCCACATTTGGCCCGGAGGATCTCAGCCCACAGAGGTCAGGGGAAGGAACGGCTTTTCCCACTTCCCGAGTGGGCATCACCACACAGACTGCTGATCTGGAGGAGGACTAGGTCTGCCTGTGCGATTGCTTGGTAACGTTAGAGCTGAGCAGACAGAACGTGGGTTTGTGGACTGGTAGAAGTTTCGAAGGAAGAAGAGCAGTAAATATACCAGCAGTCCTCTCCGGGCGCCGAAGACCTCCGTTCACCCACAGCCCCCCGACCGACGCCACACGGACCGCCCCCGCCTCG
>JAOWBP010003503.1:24448443-24472118 GCA_028571105.1 Tragopan temminckii
CTACTTATTTAAAGCAAGATAGCTGGTTAACTTACCTAGAGTGAAGAGGATATACCATATCTCTGTGCTATATATATTATTCTACTTATGAATGCAGGTTTTCATAGGCACAAAAGTACTTCTATGTACAAGATTTTAGTATCTAAAGCACATTAATTCCACATGCTAAGTAATACAAAAGATCTGGAATAATCCATCAGCACCAGTATTCATTCCTAGTTACAGTACCTCCTTGGCATAGAAGGCCTTGTTTCACTGAAAACAGTAAGGTAACTCATTCTGAGTACCAAAAAGTAGGACTTGGAGTTTGGAAAGATTCTGTCATGCTTTCTGGAGCATTTCAGTCACTGTGGGGTCACAGATTGGTGGGAATTGGAAATTCAGTTTATTTGAATGTTGAACACAGTCTCAGCTAGAAGCAAACAGATAGTTGGTGCTTTGCCCAGCTTCTGCTTTTATGCAAACTGAGTTTTTTGAGCAGCCTTCAGTTCAGTCCAGTCCTGGTGTTTTGTGTACTGCTGGAAAAGATTGGGCATAAGTGTCCAGTGCTGTGGAAGTAATGCAAGTAAACAGCCTTGTTTTAGCTTTGTGCTTAAGGAAAAGTGGTCGTATGTTTTCTTACATAAAACATGTCATTGCCTAATTGAAGTGTGTATAGCAACTTACTTGTTTACGTTCTGTCTCCAAAGAGTTGGAATGTGAAGCCAAACTTACCTGTCCTAACAGCAGCAGTTCCTTCTGCCCCAGTCCTAGTGGAAATAGAGAACCTCCCAAGGAGCCCAGGAGGCAGCCAGCAAGACAGGAAGTGGTACGTTCTGCTTTGCTGAGAAATGAATTTTGCTTGCTTAGGCATGGTCCGACTGCATGTATCTTTATCTGTGTATCTTTAACGTAAATTGAGAGTCAAGTTCGTGGTGATAGAGCTGATTTGTTGCTCTGAGTGTAGTCTGGGGAGCTGAAGGCAACGTGCATAATCACTGCCAACCAAAAGACAGTTTCTCCAGGGCTGCAGTGACTGCATCCAGAACAGCATTTTCAGGTCTTGGAAAGAGCTGGGTTCTTCCGTTTTGTCCTAATATTTCTTTTAACCCTTTGCTTGGTATCATGGAGCCCAAAGGCTTACCTCTGTCCTTAAGAAAATGCAGGATCTTGTAAATAATTATGTTTGTTGAATCTCTTAGAAAAACCTTATTAAATGCACAAGCTGATCTTTTCTTTGTCTTAGGGAGAATGGGAACTTGAGGAAAATGACACAAGCTAAAGATAAGAGCTTTGATTTTATGTAATCTGAGGATCTTTTAAGGAATTGCTGCATCTCAAAACCAGCTTGATTTGTTTGAAGATAAACTTCTGTATCATTCATCATTTTAAAAGAAATTTTATATTGCAAAGGTATATCAAAACCAAAACTGATGTGTGCTGATGCATACTTCTGACCTTGTTCAGCCTGTTATGGCTGATCCTAGAAGGGTAGTTCTGATTTCTGTGAGATTTCTGAGGAGCAGCTGTGGTGGAGTGGATGGACGGTAAAGCTCTTATCCTAAGCTGTTCCTGCCCTCAAGAGAAAAGATCCCTCTCCCATTGACTGGTGTATGAATCTGATTTGCTTCAGCACCTCTTAAGAACAAATCATGCAGTGACAAATGTGTGCTCAAGTTCTGCAAATCATACTGATGAGTTTCAATACTATGGATTTTGTATTATAAGAGGGAGGACAATTTTGCTTTGTCTGTTGCATTATATTGACGATTCAGTGAGAATATATGATCAGTGCTGTTTTTCTTTCTTTTGCCCTTGATTTATCTAGTAGCTGAAATCTGTGCTTGTGCTGAGATCCTGTTGATCACTTGATTCCCTCCGTGGTGGTGGGTGAAAGGTGGTGGTTTCTTTGTTCTTCAGCCTTCTCAAAATGGTTTTGTTTTTGATTTGTTGGCCTAACTGCAAGCAGTGTGCTACAGCCATTATTTCTTCTGATGAAAATGTTTGACTCCTGCTCCAAACAACTCTTCCTGGGTATCTGATTCAGGCGGACATTTGTGCTAGTATTCGTAAGGCTTCTGCTTCTCTTTGAGATCCTACTGCTTTTGTTCAGAAGCAGAGAGAACTCTGTAGCCAGTCTGTTTCAGATTTGGTCTTGGTATGCCTCCTCTAGGATTTAGAACCTGAGTTTGTCACTCTTAATGCTGTCTGAGGATCTCAACGTCTGTCCCAGCTGCTGCACTGTGTAGCCTTTGTATGAAAGAATACAAACTGTATCTGCATGAAACCGAAAGCAATATTCCATAAAGAAAACATGCTGCCTGGCAATTAATGTGTTTTAATCGAGAGAATAATACTTGCACTGTGTACGTGTTAGGTTTCCAAGAGCCATAGCATGATTATTGGAGGCAGTTCTGCCTGTAATGAAGGACAAATTCAGCTGTGAGAAGAAGAGAACAGTTTGGAGCTGAGTCAGCAGATGAGCTACACGCTGGTTTCATAGCTGGGCAGTGGGGTTAGGTTTGCAGTGTCTGGAGCATAGCTACCTGGTGCGGGGGCTGCAGCTTGGGTACTGCCTTCAAGCCTTGCTGTCTGCTACTAACGAGTTCTCTTGTCAGCTGCTGCTGTCTTTAATTGGCCTGTTTCCGCATGGATTATCTTTGCTTCCTGTCAGAAAAATAGTCTTCTTTTAGATAGAGCTTGCCAAGGACTGGTGAGAGCACTGAAATATTTCGGACTGGGGATTTTGTTGATGGTTGGATTGAAGGGGTTTAGAAGTGAGGTCTCGACCCTGTGCGTTTCCGTACTTTTCTTGGCAGATGCCCATGCTGGCTGCGTTGCAGATTAGATCCTTTCCTAATGGCAACGTTTCCTTTAATTTAAAATGTTAATGCTGCAGCTGCCAACAGCACTTGTGCCAGATCAGAGAAAGTACTCTGCCAGACAGGAAAGATTCTGATGTTTTTATTTCCTTTTCTCCATTCATATAAAATTGTCAGTACAGGAAAATGATACTGGTCTGGATGTTCTTAAAATGGCCTGAAATATTGGCTGCAAGGCTGCAAAGCCTAAAACATAATGTGTATCTTTCCAACTTCGACCTTTTCTCATGAATCTATCTGGAGGTAGGATAGAAGACAAATGATTACTGTCTGCTTATGTATTGTGAATACACAAGGGATTTTTTCCTTCCTAGTGGATGCAGTTTTCTCATAACTGCTTAAGCTGGAGAAACTGGAAGATAATTTAATGAACTGTTGAGGAGCGGTGCATTTGATGTTCATGGGTCATTTCTTCAGAATGTTTTACAAAAACTGAAACTCTGACTTTACCCATGGTTGAGCTTTACCCAAATCCTCTCTGTTTTCAAAAGGAGGACTATCGCTGCACGTTAATCATTTACCACTTGTGAATCCCACATGCTTTTCTGCTTCCCTGCCTTAGCACATGTGATCTCCCAATGCATGCACTGACTGCTTGGCTGGGCTGGCAGGGCTGGGAACAGGAAAAGATGGCATTTAAAATCAGGGGCTGTCTCGGGTGCCCTCTAAATGAACAGCAGCAAAGTTTGGGTCACTAAATAGAGAATTTTACATGAAAATGAAGGAGAATGTTTCTTTCAGGAATTTCTTGAGTAGTTTGAGAGCTCCCTTTTTTTTCTTTTTTGGTATCTGATAGTAACTGTCAGGAGCGTGTTTTGAAACACTGCAGTGAAGGATCCTAGTACAAGATAGACAACGCTTAGCAGATCTGTTTTTTAAAATGTTCTGAAATTCAACAGTTTGAGTAAATACTTTATCCCTGCTGCTTTGGAGATGCTTGTGCCCAAAGCCTTATTGCTTCTATCTATTGGCACCTGCATCAAAGTGTTTTTCTAAACAGCATTCAAAGTGCTGAGCATTCTCTCCTGCTCCTCTAACTAGCTTTTGGAGAGCTTTGTTCCAACTGAAGCAGGCGTGTCACTGCTGTGATTTTGATTTTATGAATTAAGCATTTAACATTTATGTACCATTGTGCCTTCACATGCAAAACTAGAAAGCAGGGTCTCAGTGCTGGTCTCTGCCATGCAGTTAGAGCTGCCACCTGAACCCTTTCAGCTCCTGAAATGCAGTGTGCCGTATGCCTGGGAGGCCTCTGTCACATCTGCTTGGTTCTTGCTCAGCTTTGTGAAGTGCTTTGAAATATGAAGTGCTTTTCCTTCTGATAAGTGTAGACAGTACCTACAGGAGGTAGCTCAACTTCTCGCTTCAGGCTTCTGCAAAACATGCATGATGCTGAGCAGTAAAAGGCTTTATTTGACACCGCCTTAATATGCACATATTCTTGCATGCCTTTGTCCTTCAGTATTTACCTTCCAGCAGTACCATTTTTCCTTGGCTTTTTCTGTCAGTTTCCTTCGCTTTACTCCTGCTGTGCTCTGTCCCCCCCTCCCCTCCATACCCAGTGACTAATTGTGCCCCTCCCACTCCCCAATGATCCAGGCCCTTTGACGCTGCCGACCGCTGCCAACGTGGTGGAAGCCTGTGGGACGCGCGGGCCCCGCCGAGGACCCACCCTGCAGATGGACAGTACTCTGCTTTTGTTCATGAGCACAATGTGAAGAATGCAGGAATGCATAGCGGTGCTGTCACCTATGCTGTCCAAGCCACCATGACCAGTCTGTGAGATGCCGGCCCTTCGGGAGCTTGAGGCTGCTTGGTAGCAGAGGCTGGAAAGTTGCATTCAGAGCTGTCTGTGATACAAGGCCACTGGTCCCAAAGATGACTAGGAAAGGAAAAAAGCATTTCTTATGAAGGCTCTGCATATTGTGCTGTTGGTGTTTGCTCTTTACAGAAAAATAACACGTAGGCTGCAGGTCACCCATTGCTCTTACATCTTAAAACATGTATCTTCTTAATTGTGCTAAGATTTTTCTTAATGATAGCAAGAATTTTAGCTGTTTTTAACTCCAGGAGCTGCACACATTAGTAACAGCTGCACATGCGACCAGTGGCTTTTAATGTGGTTTCAAACATCTTGAAGAAATCGATGCAACTGCCCCTTCGTTTGTACCGTGACTATTTAAACATATCTAAGATAGGTGGCTAATCTGAAAACTAACTTTTTTCTTTTAAAAAAAAAGTCCACTTCTGAAACACATTGTTTGAAAATGGCATAGAATTAATTATTTTAATTTTTTAAGAATAAAATCAGCAGAACTCCTGAAAAGGCAAAGAGTAATATTTCTGGGGAGGGGTTCCCCTCTAGGGAATGTCTTAATTGCTTTCCAGGAAACGTTCTGTCATTCTTGCTGCTGTGCTGTGCTGAAACAAAACAGAACTGTTTCCTGCCACACACACCAGTCCTGCTGGGTGGTTCATTGGCTTTGTTGGGAAGTCAAAGACTCCACCGTGGTGGCTTCTCTGTTCTTGTGGCTCTTCAACAACACAGGCTTCTTTACCCTTGAACTCTCTGTGTTTTCATCTGTTTTCTGAAATAAGTTGTTCTTAAATTGCAGTAATCTTTTTCTTACTGAAAAAAAGAAGAAGGAAAATGATGATGAAGGGCTTGTCAAATTCACTTCTATTTGTCTTTTAGGATGAAGGTGTTTGAGTAATTTAAAAATTGCCAGTTGTTCACAGAGTCCAGAAATACAAAAACATTGTTTTCCTGTATCCAACCCTGAAGAACTAAACCAATACGTCTGAGCTAGCACAGAGCTGCATATTGCTTGAGGCATTTTGGTCTCCTCACCCTTGCACCTGAGGAAACTGCTAATGAAATAGAAGGCTCTATTTCCAACCCTGCTGAGGAAATGCAGCCTTCATGCAAAAGATGTGTAGGACCTACAGAGGTGATGGGAGCAGCCCGCTGTCCTAATTTTGGTTTTAGATGTACGATGTGGATTTGTTTATTTATGAAGCAAAGCAAACTACTTGTTTTTTTCTTCATTATTTATGAAGTTGCATAGCTTATTGTAGTGCAGCATCATAGGCTTCAGGGGCATTAGTCTGGTTTCCACCAAGATGACAACTCCCAGCAGCAGACTGAGAAATGGTACCCAATGAGCACATGCTGACACCTGCAGCACTTAGCTGCATTTTTAATGGAACAGGTCCTGTGCTTCAAGATGTCTTTCTAAACAGTATGGTGGTGGCAGAGCTTTGCTTAATATCCGTAAGGTTTCTGTACTTTTCCTGAATATTGTGCATTTTTGCGTAGGAAAAGAAAATTTCTGTGTTGTAATTCTTCATATGATTTGAACTGCTGGTATTATTTGTCAGCTTTGCTTCATATACGCTGGTAGCAGTTGATGCTGCAGACATCAAGCATCATGATGTTGGGAGCCTCAACCAGTGCAATGTTCTTTGGGGATCTCATCCTTTTGACTTTCCTCTTGTATCTGCTTTCTCCCTGTTGTGCTGCAGTACTCAGACAAGCATTACAAGATGACAGCATTACTGGTGCTCTGCACCACCTCCCTTGCATGGAGTTCTTAGGAGCTTATGTACACATTGTTCTTTCAACACGTCGTGTCCTCAGCACCTCTGAATATGCTGCTGGCAAAATCTGAGCATCCTATGCTGGTTGTCCTATTAAACATTTGGGTGAATATTTACAAAAATCTGTCAGAAAATGGGAAGAAAAGTGTCAGAAAACATTCTCACTTCCGTGTGTAGTTATCCTCTCTGATGACGAGGTCCAGGATTTGGTCTTGCTTCCTTTGTTGCCTTAATTGGAAGAACATCTATTCCTGCCTTTTAGCTTAGTTCTAATAAGTTCCTTCTATCTGTCATTCTACCCTTGGTAAAGAGCCTTGTGCTTCTTCCCATCAGTGATGCACACAGAGGCTATACATTTTCCTGTTGAAATGGATATTTTCCTACCTTTGTGCTTTGCTAGCAGCTTTTCCTTCCAGGGCTTAGAGAGTCAAGCAAGTGACCTCAGTTTGCCTTGCAGCAATTAATTGCCTTAATGTGATTCAGACATTCTGAGCACCAAAATGGTGGTATCCTACGATCTGTTCCAGAGGTGTATGTTTAACATTGGAGGGGTTCTTTTGGGTGCTTCAGCTGAAGGGATTTTTTTTTCTGGAGCCTCTAGTGGCAACACTGGACTGCTTCCAAATTCCAGGGGCTGGAGGGAAGGGGGCATAAACCCATTAGCGAGAAGCTGATCTGAACAGTCCTGTCCCTGCTCATGGTAAGTTCTGTGGTGGGTACTTGCTTGGTTTCACTGTTCTCCTCTTTGGAACCGGTCCATCAAAAATGATAGATTTTCTTATATCGGTATTACAGCCATGCTGTATGTAAATGTGATTGTTGACTGAAAGGAGTGACAATCTGCAGTTGTATCCACAGGTTGTCTGGTTAACCATTACATTCCACAGCAGCTGCTGTGTCTGTATGCGTCAGTTTGCTGTTAAAATAGATTTCCTCAACTACCAGGAGATGGATGAGATTCCTGGCTGTTGGCACAGCATAAGCATCATAATACAGTTTCTGTTTCTGTTCTTTTTGGTGGGGTTTTTTTGTTTGTTTCGGTCTTTCCTATTTGCATTGTAAATACAGATGGTTGGACAAAATGAAAAGGTGCCATTTCCTTTGGAAAGCAGAGGAGATGAAAGCAAGCAATCATAAGGGATACAGAGTAGGTGCTGTGGTTCCCTTACATATGGTGACTGCTGAGGTTTCATTCGTGTCTCTGCCCAAGTTAGTAAAACTCAAACCAGCTGTAAGTGTGTCTGACCATAGCACAGCGTTGATGCAGGCCTGTGCAGTGGACCCTCCTGCCCTCTCCTTTCTACGACTGTTGGAGGAAGCACTGCACCAAGAAATAGCATTTTGTGAAGAATATCAGCTGTCTTCCCCTGCACTTTTGTTTTTCTCATGTAAAAATGCTAAGATGTGGTTTGAGTCTGCTAGAAAAACTCCAAACACTTATTTCAAACGAATGCATTTACTAGGTAAGAACTTACCTGTTTCTTAAAACAACTGGAGTCACTTGCAGTAGGAGAGCTAACATGGTATGTCGTGGTGCATCTTTGCCTTCAGAAGGAGTGAGTACATGCTTTGGGTAGGGCTTAGCTCAATCTGCTGGGCGATTTACTTTCTCACAATTATTGCTGTGTTTATACATCGTGGAGAGGCTTTCACTGCAGCTTCTTTGTTTAAAATCCCAGCAGAGCTGCTAATGTTTACTTCAGACGCTTTTTCCGGAATGTGTCTGGTTCCCCAAAAGGAGCTAGAAGAAAAAAGTGTTAAAGTGTTGCGTGTTAAAGCTTTTTTTTTTTTAAATGTAGAAAGATTGGTAATGGAATTGTGCCTCTTCTGCCCACCTTTATGCCTTCGCAGCATACCCCTTGTTGATCTTCTCGACAGTGTGGATTTGCCAGAGACCTGTGTGGATGATGCTGTAGGCCGTCCCATCGTTGCCCTGGTAACAGGAGATTCGGGAGAGGCTGTTGGTTGCCCTCATCCTGGCACTAAGGAAGTTGCTGTTGAAAAAGCAGACTCTGACCGTAAGCAAACTTAAGAGATTTCTTCCTATTATTGTGTTGTGCAGGGTCAGAGTTAACTGGTGAAATACTCATGAGACTGCTTCCTTACAAGAATCCAGAACTGTCCTAGAGAGCTCTCTTAGGTCACAGGCATAAGGACAGTTTTGCCTGCCAGTGGAATGCAGCTCCCCTACAATATGGAGCAGTGCATTTAGGAGTTCAGCTGAAGTCCTGTAACAAACATTCAACCTTACAATTGCTCCACAATGACATTAGTAAAGCTGTTGACTTCTCTGTCTTTTCAGCATTTGAAGATGCATTCCTAAAATTGAAGCAGCTGGAGGCAGAGTGCAGCAGCCCTGTGCCTGCTGAGTGTCCCAACATAAACATAAACGTGCAGGTAGGTGGGCATTGTGCCTCGTGGCAGAGTTGCTCCATTCTGTTCAGATAATGCTGTGCAGCACGGTCTGTTTACAAGATTTTTAAGAATAGGCATGAGTAATATGTGAGAATAGGAAAGCAGATAGAAATATTTTATGTATAAACCTGTGCACGATTGGAAGTGAGGTACATATGATGGGGCAGAGGTGAACCTGCGGGTATGCACGCTTCAGCCTGCTGAAATTTTCTAATATCTGCGGGAGCAAAAAGTTTAAACACTTGCAGCATTCCTCTGTTGCCTTTATCTGTAGGTTGCCAGCTGTACAGCACTGTGTCGTTCACTCTTGTTCTGAGGAGGTGAGCTTTTCACTTAGCATTTTCCAGTTGCATTTCATAACCTTCCCAGAAGTTTGTTTGGACATTCTGCTCTGAGAGGTGTTCTGGTGGTCAGTTCCTCCTGTCAGTAACTGGTTCTCACCAGCTCTCTGGGCTTGGTGGGAGCAGAGGTTTTCATGTGTGTTTACACAGAGGGGAGCGGTGGAGTTTGATTTAGTACTTTGCTTCTTTGGAGGAAGTCAGACTTCATTTCTGCAGGCAGCTGAGCTGAAATAACAGCTTCAGTGCCCTGACCAGGGAGAAGGCTCTCTTCTCTCTTGCTCCTCGTTGCTTTTCCTTCTCTGATTTCCATCATTCCTTTGTCACCTCCAATAGCTGTTGGATGTTGCAGTGAACCAATGTATTCTACAAAGTGACAAAAATAAAAACTTCTGTTTTAAACTTTTTTACTAGTAGTTTTGTGTGGGTGTGTGAAGTAATTAGGCTCATGAGGGAATCAAAGAGCCATAGTGAAAATAAGTAGTTTTACTAGAACGGATGGAGAGGACAGGATCCTTTCTTACAACAGCAGAGAGCTTTGCACCAGGAGTTCACTGGTTATTGGACAGCTGCACTCATGCAGGATGTGCTTTGCCATCACACCTGAGCCTGCAATTTCACTTTAGAATATAGAGTGCAGAGGTGCTTAAAATGAACAGATTCTGGACTGAGCATTTTTGAATTTAGATTTAATTTAGTTTTCCCTTAGGATTTGACGGTGAACAAAGGATATGTTTAAAGGGGGGAAAAAAAAAAGCAACCTGCTTCCCTGTGTTAAGGCTTTAAGTGCTTTATTGCATTTTGTACAGAATAAAATCATCTGCAGCATTCGACCTGTTGGCACTGCCCAGTGTTGTGGGGAGGCCCAAGGGTCTTTGTGCCATTTAGTGAAGTTGGTCAGATTTTCTTGTGGAGAGGCTGCTGTGTGTGTGTGTGTGCTGCTGCTCTGTATGCTTGGTGCTGCAGGCTGCTGTGCTCTGTCCCCTTTAAGGGCTGTTGTAGGGAGGCCTTGTGTACCTTTCTGCTGGGTGACTGCATTACAAAGATTATCAAGTCTTTAAGAAGATTAGCCTGTAGCCTATAGGTCTTGTTATGCCAAAACGCTGCCTCTGCATAAACTAAAGAAAAGAATACAGCTTAATGCAGAATACTTTTGCTTGCTGAGCTCTGTGTTAGTTCAAACAGATAGGAAAAACCATCTAGTTGGTTAAATGGAGAGAACAGAGCAAAACTGTATTAGTGCTTCTTAAATCATGACTGAAATATAGTAAGGAAGATAAGGTTCCTGTGACAAGCTGATCTTATAGATGCCAGTATAGGACAGTCGCAGCTATCCAGCTGTGTGAGGTGCTGAGGGGTGGGGTTATCACAGTTACAGATGTGGGGGGGATATACGGCCCTGATGAGAATGCAGAAACATTGGCTTAGCTGAGAAATAGATGTCTGGATCAACAGTGTGCAGGTGGAGTCTTTCTTTGGGAAACAAAGCCTTAGCAGCTTTCAGGAAGTATGTGTGAATTATACTGTGAAAACTTAAGAGTGTACCCTGAGTGGTTTTCCTCAGGTGGAAAAGATGAAATAGAGCTTTTCAGTCTGTGATGCAGCTTGCCAGGAGGTGAGTTGTTTAACGAGGTAGACAGATGAGAGACTGTATGCTTCAGGCTGCAAAGGCAAGGAGGTGACAGTGGCACCAAATGAGCACCCCCAGCTGCGCTTGGAGATGAAGGCTGAATGGTTTGGAAATGTGTCCTGAAAAGAGTGACCTAAGCATAACTACTAAAAAACATCCAAGGATGCAGCTTCCTAACTTTCCCTAGCTGCTTTTTGTCTTCCCTTCTTATGTTGCTGCTTAGCTCTCTGTATTTTGGCTGAAGGATAAAGTACACACATGGTTCACCCAGAGTATGGAAACAATACACAGTTGCAATAAGCTACAGTATTGACAAACTCCAGCCTTACTGTTTTATATGGACAACTAAATGTTTGGTAAGGTGTACATCTTGAGGCCCTCTTACCACTTGCCGAATGCTTTCCCCTTTAGCTACAAGCGCTTTTTGTAGAAAACAGCAAAACAGAAATGGTTAAGAAAAATCTCAGAATCTTCAGTGCTGATGGAAACATTTCCTTGGTGTTACATTTGATACCATTGAAGTATTTCTGAATAATACTCAACTTTTCAGAGTTGGGAATTTAATTGCTTGCAGGCTGGTGTGACCTAGAGGTAGCTGTGCAGGTGGAGGAGAGGGAGAGGAAGTTAGACCACTAATATTTAGTGACTAAATGGCGTTTAAAGCACTGCTCTGCTGATGTTCTCAGTTAAAATAATCAAGTCCACTGTTTTGCTGCTACTGGAGGAATGCATTAAGAGTTCTGCTCTGAGGCTGTTGTATACAGTTCAGGGAGGTGCAGAGTAAGGATTTAAGGTTTCTCACAGCTTGGTACTTCAATTGTACAGAAAATAATTCCATTTTAATTGCTCCAGGTTTTTGCGAATTCCAGTAGCTTCTATAAAATAAAAAGACTTGCATTCAATAAACTGATGGTCTTTGTGAATTAGGTGAATGTGCAGCGTTTAATATTTGCTAGCAGAAGTGGTTTTTAATGCAGTTCATGCAAGTCAGAGTGCAGCAGGGTTGTTGCTGCTCCACTGAGCGTTGCAGGAGCATGGCATTGCGTGGCATATGGGGGAAGGCTGGGCTCTGTCTCCCCCTGCTGAGTCCTACCCTGAGAAGAGAGGTCACCAGGTTTAGTTTCCACTCAGTTAATTAACTTCTGTCACTAATCAAATAGCAATTAGTAGGTGGAATTGTTTAATTAATTAACATTTTATAATTAAGAAATGCAATTCACAGAATGAAATATACTGTCTTGAAAAGGTATTTTTAATTGTCCTTGTCAAGTGTCTGGCTGCCAGTTTCTTCTGATATAATTAGTGATGGGAGTGGGAGCTAACACATTAAACTTCATCATTTATGAGCAGTTTTAGGGCAAAAATCTTCCCATGTTAGTTTTGAGAGTGAGTTATTGACTTACTGTTACACTGTATCAGTATTGTATGGTAGTTGCTGTATTAATCTCATATCAGTAAGCTCGACTACGCACATAGAATCCACTGCTGTTCGGTTCTTTCACACTACTTTCAGCACAGCTGTTTGCTTCTCTACATTTAAGCTTTGTGCTTTTTTCTGTATTTATTCCTTTTTTTTTTCTTTTTTTTTCTTTTTACTTCTGCTGCTGTGATTTTAGAACTGAGTTCCAAAGCAAAGAGATTGCTTTCTCTTTTTGGTATAACCACTGCTTTTCTTCTCACTCAGAGTTTTGTTGCTCTTTGGAGATGTTAATTAATTTCAGCCCAGAGTTTTTGTGTGGAAACTGCTTCTGATGAATATTTTTCATGTCTAGGATGAAGTGGTGAAGCTCACAGATAAATGTCTTAACAACGCAATTGAGAGCCCAATAGCAGCAGCAACGTGGCTTCCAGCAGACATGAAAAGCAATATTCTGAAGGCCCAGGCAGAAGCAGGGCACAAGGTAAATGCTCAGCTGATGAGGACTACAGTGTTCTCAGATGGCTTTTTAGAACTGGTTGTGAGGAGGCCCCATGTTCAGGAGGTGTCCGTTTTCCCTGTTTGACTCTGCAATTGTGTGGTGTTGTAGAAGGGGCTTTGCAAATAGGGGTGCTTCAGGAGCTGAGATCCAAAGAGTGGCAGAATAAGGAAGCCAGCCAGCCTTTCACTGTCACAGGGGTGCAGTTTGCCCAGGGAGGAATTGTCATCCCTTTTGGTGCTGGAGAAAGCCCTGAACAATCTGATGACCTTTGCATTTGGCCATGATTTGAGTGGCAATTGAATCAGGTAACCCCCAAAGGATCCTTTCTAACCAAATATTTGTTCCATAGTTCTGTCACTAAGGCCATGCTTCTGGCACATTCCACTAAATTCTGTAGCAAATAATGGTATCTTATTTGGCTACATTAGCAAGTTATCTGCACTGAAATTTTCACACAGAGTTTGGAGGTTGAAGGCCTTGAGCAGTAAATGAGCAGCACAGTTTCATGCTGGGAGGAAGGTGCTCAGCTTTTCTGTGAATCTCTGAACTGATACAAAATGGAAACAGGAATCAGATGTGCTTTTGTTTTGTTTTGTTTGTTTTATCATAGGTTGTAAGAGAAGACAGCCTGACAGGTAGCAAGAATTCCAACATTCAGGATGCTGCTGTCAGGTACTGTCTTGATTTGGAAGAAAAGCACAATGTATTTTCCCAAGTACAGCGCTGAGAACCTGTATTTCTGGAGTCTCAGTGCTCAGTGTCAGTGATTGTTGCGTTTTACCTTGTAGTATTGTTGTTTAACATGGTAAGCATGGTGTGTTTTTAGAATGAAAAACAGTAAAACCTGTGTTTACAAAGTTTTGATACATTAAAGTAATTCAGGTGCTCTTACTGTATTCTCCCATACTGGCAGCTGATTTTCTAGAACTACTGAATCTTATATGAGCTTTAGTTCTAGCTGAGCTCCGGGCACAGGAAAAGGTACAGTTACATGTTTTAACTGTGTAATTTTTTGAAGGAGATGAGCATGTGTCAAATTTCAAAGAGCACGTGGTAATATATGGAACAAAAAGTGTAGCTAGCAATTTGAAAAACATGCTATAACAGGCAGTCTATGAAGAGCTTTCAGTGTTTGTTTTTGTTTTGTTGTCACTGTACAGGAACATTCTCCCATCAGGAAAAACCCAGAGTAGTTCCTCAGCAAGCAGTCCAGTATTTCAAAACAACCTGAAAACAACCCCTGCCTCAAACACATTCATTCTGTAAGTGATTCAGGAGAAAAGTGTTTCTGGGATAAGAGAGCTACTCTAAGATTACCATGAAACCAACTTGAAAAGATGAGGAGCAGTTGTTGAGCAGTTAGGCTGTGTCTAACTAAACAGGTTTACAGATGCTTCTTTAATTAGCATTGCAACAGTTAATCAGTGTAGGCCGTGCCTCAGGGTGAGTATCTTATCAAGTAGTAAGAGATCTCTCTCATCTTTTGAACTGACTGAAATATTTGACATCCCGCTGCCCCTGGCCCTACCTGGGGAGATAAGAGGCTTGCAGGCAAGATTTCAGTTCTGTGTACGTGAGTTAGAAATAAGTGCTGAAAATGCTGCTGACACTGTTGGGTCTTTTTGAACACTGGCTACATCCACTGATGAGAATGTTTTCTCCTTCCAGTAATGCATTAAATGAGGATAATGCTGCCTCTAACCATGAAGAGTTGCTGATTCCAGCTAATCTGGCTCCAGCTGAGGAGGCTGCTGTTTCAAAGGTATCACCACCACCTGTCAGCCTGGAAGGTTTCTGTGTCACACTCTGAGCTACTGATGCCTTCAGGCAACCACAGCATACCTTACTGCATGCCTGTCGTAACACAGTGAATGCCAATCACTGCTGAATGCCAGAGACTGCTTTCTGGAGCAGAGGCCTGCTGTATGCATCACTCTTGAAGTACATTTCTGACTCTTCTGTCAGGTTCTGTGCCTGACGCTTATTTTTCTAAACTGGTTGGTCATTTTTCACACATTGAATTTGATGTTCTGGGGAAGATGGGTGCAAGGATGAAATTCTGACATGTGCAGTTTCCATCGAAATAACGACAGAGGAAGAAGTTGGAATTGTAATGTTTAATTGTTGCATTTTGGTTGCCTTAAGGCTAAGATAGCTTTTTTATTGGACTCCGTGAAATGCACAAAGCAGTCTTTGTGATGCACTCACAGGTCAATTTTCCTTTGTCCCTTTCCAAAACAAAACATGCATCCAACATTGTACTTGGCTTTTGTTTCAGCAGGCTGAGCGGTTAAGCTGGATTACTAAAGCAACACGCCCTTTATCTGCCATCTCTCTAAACCAGTGTTATATAGTTCATTCCACTGAATAATTATCACCTTCGTCTTCTGAGTTCAGATGCTCAGCTTGCAGACCTTGCTGACCTTCTTGTCAAATGGTGCAATATCTCAGCTTTGCACTGGAGAACAGGGCAGTTCTGCAACTTACATGGCAATGATGTTCTTTCCAGTTTGCTACTGGGGAACAGTGAAACGAAAAGGCTGTTGAAAAAGATGATACAAAAAGATTTGAGGAAATGGTCCTAATGAATGGCAGTGTTCATTATGAACACTGGTCTGTAAATGTAAGCCACTGTAGTGTTCAGCGAATCTATTTACTATTGGGAATTCAATTCAAAACTGATTTATTCCATAGAGTGCTCCAGATGACCAGGACGTTTTCCTATCATCATTGACAGAGAATCTAATTGACTTTACAGAAGCAACACCTCGGGTAAATGTATTTCAAAACTAAACTTCTTCCTTCCCAAGTACAATGGTTTTTACTCACAAACTGTGTTCTGGCTTCGGCATCTGTCCATCATGCACGGATCTGCTGCAGTAGAGAGAACTGGTGATACATCTGGGGCACCTTTAAACTACTCACAGAAGAGTACTCTCAGTTAACTTCATCTGCAAAGCAGAAAATAGCAGTGGGTTTGGGTGTCTTTTGAAAGGAAAGCTATGCTGAAACTGTTGCCAGTGAGTTTCTGTGAGTGAGCATGTATTAGCTGTGTGGCTGTGAGTTATCTGCTTGTGTGGAGTTGCTTTACCTGTAGCTGTTCACTAACATGGTTCAAAGGCTTCTTATATTGTGAGGCAGATTCTGAGTAGCGACTGACAAATACCTGGTATTGTTTCATGTGGGCAGTATTATGTCAGATCGGTTTGTTTCTTCCAGCTGTTTCTAATGAGCTTTTCTTTGCTTTTTGTAGGTGTCTTCCCAGCCCACAATAACACCGAGGTGGTTAGTGCCAGTGAGTTACTGAACCATTACTTAGCAGTTTTTGATGGAGTGTGTAAAAGGCAACTTCAGGGGAAGAGAAAGAGGGGAGGGAGAAGAGAGCTTTGGTCATGATTAACAAACAAGAACATGAGTAATATATAATAATTTATATTTATTTGAAAGTCCACGCAACAGTGCATCAGACCAAAACTAAAGCAAACCAATTCAAGCTGAGTTAAACTATAAATATTAAAATATATATTTAAGGCTCCATTTTTGCTGCGTTACCTTGCGGGTAAATGCTGCGAAGTTTAAAAACTTGCATTTAGTTCAAACTTGAAGGATCTTAATTCCCTGTTACAAATAACCACATTGAATAATTAGTGTGTCTTGTGCTAGCAGGCTTCTATTTCAGTTTCCTTTTTCTTTCTCCCCAATTCAGACTGGACTGATGTCCAATGGGCCTTTGGGAAATGATGTTGCCTTATCTCTGAAAGCAGTGAAAGGCAGCACAGAGGCTCTGTTGTCATCAGCTGGATTGCCACCGTGCCAGCAGACAGCTGAAGTCCTTGCAAGGTAAATTCTCAGTACACATTACAGAAGTAGGTGTATAGGACGGAGAGGAAGTGCACGCTTCCTCCTTCCACTTCAGTAGTTACAGTGGTCATTTGGATACACTGCCTAATTTTGCTTTGTTTTATAAACTGCAGTTCTGTCTCACTTCACAGCACTTGAAATTTTAAAAGTCAGTAGAGCTGCTGATGTGTAGTATGGGTATTTTAGATAAGGGTAAGAAAACTTTCAAATTCAAGTTGCTAGAGGAACAAAGAATGCAATCAGCTGAAACTGGGTGTAAAGCTGTTGTCATTCTAACTGCTGTAAAGTAGATTTATTCTTTTGAATTATCATTTTGCTTTGGTTCCCTTATCTGGCTCCCTGTCTTTTTAGTACTGGACTAAGATTACAGTACAGATGCATTTTCTGAAAAATCTCTTCCCAGTACTTGTGATTCTTTTTTTTTCCTGGTGATTCTTTTTTTCTTCCAACTGTAAGGAAGTCAGAGATTAGAGTTTGTAGAAATGTTTTCTCTTGCTATTCCATTCTGCTGTACTGGTGAGGCACAATTAGCTGCAATGACCAATTCTTTTATTGAACCTCTTAAGAAAAGGAAAGCATTGGTGGGCAGAAGTGGATAGCAGTGATGTGTTATTGCAAGTCAGTTCTGTTTGCCCTTCTGCAGGTTGTCAATTGGAAAGGTTTGTTCTTTGGGCTTGTTAGATTGAGGCAGCAGTTATTGCTGCTCTTTGGAATAATACTTAGTTCTTAGTTTTGTTCCCATCAATACCTTTCACTTCATAAATCTCTCATGGCAGATCTGTTTGTAGAAGTGCATTCATGAGACCCTACTTTTTCCCCTTTTAGCCCAGTCACTGAGGATGCTACAGTGAGGACGAAATGTTTACTCACCACTGAACTGTAGAAGATGGAGCTTCTGTACTTCCCACCTAGTAAAAACTCAAACTCAAATCTTCTGACATCTACAAGGAATCCTTCTGAAAGACTTGCATGGGATGAAACTGTTGCTGAATGGGAGTGAAACAGCCAGCTGGTTTGCTGGAATCCAGGAAGAGACTTTCACATTTATTGCGATCTAACTGGAATTACAGTCTGAGCCGAAATGTAAAACCACGTGAAAGTTTGATCTTCTCCCTCAAGAGAAGTGAAGTATCACACTGGAGCTAATTCTGAACATGAGGAACAAAATCTAGTTGTGTTCCACTCACACTTGGTTTAGTCTCATGCCTCTCAAATGTTACGGGCGAGTGATCACTGTGATGTTAGCTCTGCAGTGTTTGAACACCATATCCTTGTCCTAGAGTTATATTGGGAAGATTAGGAGAACTTCTAGGGCCACCTTGTGGCCACACTGTGTATGGTGTCTCACAGTAGCAATGACTGTTTCATGTGGCCAAGATCATTTTCTTCTGTGTGATTAGTCACTCTGAGTTTCCTTTGTTTTACTGCCACAAATGCTCCTTTTGGCCTTAAAGCCCTTGGTAATCTTTGCACCTCTTCTTACAGGACAAACTGTTGTGACAAACTACTTTGACTGGGTATGAGCTGCTCATTGCAATCAGGAAAGTTAACCTGCCAAACTTCTTATAGCATTAGCAGATTGCTGCAGAGGTCCCACATTTTGACACTGGTTATTTCGTTTCCTCTGTGACTCAAATACAGATGTGTACTTAGGCTATAGGTATATTTTTTTTGTTTTCATCATTGAAGTAGTGAAGTTGTGAGTACAGCTTAATTCAGGAACTGCTTTTTTGTTAGTTCTCTTGTCATTCAGGACTAGGAAGGACAAGATTTTCATTTTTTCTATTCACATTGTTGCTAGGTGTTGGTTTGAGGTACTGTGCTTTGGAGATTACTTAACACGCAGGATAAGGCATGAGGATACAACTAGGACAGTTCTTAACACCACCTTGAATCCTGTTCCAATAGAGTATGGAACAAAATACAGAGGAAGGTGAAAATGGGGAAAAGAGATGAAACATTCCCAAAAGCAGTTCACCTGCTTCTAGGAGAAAGGTAGGAGTACTTGCAAGAGCGTGCTCTGCAGTGCTGGTGAAGACCTTTTGGTGCTTGGGTAAAGCACAGGATACAGCACATACAGTTTGAAGAGTGTCCTGGGCATCAGGATCCCTGTGTAGAGGTGAGAACGTGGACCCTGGGAATATACCTGTGAAAATACCAGTGCAGAGTCAGAGGAAGGAGAAGTGTAGAAGCCCGGTGATGAATTCCACATCTCCAAACAGGGAAGCACAGTTGAAGCTACTGGGATCCTTCTCAGGAAGAGGTTTGTACATATAACTGGGCTCGGAGGATGTTTTCTGCACAGTGCTGCTCTTTATAACTATTTATATACATGGGGTTCTTAGGAACAATTTTAAATGTGAAAGTGAGTTAGAAACCTGTATGCACAACTTTCTTTGTGTGTGCCTGCTGTATGAACATAACTCCGTGTGGACAAAGAGTTGGACCAAACCACTGTGGGTTGTGCAACGTAAGCTGGTGTCCTGTTAGGCTGCTGCTTTCAGATTAGGGTATGTCTTGGGTGTTCTCATGGCTGTTCTCACTATTTTTTATAAGATACTGACTGAGAGTTTTAAGGAAGAAACCACTTGGCATTTCCACAGCCCACTGCCACTCCTCGAAACCTCAGAGGCCTTAATAGAAAAACATAGGGACCATTGGGAGCAATTATGACTGACATAGGCTACAGAGAGTGATCTGCAGCCTTTGCCTATGTAACCTACAGTTGAAATGGATGGCAGGAGCTTCAGGCACACTTCCCCACTCACAGGACTGCCAGCCGAAGGGGAGCTGCTCTTTGGGCCTAAGTGGTGCACTTCTGCTAGCCAGCATTCACCTCCCATCGTTGCTTCCAGCAGAGTATTGGCTTTTTTATATTTTAAGTCTGAGCTTTATTACATATTAAAACATGAAAGATACCTGATTCAAATATCAAATGTCTTAGTGTGGATTAACAGAGTTGCCAGAAAAGTTCCTGCAGCAAAAAAGGGAAGCTATGGCTGTGACAGTCTGCTTCCTGCACAAAGCCAGGACTGTGTGGGGAAACTTGGCACTCACTATTGATCTGTTTGCTCAGCAGCTGAGCTGGCATTCACCAACTACATGTGTTGGTTTTGTAAATAGACAGAATGCAGAAGCATTTTCTTTAAGGCATGTTTGATATTTGACTCTTCCCATTGGGTTCAGGAGCTCTGTGAACTGTTAGTTTGAATTTCTCCCAGAAGTAAAATAACAGAAGTTGAAAGTACTGAGTGCTAAATACCATCATTAGATTCCTTCTGGGTATTCACATATAGCAAAAAAAAGAAAAAAAAAAGAAGAAAAAAAAATAATCAAAAAACCAAGTAAGTAACACATGGTGAATGTGGCCTCCTAAAATCTAAATGGTTCCAAGTCCCAGTTGTTACACTGTCAGTGTGGCTGGGGTGGTGGTGATTGAGGGAATGCTGCATTTAAATTCCCACATGGGAGAATTCCATAGAGGCAAGGTTTTCCTCCACTTCCAGTAGCCAAATACTTGAAATTTTACTTAAAAATTCAAAATTTTCAGCTTCTATGTTAGAGATCTGCAATTTCCAGTAGAATTGAGGCTGTAAACCTAGCTCTTCCCAGCAATGTCCTGGTAGCTGAAGGAAATACACAGTCCATTTAACTCATCGTAGCTTATTTAGCTATTCCATTTGTTTATCTGGGGAGCCTGAAGAGACTGAGACACCACAGTTCTGTGATCTGAACAGGCACATAATCCAGAGTCTGAACATCCTATAGCTTTGTATCTCTGGTTTGCTTTAAAACTACAGGCCTCGTGTTGTGACTGGCTGTCGGGTAATGTAGCATTACTTATCACTTGTACTTTATCAAATGCAAGTAGACACGTAGTTCCTGCAGCTAATGTGTAGGGTATCAATGAGTCTCAGTATGCTACTGAGAAGGAGGAATTTTCCTAACCTGGTTGTTTTATTGGTTGATTGGCTGGAAGGTTCAGACACCCTCTAAAAGGTTTATTTTATTTGTATATGTTTAAAGAGATTGATAAATGAAACTTCAGTGTTAATCTGATGTTGGGATGCTGGCAGATCTGCCGACCACTTAAAAGCTTTGAGAGCTGAAAGGAATGAAGAAATACAGCTACATGCTGTGTTGCAGTCATTTGGAAAAGGCCAGATCCCTTAAAAAATTATATATACATATATATATATATATCATTTTTCAGGTTGGAATGCACTCCAATTTAAACTGCAGTTCCATGCATAGCTTGTCAGAGACAGCCAGCTGTAGCAGAGGTATGTTTTGGACAACCCTTTGGCCACGACCTGGCAAGAAAATGTGCTGCACCAAATGAGGGTCTCAGGTGAAAGGTTCGGTTCCATTTGGCTCTCCCCAAATGCTGTTTTCAGCCCATGCACCCAATTTTTGCTTTTGTTTCTCAAAGCAAACCCATACTGTTCAGATCTGCCACAAACAGCACTGGATGTATTTTCCACATTGTGAATGTGTTCTGGTACAACCTGAATCTCCCACAGGTGAAGCACAGAGTGTTTGTTAGTTAGAAAGCGGCAGTAAAATTATGTAGCTGTTAGATGCATTAATGTCACAGCTAGACAATCGTAGCTTTTATACCAAAAAACAGAACTCCATGCTAATGGCCTTCCAGCGATGCAGGTGTCATCCACGTGTGTTTGGTCCAAGCGTCAGCACTATAGAAGGAACAGGCTGTGCCCATCTGCTGGGACGAGGAGTGGGCGTTGCTACGTGTGCTGTGTCCAAGCAGGGAGCCACGGGGCTTCTCCTGCTAAGTGCACCTCCTTTGTATTGTTGGGCTTGAGCACTTTGCTTGTAAACACACACACACCCCTTCCCATAACTGGAGAAACCTATTTTTGAAGTATGTAAGAGTATTTTTTTAGGTAGATTTTTTTTGTTAAAGCCACACTAACTACTGTATTTTTACCTTTTTATATGTAAAGCTCGGCGGTAGCTCTCAGTGTATAATTTATTTGGATTTTTTTATAAAACAAAGTGCACCCTCTTGCTTCTGTTTCACAGTAGTGATGTATGAGCGGCTTTGGGCACTGCACTGCCATCTTTATAGAAACTGTACACGGGAACAAGAAACTGTTTTTGTAGTCCACAACCTGATCTTGAAATGTTTATGCTGTAGTTGTGTCTGAAATACACCACGTCCGTGCAAATGTCTTGTGGAGTTGTTCTTAAGCACTTCTGTGCTCTGTTGTGGCAGGCAGGCGGGTGGCTGAGACCTGGGACAGGAGTGGGTCACTGGGGCTGGCAGTGCTGCTCCCTGAGCTCTGAGCCCCAGGTATGTGGCCAGCAGATGCTTTGCCACTGAGCTTGCCAGTTAAAGTGTAAGATAACATCTACGCTTGCAGATGGTAAAGAGTTAAGTGCTGTGTTTTCAAATGAGGTGAGATTTTCCAAGGAGGCCATAGGGTGTTTTGAAAATCAGCACAGGGTGTGGTGCCCAGGAGGAAGGTTGGAACGTCCATGTGTAGTTCCACAAAGTGCAGTCAGAAGTGGTGCCACCTGGCTTTTATTTTCAGTGTTCAGGGGATCGTGTTGTGCTACTCATGGGTTAAAGGAAACTTTATTTCTACTTAAGGCAGCAAAGGACAACCAAGCCATCTGATCACCTTAGTTTCTCAATGACGTATCACAAGGAAGTGATTTCACTCAGGGTGGTGATGCACTGGCACAGGTTGCCCAGGAGGTGTGGATGCCCCATCCCTGGAGGCATTCAAGGCCAGGCTGGATGTGGCTCTGGGCGGCCTGGTCTGGTGGTTGGTGACCCTGCACATAGCAGGGGTTTGGAACTAGATGATCATTATGGTCCTTTTCAACCCAGGCCATTCTATGATTCTATGAAGTGAAATAGTTCCAGCTTAATAGCTAAGCTCCTAGAAAGTCATTTCCCGTGCGGCATGTTTTCTGTGTAGGTCAAACTTAAGATCCCACTGGTAAGTGACTCAATTGTTCTTCAAACGCATTTATAAGAAAATATATTGAAAATAGATAGGCTTTTTTTAAAAAAAATTTGAAAGCCACCCTCTTTATTAAGTGTCTATATTTTAAAAGAAAATCCTTCTGCTGCATTTTGATGCTCAGAAAGCAAGTAGTAATTAAAGACAGTGAGTTTGAGATAATTAGGGCTGATAGATTTATTCTCTTGTGATACATGATTTGCAAACTTCCCTTTTTCAGAGGCACTTTAAAGAACTCACTTCAGTGATGGCCCCTCTGTTCCATGTCCAGCCAAAAATCAGTGCTGGTTTGTTACTAAGTAGCTGCCATCAGCTGGACTAATTCCATTCATTATTTCATGCAGGCCACCTCAGAGCATTCAGATGGCTGTAGCTTTTAGTCGCTGGCTTGGGCCCAAGATGAATTCTCACGAACTGCTGCAGGCATGGGGAAATAGCAGAAGCGCATTCACAAAGCCTCTGCTGTTCCTCTGCATCAAATAACAAATGTACTGCACCAGGAAAGCAGGAGTGGAACTACCTGGGGTGCTGAGAACACAGCTGGGTATAGCTGGTGGCACTGAGTTCTGAAACAGGACGTCTCAGGGAGTATCAGACTACGGTATGAGCAAGGATTACGTGTGGGTTCTGGGTACCGTGTGCAGGTTTGGGATAAGGCCTGAAATACAAGTCCTACGTGACCAGCAAGACTGAGGTGCCAGGCAGAGCAATGCTCGTGCTGCAGAGGGGCTGTGGGATGCAGTCTCTTTCCATCTCAGCTCCATCCCAAGATCTGGAGTACAGGGGCTGGGGTGCAGCAGGGCCCCATGGGCTGAGGTGGATGTTCAGGATTTCCTGGGGAAGAAGCTGGAGCTGCATCAGAAGTGTCGATGCAGCCCCAGCTCGGCTCACCTTCTGCGAGGGGAGGACATGGAGGAGATGGGCACATCCTGCAAGCTGCTTTTTGCTCCCTATGCCAGGCCTTCTCCTTAGAGCTGGCTCGTGTCCTGCCTGCATTGGCTCCAAGTAAATGCTACGCCCTCTGTGGGGCTGCCAAAGGGAAGGAAGGCTGGGGG
>JAOWBP010003503.1:24472218-24513487 GCA_028571105.1 Tragopan temminckii
CCTCTGTGTGAAAAACTTCCTCCTAATATCTAACCTAAACCTCCCCTGTCTCAGTTTAAAACCATTCCTCCTTGTCCTATCACTATCCACCCAATCTCCAGTATACTTCAGTAGTCTTGATTCTAGACAGCCAAACAAACAAGGTGTTTAGCACATTCATCTATTCTTTTAGAGCCCAGATATCCAATGATAAATTGATTCTGTAGCAAAACAGTATCATATTTTTTGTCCCTGACAGAGACCTGCCTTCAGTGTTTGAGGAAAAAATTTATTTTAAATAATGTATCCGAAGCTTTTTTTTTTAATTATTATTCTTACTGACTCGCAGAAAGAGCTTAAGCTAGATTTGTAATGTGCTGTATGGGTTTATCTGCCAAAGTACATACTTGATCTTAAGTAGCACCAGCATTCATTAGGTACCTAGCCAATTGTTTCCTAATCCTACCTATGTTTCAGCCTTTTTTTTAAATGAATATCTGATGTGTCTAGCACAATCTTCGTTATATTTTAAGCTTCCAAAGGACTTCTGTCCACTCTTTGTGGAAAAAGTTGAGTCTCTGGTGCATCTGTTTATAGTGTTAGTCTTTGTTCTCTCAGAGATGGGGGTGGGGAGTTTTTGCTTTGTTCTGGGGTTTTTCTTTGTTTAGGCAAAGTGAAGGAGACTCAGTAGAGAATGTTTTTAATCCGATTTTTCTCCTGAGCAGAGTGAGATCTGCTTTTAAGTCTCTACTTCAAAATAAGCAAAGTGGGTTTGAGTGAGTGTTGCTACCCAAGGCAAATATCCAAGGGCTAAGCTGTTGTGTGCAAGTGGGACTCTAATATCCATTTTTTTGTTTATATTTTTTTGTCCTTTTAATAAAAGGCATCACAAACAGAACTTAGATTTCACTTTGCAGTTTTCCTTCCAGTGTTTCTTCTTAGATTCTGTAGGTAACCTGTCACGTAGTGCGCATTTTAAAGGTTGTGATTTAAATTAATTTACATGCTTTTTGGCTCCTCGGGCGGTTTCACCCTCAGGCTCCAAGCCTCTGATCACCTCTATGGCATCCCAGCTGCTTCCCTCTTCCCCTTCTGCAGCAAGCAAACTGGTTTACTCTCTCTAACAAGGACCATGGGCACAATTAGTGAGAAAATCGTTTCAGAACAGAATCCAACTGTGACTCCCTGAGGTAGTCTTCTAACACTGTCTCAACAGACCTAAAGCCTTGAAATACCTGTACATCATACCATAGAGCATTCAGCTCTTCCCTGAGCTTTGTGCTATGAAAATTTTCTCATAGACTTCAGCGTAACCTTTGTGATATTTTACATGCTTTTGACTGAAATGCTGTAGGTATTAACAAGTATTGCCTCTGGACCTTACGGTGAGCCCAAATTGATCGAAGCCTATTGTTCTTAATGGAAAAAAGGGGCAATCTGCTCTAAACCCTGCTACCAATCAGCAGTAGAACTGGGGCTTGCACCACAGAAGCACCAGCAAAGATAAGTTACAAGATGTGTTTGGATTTTACAGAACCTAGAAGGGCAGATAGGAAGAGGGCTGGTGCACTTTAAGCCCGTGTCTTACACCATTCTTCACCCTAAAGATTGATTCCTGGCTGTAACTGAGATGAAGGGCGGGGTTTGATAATCTGTTCTGCTACACTGCAATGAAAGCCACAGAAGCTATGAATAGAACTATTGTTGAAGTACCTTTAAAGCTCTAAAACCCCAAGTTCCTGTGAAAGTGCTGTTTTGCATTACAATTAAGCTGATATCACCACAGCTCCTTCTCATCGTGCTTACCAACTCCTCCTTCATCCTACATGTCTGATCTGGTGATGATGGTTACACAAAAATCAGATCAGCTCATTCTCTAGAATATAAACTAAGGGAAGCAACAGATAGCTTTGTTGTTTTTTTTTTCTCTAACCCATAATGCTGATGCTTCAAGAGTGACAAGAAAATGCATGGTCATCGGTTCAGATAACTTCATATCCTTTATACCAAGCTGAGGCAGTCTGTAATCTTGCAAAATTGTTCACATGTGGGGTAGAAATGCATTTTGTTTACAATGCTAGTATACATTTTCATTTTGGGGGAAGCTTTTTTAAACTGAGTAGGGAATGGACAATTTCTGTTAACTAGTTTATCGCTTAATTTTTTAGTGATGGTTAACACATCTAGAAAATAACAGGGCAGTTGGTTATAAGTGGAAATTAGGAAGAGCTATCTATGTAACTCTTGTAAACTGAAGTACATAATCACTTTTTAGATTATTGCCTATAATTTACTGAATGTCGTCAACAGATAATCAGAATTTGCTGTTCAATTTCAATATCCAGTTTATTCTTTGATCCAAGTTCATTGCATGATTAAAAGTGCAGTGTTTTTCTGAGCCATTAGTCATAATGCTCCAGTATCTTGACAAATTTGAAGAGCAGTCCAGCAAAAGCTTACCTTGGAAAAAGAGTTTGCTGTTAGGTAAAAACAGTGGAAGGCACATTGGCTTTTGAGTTCTTCAGTCACAGGAACTATAATATAGCTAGGGTCATGTCTTTTGGGACCATTTCTTCCCATCTAGACTTGTTTCAACACACCTGTGAACGAGCTCACTTGAAAAAATAAAAACAAAATGGCTGTAGCCTTTAAAATGCCTTGAAAGAAAAAGTCTTAATGGTGTTTTTAAAAGATTTTCTAATACATACAGTCAATGTAAAATTAGAGAACCACATCAAAAAGCATAATTTTGGGGGAAGAGGATTGCAAAGGCAACAGTATTTCGAATGTGACTGGGAATAATTTTCATCTGAAATCCATTTTTCTCACTTTTAGCATGAATCCAGAGAAACATTACTGGGCTTCAATATGGTGAATTACCGAGCATGTAAGAACCTGTGGAAAGCCTGTGTTGAACATCACACGTTCTTCCGTTTGGACCGACCGCTCCCCCCTCAGAAGAACTTTTTTGCACATTATTTCACTTTGGGTTCAAAGTTCCGCTACTGGTAAGTGCTGATTTGAAATATATAGGGAAGAACATAAACGAATAGACAACTCATTAGTAAACATAGTCAGTTACCTAGAATTTATGTTGAAAGGTGTGTCAATTCAGATGCTTTTTGAATCCTGTCTTCTTTCACCTTCCTTCTTGGGGTAGGTTTCAAATAAAAGTAATTTTCTGGAGGAGTTTGGAAATATAATTACTATATTATTAGCAGTCATTATTGAGCTAACACCTGATATCTGTCTCACAGGCTGTGTTTCGTTGCTTGCTTACCTGCAGGATTATGTTTGTTTATTTATTTTAGAAGTCTCAACTTCTAAGTGTTTTATCTGTGTTTTGGAAAAGTGATGGATCTCAGGCATTGCGTGCAGCAAGTAAACAGACCTTAATAAAGTTCAAATAAAAATCAGCCAAGGGAAACGTGTGCAAGTAAAGCCAACTTAAGCTAGATGCATACAAATAAGGTACTGGATGAAGACAAAGGGCATATAAGTTCTGCACAAAGGACAGAAGTTTAGAAAGCAAGGATGGAATTTATATAATTAGAAATTATCAATTTAATAAGCAAAAAGCTTGAAAGTCCAGGGAACGACAGTGGTATAACTGTGATCCCCGGGTATAATTTGTATTGTAACAACAGAGTGGGTGGTATTGTTTTTTAAAGTGTTTTATGCTTGAAATAAAAGAAAAGTAAAGTAACTGAGTTAACTTTTGCTTTAAGTGAGGCAGAATGCCTGTGGTTTAAATTGTGCCTAAAGTAGAGAATAATGGAGCTACTACTAATCATCTGTCTAGAATGGCAACAGTATCTGTGACGTACAAAGAGAGATGATGGAAAAGCTAGAAAGCACAATAATGGGCTATTTCTGTTTCACTTGTGAATTGCATAAATGTATAAAAAGGAAAGTAATTCACAGGCTGAATTTTTCTACCATCTGTTTCTTTGACTAACATTCACAGCGTCCATTTGAGAAACACCATTTTGTGATTCCAAACAGTGTTTGAGACTTGGTTCAATGTTACTGTCATGAATTTGGGGGAGCTTTTTCATTTCTGAGCAGATTTTGAATCATTGTGGTTGCTATAACAGAATAGCTCTTTGATGGTGACATTCAACTTATGGTAATGTAAGCTGAAAAGGGAAACTATAAAAATGAGGAAGGTCATTAAAGTTAATGAAGCAGCCAAAAGGCTAGAATTTGTGCAAGTAGTTTGAGAGCTTGTTTAGAGACTGCATAATAGCAATAACATGGCATACAAGGAGAGGTTAAGGGCAGCGGGCTTGTTTAATCTGAAGAGGAAGCTAAGGTGGGGGCTTCAGAAACAAGCCTAAATCTACTGCTAGGTCAGATTCAGAAATGGTGGAGCCTAACTTTTGTGGGTGATGACAAGTGGTAAAACAAGGGGCAACAGCCACATGTTTACCTTCAAGAGTCAAGCTGAACGTTGGGTTTTGTTTATTTTTTAAGGAGAGTAGTTCTTTACTGGAACAAGTTACCCACAAAGGTTGTGGAATCTATCCTTTTGGACAGATTCAAAACTTGGCTAGACTAAAGCCATGGCCAGACAGGATTTAGTGTTAGCAGACGGTTGGATAGGAGCCTCCTAGCCAACATTTCTATGATTAAAGTGAACTAACAAAATTTTAAACTGCCAGGGCAAGACAGAATTATCTTGATTTCTGAAAGAAGCCAGATATACAAAATCGGTCAACTATTGAATATTCAATATTCAATCTGTTACTGGACTAAAAGCTTCTAATGAAGCAAAGTTCAGAGCAAGTTTGAAAAAAAAAAAAAAAAAAAAAAAAAAGTTGCTACAAAGAATGGGGAAAGCTGCTCGTGAAAATATCAAACTCCTGTAAACTGTCCGTGGGTTTTCAAAGTGGTGCTTACAGCATTCCTCACCAAAGCCTCAAATTCAGTGGCCAAAAGGAGTTTTACTGAATATTATTGTAGATCTAGACTTTACATTGAAGAGAAGTTACCAGTGAAATTGTATAGATTTTTGTAGTAGAAACCTGAGTTGACTACAGAGAGTTTTGGTGGTACATGAATGATGAATGAGTAGGTAATAAAATGGCAGCTGAAGCTGAATGTTCAAAAATGCGATGCATATGTATAGAGTGAAAAGAGGAACATAATTATAACTAATCTGTCACTGTCTTGGAGCTTTTAGGTAATTCTATGAAAACATAATTATTGGTAGGGGTCGATGCAAATACAATGTTACATTTACTTGAAAGGAATTAAGAAAAATACAAATGGCTTACTGCTTGTTAGAGTTAAAAATGCAAAACCCTGAGAAGTTACCAGACAGGTGATCTTTGAAAAGAAAGATTTTTTTTTTTTAGTGTTATAGAATTGCAGTACCATAGAGTTCAGGAAGGCAGCTGCGGACTTTGTCCAACACACTGCTCAGAGCAGGGTCTGCTTTAGCAGGTGGCCTAGCACTGTACCTTGTCAGGTTTAAAATATTGCGTATTCTCTTCTGTAATTCTGCTTAAGTTGAATTTCCTGTGTTTCAATTTGTGTCCTCTTTGCTACCTCTTATCCTGTCACTGAGCTCTCCTGAGAAGAGTCTGGCTGTCTTTTTGACACGCTCTAACAGACAACTGTTTATACAGGCTGATATGATTCCCCTGAGTCTTTTCTTCATGAGGCTGAAATCAGATACCGGGTCTCAGCTCTGTCTGCTGCTCCACATCAGATGCACCAGACTTGTAAATGTTTTCACATCCCCTTTGCTTGACTTGCTCCAGTGTGGCCATGTGTTTTGGGCTGCTCAGAACTGAATGCAGCACCCCCAGTGTGCTCTTGTGGAGTTGAGTAAACCTTTCCATCCACTTGGCCCCCAGCCTGTCACTGGGGTTGTTCCTCCCTGGGGGCAGGTCTTTGCATTTCCCTTCACTGAATTTCTGTTGGTGCATTTCTACAGCATTCACACATCCACTAGTCAAATGGTGAAATTCCTTTCTAAAAGGATATTGTAAAGCCTAGAAATCTACTTTAATTCCAAAAAGCACATAGAAAACAGATTTAGTCTTGTGATTGCCACTGATCACAACTTGGACCAGTATTGGTCCCTGGTCTGACCTGCTGTAAGCTGTAGTTATGTATGGAGTTTTAAATGGAGACAAAAATTTTTGAAGTTGTACTTTATAAACTTCTCTAAAAACAGCTGCTATTGGGCATTATTTGGGATAAATGAATATTTCCATCTAGTTCTAATTTCTTATTCTGAGTTTTCTAACTGACAGATTATTCAAACATAAATTACTCACCATCTGATTTCCTAATTATGTTGTATTTAGTGTTGTATTTATTCTGTAATATGGTTATGAAAACAACTAATTATTTTTTGATTTTACATCACTGTATATGTTCCCTGTAAGGGACAGAAAAGAGCAGAAAAGTATCAATGTCTTTGTGGGGCATTCATGCATGTGAAGTAATAAAAAGAGGGAGATCTGGTATCTAGGCACAAATTCTTAACTTCTGATAAGCACTCTAAAAAACATTGTATTGTTTTTCAAAACAGAAATTATGAAATATTATAATCATAGAATAAAGGATCTTTGCTTTGACACAGGAGATGTGGTCTTAAAGGAAGAGTCATCAAGTTCCAGTTTTGTGTTGGAGAAAGCAGAGTGCAATTGTGATGTGTTGATCTATATTTCTTAATGATGATTTGCTGAACTAAGAAGCAGGTTTTTTTTTAACATTTCAGGGAGTAGTTTAGGCAGAGTACAGTGGAGATGCATTACTTTTAATTGTGTGTCTGTGACAGAAAAGACAATAGTCTAGAGAATTATCCAGAAGATACAAGCAGAACTTGCTTGTTGCTTTGGATAAAAGAAAAAGGGAGAAAATAGCTTTGTTATGTTTCGTATTAATTGGCCTTTGTTAAACTTTGTGAAAAAAGACTTAACGCTTACCCAATAATGTCTGAGTTTATATTATACTGAAGCTAGTGCAATTGCTTGAGGAGTAGAATTTTTCTTGAGATGGTTCATTTCCAAGCAAGAAATTATTATCCTAAGATGATTGAATTTAATGGATTTTGGTCTGTTTTCCAGTGGGAGAACAGAGGTCCAGTCTGTGCAGTATGGCAAAGAAAGAGCAAACAAAGACAGGGTATTTGCAAGGTAAGCAATTTACATTTGTACTGGATCAATAAGTGTTCTGTTTGTATATCTTAAGATGCTATGGGGTCATTGTTTTCTGTTTGTAAACTTGCAAAATAGGGGGCCTTTTGTTCACTGTTGCTGGTGGCATGACTTGATTGTATCAAGGAGCTAAATTTTGATGTAGGAAGATGCCTTATTCAGGCAGCCAGAAGTGGAAGAGAATCAGAATTGCCTTAATAGTTGTATGTATTTGCCCTCTTTGTGCTGTTTTTATTGCAGAAAATGTTCTTTTAGCCATTAACTCAATATTTGAATGTTTAATCCCTGATAACAACCTTTGACTGTACACGTGTGCTTCCGTTAGAATAAGTAATGGTGAGTGTCTGAATGAGAACAGTTTTACCACTGTGGCCTCAGTAAGTTGTTGGAATGGTGAAAAAAAATTTGACTGCAAATATGCCATTGCTGTAGATATTGGGGGGAGGGGGGCGGGGGGGGGAAGTCTTTATAAGCGGGAAGCATCCTCTGCACTTTTTATCTGCTTAAACTTTTTTTGAGCTGAGGAATGTCTTTTAACATGGTTACCCATTAAGGAACTCTGGAGTTCAAATTCGTGAGGTTTTTCTGTATGTATGTAAAGGACAGTTATGAATCAGCTAAAAACTGTGTAATATATGCTGCAGTCTAAACTTGGCAATTTCGTGTGAAGAAGTGGGATGAGAAAGGGCCAGTACTTGGTTTTGAGGAGCATTTGCTTCATTTTAGAAATTCTTATTCAGTAGATGGCACTCTCTTCCCTTCGAATCAAAGCTAAACAAGTGCTGCTGGAGTTGTTTGTCTTTTATAATACATACTCTGGTTAAAATTGAAACCTGTGGCTAGTACTGAATGGTGTTTTTTCAAGTCTTTTTTTTCTTAATAAAATACCCGACTTTCCTGTATTCTCTAATTGCACTTTTCACTTGCTTTTAGATAAAACAATACATCACAGTTACCTTTTGGGCCGATTAGTGCAGTGGATGACTGATAAATGTCTGATTCATGTATGGATCTGTCACAGAGTGGACTGAATTTAATGGTGTATTGTAACAAATACACCTTTGGAAGGCTTTTAATAGATCATCTACTTTTCCTTCCTGTTTTCCCTGAATTTTACATTATGAAGATTTTTAGTATTTTAAAGGATGAAAAGAGCAAGAAATGTGAAGTGTTTGTAGAACAAAGCATGGTTCGAAAAGCTTAAGCTGAGAGCATTATCCTTAATTCCTTGTCTACTAAACATTTAAGTTTCAGGCTGAAATACCATTCAGCCCCTCTGAATTCATACAGAAAGTAAATGTTGCGTTTTAAGGTTTTTTATGTATGACATGGGTTTTGTTCCTGGAACCTCCCTTTTTCATTCTGAGCATGTTTTTCTCGAAATAATTGCATTGTTGAACAGCTTTTTAACCTCTCAAGCAGCAGGTTTGCTTCAGTTGCTTCAGGTTTTAGAAGTTCTTTTTGGTATCATTTTTCTTTTGATATGAAACTATAAGCATCTGAGCTTTGCAGTCAGGATTTTCTTAAGAATGAGGTGGCCACTTAAAAGCAACAGTAATTATTTTTTTAATTATTATTACCACATAAGAAGACTTATTAAAGATCAGTTATGATCTTCGGAAAAAATGTGTTTTCTAAAGCTGTCTACATTTACCCTCTGTTTCCCTCTGTTTGAGCTAATACTCTCTAAGCAAACTTTTAAGTTCTTTTGTTGTACGAAAATGATGCTTAGAGTTAAACTGAGATGTAATTTGAGCATTCTATTTGTTCTGAGATGGGAAATGGTGACTGCCATCACAGCGTTCAGCTGGCCTTCACATACCCAGCAGAATATAAAGAGCACAAGGTATGGAAATAAAATTTCCTGACATCCATTTGAATAAATCAAGCTTTTTTAACCTACAGCTGCCGGGTTTATCTCTTTTTCCTCAGGATTTGAATTAAAATTAACTGATGTAGTATTCATGGATTTATTTTTTTATCATAAAAACGTTTTGAAATCAATTTAAAAATGGAACCGTTACTGCAAAGGAAGTAGTATGTGATGTGATAAATACTTTTTTTGGAGGCAGCTACGCAATTTCATGCTGCACTAACTGCAGCATTTAGAAGACTATTGTTGCAGTTGTTGAAATTTTTTTTTAATCTCCATTACAGCTGTTTTCTTGGCCTTATTTGTTGTAGGATGTTTGCAATCCATAAAAACCCATCAGAATTCCCAGGAGCATAATAAAAGTGAAAGTAGATAATAGAAGTGAAAAAGTTCAGTCAAGTCATGAATTGAGTGATTCCGTAAAGAACATTGCTCTCTATCTAAAGGTCCTTGAAATATTCTGATTTTATTCAGCTCCAGTGGGATCTATTGGATATGAGAGGAGGTTGTTGGTATGAGTTGTGTGGTAGTGTGTGGGCATCTCAGTTGATCTGCATTTCTAAACTCTTTATCATGAACTTACTATCTCTATTTCCAGCAACCCAATCTAATTGTTTCAACCATCCAATCATTCAGGACATTTAAATTCCTCTTTCTTTAAACTGTGTGTCATTTTGTGGTATTTCTGCAGATTTTTATGTAGTTTCAGTCTCTTTGTCTGAAGTTGCAGTCACCAGTTTTGCTGAGAAAATCATTCCCTGTGCTCCTTGTCAAAATACAAAGGAAAGCAGTGGCTCCACCTAATATTTCTTTTGGGGATATAAATTATTTAAGATTTCTACTTACTTTCTCCAAATCACATTCTCTGTGCCACCTCATGTGAGAATTTAGCACTTCAGCTATTGGATCCAGAACCAAATCTTGTCTTTGAAAGTTTGAGCTTTGTTTATTTATTTAGCATTAGCCAATACCACTTGTGTCATGCATTTTTAGTTGTGTTACGTAATTTCATCCCACTGCTGTGTTATTGTATTTGATGTAGTATTGCAGCTCCAAAGACTATTTTTGATTTTGGGGTGAAGTTTTTGGTTTCTGTCCCTTCTCATATAGGCAGGACTTCTTCTGATGTTTTTAGGTGTGTCTCTGTAGATAAACCAAAATTGACATGAAATTAAAAAGCAGCTTTCTCTGCTAAGTAGCAGCCCCTTGTGATGGGGCTTAGTGGGAGCATCCAGAGTGAGCGGACAAATGCAGAATTTAGAATTTCAAAGCTTATAAACGCATTTAGAAAGTTTTTTTCTGGCTTCTTGCCCTTCTCCCATCTCCTGATCTGCACAGTGTTTTAAGGAAGTTACTGGAATATTGTAAGGAATGAGTAATAGAAGAGAAATTTGCAGGAATATTTTGCAGTGTATCTTAAATGTTAATTAAAAAACCTCAAAACTTATTGTTAGATTTCTAAGTATTGGTAAGGGAACTAGTATGAAAAAGCTGCAGCACTGAGAAATTTAGTGCTGCACTGTGGTAACTTTTTCTTTGAAATTTCTGCAAAGACAGGAAATAGAGGCAACAAACATGAGTGGGTGGGACTCTGAGGTTAGAGCTGTTAATAAAATAATTGAAACGAACCTTTACTGATAAACGTTGCAGTTGTTTGTCATGGTATTGATTTAATTTCTGAAATATCAGACCTTATCCACAGTAAAAGGTGAGTTTTCCTAACATTGGATTAAATTGATAAGAAAGTGATGCTTTTCTCATTTCAAATATGTACTTGTTTTTTGCATAGATTGAGGAAGTTTATTCAACTTGTAGTTACAGACTGAAGGTACAGTGGGGTGAGTTGTTTTTGAAGCAGTCAGAAATGACATTTTTTGGGGAAACATGTTTCTTCCTTGTCCCCATGTTTCTATGTCTTTCTTCATAGTTTATTTTCTATATTATTCAGGAAATAAAAGTGACTTTCAAAGTTTGTGTGCATTTAGAAACAAAACCAAAACAAAAACGACACACAACTTCTCTGTAGTCCACTGTTGTTTTTTTTTCTCACTGGAGATGAATAAGGTTCCATAAGTGCCTTTACATGTCTGTCAGAAAATACTGTATTTTCAGCCCTGGGTTTACTTAGTTACATTTTGTTCATTTGCATTTTCCCCTTGACAGTTCTCTAATCTGTAGAATTTACCTGTTAGTAGAGCTGGTGAAGCTGTCTTTTGGTGCTAGTGTGCTGGCTACAAACTTACTTTACAAAAGACTAGCTAATTATAGCCTTTGATTAGTAAAAGATTAATGAACTGATAATATTAGATATCACTTTCAATTTTGCTGATTTCATTTTGTTTTAACTGTTCAGATTTTGAAAGTGGTTTGAGTTGCTCATGTTTGGAGCGAATTATGTAAATGAGAATGTTGGTTTAATTGACTTGATGTTGAACTAATTACTTCAGGATCAAATTAATACTGCGTAAGTACAGTGGTGCATTCAAAGAATCTGAATGTCTTATTCCTCAGGAAATAGTTTCTGTTTTCAACTGTCAACATACTGCTAGATATTTTTTTTTAAGATCTAATGAGACCTAACTCAGAAGGATTTAGAATAGCCTATATTGCTTAACTCTCTGAAATTGGTCAGCTGTTATTTACCAAGTCTTCTGAGCAGCAGAATAGCATGCAATACGTATTCAGAACTGCATGGGGGCAGAGGGAAGGGATAAAATAATATTAAAAAAAAAAAAACAACAACAAAACAAGTCCTTAAGAACACTTCACACCCAAATGTCTACTGCTCTAGTTCCAAACAGTTTTGGCATTAATAAGGTGTGTGTTTCTGTGTGTGAAGCTAGATTATTCAACATAATATTTGGTTGCTTTTTGGTTTAGGCTCTTGGTAATTCTGAGGATAGTCTACTTAAATTCAATGCAGGCCAACACCGTAAGTTCTATGAGAAGTAAAAATGTAATCATAACTGAAGTTCTTGTTTCCAGTAAAATGTAGTTTTGTGTGTAGTTCCTTATTTTCTCAAGGTTCCTTCTTTCTGGACTTGCACTTTCAGTAAATCTGGAAGGTGATAATGCTAAGATGAAGATAAAGAGGAACAGTTACTATCATCCAGAAGACAAGAAGAGCGGAAGTTATTTTTTGATATATGGATATATAGGGTATATGGAGTGGGGGAAAGAAATGATGGCGGGCATTATGCTGATATAGGAATATGTTGTCACCTTATTATGCTGAGTTGGAGAGTAGAGGAAAATGTGGTGATATAATTATATAAAGGTGAATGAAATGATCACAACATGAAAGACTCGTGAAATTGAGGTATATTTTCAATAAAAGGAATTTGGGTAATAGTTGAGAAACTGAGTTGCATGGAACTATCAGAGCAGTAGAAGTAAATGCAAGGACATCTATTTATGGATTGCTTGAAAGAATTTTTGGTGTTGGCTGTAGAATTCAGGTTTGTTTAGTTACAGGATCACTAAATCATCAAATGTGATGCCAGTAAGAGAAAGGCAGCCAAAATTCTTGGATGATTCATTTGTCAGTGCCTGGTATAAAAGGGAGATGTTCTATTTCATGAGGTGTTGCACTCAGGAAATGTAAGGAGCAGCAGAAGAGGGGAGAGTGTGTGTTCTGGTATGATCAGAGAATGAGAAGAAAGGTTTGCTTTCTTCTAAGAAACTCTGGGGATAACAACCTTTAACCTGAAGGATGTTTCTGGTACATAACCACATGGAGCCTAAAAGTTGCCCAGAAACAACTTGAAAGAGGATGATTATATCTGCTTTATTGTTGTCACAGCTCATTCTGGAAGGAAGAATTGTCACCTAGATGAAAATCCCTGAGCAGTGGGCAAAGCCCAGCAGCTTGGTTACTTGCTGATGATTGCCCTGCTTTCTGTTCTTTACAGTCACTGGGAGGTTTTTGTTTTTGGACAGATACTTCCACTATTTTATTCTTCTGAGATTAATGAACAGTTTTGTTACTTAGAGCTTTTCCACTTCTCGTATTCGTACCTTTCAGTGAATATTCTGTTTGTGTCAGATTCTCTTTGAGGCACTGGAATTGCCTGGTAAAGTTTTAACACCTTGCCTGCCTCCCTCCTAGTATTGTGTGACTATTTCACTGATGTTCTTGTACAAAGTAGACAAAGTGAAAACAATATTGAGGAAAATAAAGCACTGCATATCTAAATATAGTTTTGCATTATAACATTTCTTTTCTTCCATATAGTTTTGGTTTCCTGTGATTGAATATCCAGAGTTTCATTGTGGGGGAATTTATATAATCTTGTTCTCACCTCTTATAATTTCTGATTGCTCGTTATACTTTTTTCTTCCAAGATCCCCCAGTAAACCCTTGGCACGGAAATTAATGAGTGGGATGGACTGGGAAGTAGTGAGTAGGAACTCGCTGTCTGACGATAGGTTAGAAACCCAAAGCCTACCATCACGGTCTCCACCTGGAACCCCAAATCAGTGAGTAGCATCACATCTGTCCCTGGAAGTGACTGTCTTCCTCTGAAGTGAGGGACACGCTTATGTAATGAGAGGAATAATGCTTTATGGAGATGAAAAGAACTTCACAAAGTTGTGTGCTGAATAGCTCTTTGGAGCATTTAACTCTACATGAGAAACTGTCTGTGGGGTGAATTTTAAGTACTTTTCACTCAACCTATGAAAAGTGTAAAGGATAGCATGCTACTCAAAGAGCTTGAATTTTATCAAGCATAATTAAAACCAAATTATTCATTGGGCTAAGGAAAAAAATAATGAAACCTGTACTATATTTTAGAAGTAATTGGTTTGAAAAGTTTTTGGGGAAACGATTTGATCAGATATACTTGCAGATCTATTTCCATCAGTTTTTCTCCTTTTCTTTTATTCCTTTCGAAGTTCACTTCTCACATGTTAGAGCTTTCTGGCTCGTGTTCAGGAAAAATCCATATTTCTTTTGGAAAATAACCATATATGTATGTATATTAAAAATATAATGCTTATGATTCTTTGGAGTAGCAAGTGTGGGTGATGAAATGTTCCTCTTAATGAAAGAACTTAGTGAACTCTCACTGAGTGGACTGTCTGTCCTGTAGCCTGTTCATTGTAAGCATTATCTTTCAGAGCCGTTTAGTAGTATTTATGGAAATAATTTTTAAACACTTTCAACAAGAAAGTTATGAAGCATAGTATTTTAACTGACAACATAGATGTTTCGGTATTTTTTTCTTTGAAACATGAAGTTATTTCATAGAATTATGTATATGAACGTATGCTCGCACCGAGAAGAAAAAGTGTTATTCTAGCTTCCCCGAACTTATTTTTTGTATTGATGTAAGACGTGTAGGTTAATAATTAAATTATTTTCACAATGCACTACTATGTTTTCCCTTTAGTCGCAACTCTGCCTTCACTCAAGAAGGAGCTCGGTTACGACCCTCCTCGGTTGGACATTTAGTGGACCATGTAGTTCACACTTCACCAAGTGAAGTGTTTGTGAACCACAGATCTCCATCTTCCACCCAGGCTAACAGCATAATACTGGAATCATCACCGTAAGTTCTATTGATTGCCATGGGTCTTTGCCATAAAGAGTTTAGTTTTAAATGTTTGGGTTGGGGGAGTGACAGAAGATCTGATTAAAAGGTGCCTGTTGTTGGAAACTGTTGGTGTAAGCCATGTTAAAAATGAAATGATACAGGAGTGAAGACCTCTATCTGACTTATTCCTGATGCAGGGTTGTCATACCTTTCCCCTTGCCATACATTTGCCCTTGCTGTAATGTGGCCATCAGTGTTTGGATGTGGATGCAAAAGTTGGTTTTGGTAGAACCTGAAATATGTTGTTCTGTGATACAAGTTTTGAATTCCCATGAGTTTGGAAATCTTGTTTTGTCAAGACATAGAAGTCTGAGCTCTGCAAGTTAGCCAGAATGCCGCCTTAGCACCCCAGCCTTCTGAGGGTCTCAGTATACTTTGTTACATTGTATGTAATATGTTGTGATGTTATATTGCCTATTGCTACAGAACATCTGTTTGTTTTTAAGATCGCACTGTTGTCTTTTCCTGGTAAGCTGAATATGCACCATTTAGTAATGATCAAAATGAGGAATTGTATGTTAAATTCAGAAGTGTAATTTAGATCTTCCTTTTTCACACAGCAGCTTTTCTTGATGGAAAAGTTGCCATCTAACTGACTATAAATTTGTAATAAAAATTAATTATTATACCAGGTTACAAATAAAAGCTTTTGTTTGTTAAAAAACAAACAAACAAACAAAAAAAGCACCCACACAAAAAAAGACACTTAAAGGAAAGGAATCTTGTGGGAAAAAATATTTTTCAAGCAAAGAAAAGTTGCTCAAAGGTTTGAAATACTCAGAAAAAGCTAGCGACTGAAGGAGAGATGAACTGGGGAAAAGAGCTGTGTGCTGTAGACCATATGAACACTGCTGCTGTGTCTTATACGTATATATGCATATAATTCTAAGTTTATCTTTCTAATTTTGTAGAATCTCTGTAAGAAAGTATATTGTGCAGATTGCTTTAAAACCATTTGAGAAGTACAAACCAAGGCATGCACAATTATGTATTTTTTTTTATAAAAGAAAACTGGTGTATCTCAGTAAAAAATAATCTGGGAATGTATTCAGGGCTTTTAGAACTTTTGTTGGACCATACCTTCCTTTTCAACAGCTTTGCATAACTTTGGGGAGGGGGTAGAATAAAAATTTTATAAAGGCTTTGTAAAATGAGACTTTTTTTTTTTATAAGGTGCAACAATTATGACTTTGACCATTTGTTTGCTGTGGAAAAAATATTTTAGCCTAATAACATAAATTTGTCCTTTTTTGGTGGGATTTTGAAACCTGCTTGTATGACGAGGGAGTCTCAAAAATTGGAACACTTTTAAATCTTGCTTCATGGTTGAATTTGGCTGACTGAATCCATACTGTCATGTCCATTCCCTTCTAAGACAATCAAGTTAGTTAAGAGAAAATCTTGAGTGGTAGAGTTACACAGCAAAATAAGCAGAATTCCAAAATGCTCCTTTATTCGTATGCCTTTATTCTAAATTAAGTTCTAGAATGTGTTCCTGAATGTCCTTTGGATTTGTTAATTTAATACCTGACTTCTTGTGCGAGTCACCATAGAAATGAGTCTTAAAAAGAGAGGAAGTGTTTTTGCAAATTAGTTATGCAGCTACGGGTGTTCTTTTTCATGGTTTGCGCTTTTTTATTCCCTAATAGAAAAAAGTATTGCTTTTTCTATTCAGCAGTTCACAAGTGGAATTGAATCTCCCTCTGTAATTACTTAGCATGAGGTATTTTTTAGAATAAGGATATTGACTGTCAAAATATGAATCCTCAAAGAGTCTTTTGAAAGTTTCAGGTGATGGTTGATTAAAGCTTTTATATTTATGAATAAAAGTAGTAGAGTAATGAAATGTATATTAACCACATAATTAAAAATGATATAGTTTCTGCGTCCAAAAATTGACTACTTAAACATTTTGGCCCTTCTGAGTTAGAAGGTTCAAGCAGTCCATCTGCTAAGTTACTGGGAATTCATATATGTAGGTCAAATTTATGTACAAAAGAAAGTAAGAGGAGCTAACGTGACAGTCAGTGTAGTGATGTCGTGAAATTTGGAGTCAATATAGCAAAAGAAATTAGAGCTCCAGTGAGTATTAGGAGACTTTTGCTTAGATAATCCAGTCTTTAATTCTGCTTTTTGTCTTCAACTGCATGTGTTATTCGGAACTCAACTGAGATCTTTCTGCTCATAGCACACTGAGTTAATTATAACCTTAACTTCGTAAGGCACATGATATATAGTTTAATAACCTTATGGGTATAGGTACGAAGTGTTTGCTTAATATATTGAAAGGTCAGACCGGATATCTGCAACAAAAATACACAGAGGTTGTCAGTGTGAGGTTTTATGGGTTATTGTATTATTATGTAAATGGATGAATGCAGTAACAGAGAGCTCCTTTGCCTGCCAAGCAGGCTGCTTTCATGGCCATTGTCTGAGCATTCACAAGGAGATTCAAAGCTGACTGGGCAAATACAAAGCAATGAAGTTTTTGCCCAAGGCTTGATTGTTAGTTCTCACAATTCATTATGCTAATACATTTCAGCGCTTGTCTTGCTCCTACTAAAATGCTCATCTGAGTAACTTTTTCAAATCTTTTCTATAAGTTTGTATTTTCTTTGGGAATTTATTTGTGTTTGCTGACATCCGTACAGGCGTCTAGTCAAACATAGGATTCTATCTTTTACTTTTATCTGGACGCTTTTGTGCCTTAACAAAGGTTTTCCTCTTTCATTCCGGTTAGAACTGTCAGGAGTAATTGTTTTCAGGCAGATATGTAACTATGTTGCCCTTGTCTTGAAAAGGATGAACAACGTGTGCCGCCTGGACCTGAATGTATAAATTCGTGGGCAACTGAAAAGCTCTGGGTGACCTTTGCGAGTGAATGTTTAAATAATTTATAGCAGCCTTGAAAAATTCATTTTGCAGATGTTGACAATCATATTTTTCTCTTTCCAATAAACTATCTTTAGAAAAGCTGCTTATTCTGAGGGAAAAAAAAAAAGCAACTTTTTAGTCAATTCCCGAGGTATTTTGTGACACAACTACATTTGTTGTCTAGAAGTTGAGGTTAAGCAAAAACATCTAGCACGATATTAGGATTCATTTCCAAAGGAACCCTATCAGTATTTTTGTTTTCTAAAAAACAGCCTAAATTTTTAACAAATGAAATGGAAAATGAATGTATTTTTTTATAGTGCTTGCATTCTGCAGCATGGAATTTCATGCATTACTGCCTTACGTTTTACTACTTGCAGCAACTTGAAATGCTGTACTCTCTTCTAATGAGTCTCCCTCTGCTACCAGTTTACTGCAGCAATAGAAGCTAAGGTAGCACTCCTCACAGGACAGGGCTCTCAGGTATGAGTCAGTGCTACAGCTTGCTGATAAGGAAGGAACAGCGTCCTGTGTCTGGCCTGCAGGAGTGTCATACCTTCCCTCCACCTGGAGGTTAGTCAGTTCACCTTGTTGAACCAGCAGCAAGCTACCCAGGCTTGTCCAAAAAGTCACCGTTTCTGCTTGTTTGGTAAGCTGGGTTGGCTGAGGGAGGAGCACTGGAGCAATTCAGGCAAGGGAGCATGAGGAGCAGATGGAAGAAGAGCAGCACCCACTTTTGGTGGTAGCGTTCTCATAGGTTTAGCTGTATCCTGTAACTTCATTCCTTGAGGTTTTTGGATTTGCCATTAGTATCAGTGGGCTGTTGTCATAAGTAGTGAAATTACTTAATAATATCTTTTAATGTGGTTCATGGGGAGGAAGACATGTATCCGTGTTGGTAGTTAGAAACTGGCATTCAGACAAGATTAATGGGGAGCTATGTGCTAACTGCCCTTTTGAGCCTCTAAAAATGTACAGAGCCATGTAATGAAAGATGAATCATAAATTTACGTAATACAAATTATACAGTTAAGCTTTTATTTCAAAGGGACTAATAAAGGAAATTATCCATATTGCATGTAAACACAGGACTTTCGTTGTTCTACAGTACAGTGCTTGCAGAGCTAAACAGAAACAGAAGTTTCTGCCATTTCATCTTCAGTAATGGTGTTAAAACTCAACTGAAAAATGCATGCAAATACAAATACAAATATTAAAATATTGCACATGTTTTAAAGGGGAATGTGTTCAAGAAAGGAATAAAACCAAATATCCCATGAAATATCTGTGTGTATATGTAATTTTAAATGGAAAAACTTAACACTGTCATTTCTAATCAGCTTTTCAAAGAACTGTAGGTGGACAATTGAATTGTTTTGAATTGTCACTTGTATTTCTAGATCAACAGCCAAACTATTGTGGGAGCACTTGATTCTAATGCTGTTGTTTGTTTTTAAGGTGTAAATTTCAGTCATTAATTTGTGGGGAAAAAAAATTCTTATTGGGGAAAGTACTTTAAGTGTTATGTATTTTAGATACCTCTTTTTTAGCTGGAGTGTACAGCATGAATGCAGTGAATTTCATCGTTTGTAAACACAAAAGGTGCTAGGACCTCAGGCTTTAAAAAAAAAAAAAAAAAAAACACAACAGCCTCGTAAAAGTGAAACTTACTGGTTCACTTGCTTACAGTTGCTTTTCAAGAAAAAAATTTCTAACATTGCTAAACCTACACTTCCAATCTATTCAACTACAGCAGCAAATTTTTGAGATTCTAAAAGCATATATATTTTTTCAGGTCTCCAACTCATAGTTTCTCCAGGCAGTTTGTTTTGTTTACTTGGAATCCTTAAAGCACTATCAGTATCTAATAATTGTTCCACTTCATACTTCCTGTATTTTGGTGTTTAGATCTCAAGAAACTCCTATAGATGGGCAGCCTCCTGCATTACCACCCAAACAATTTAAAAAGAACAGTTGGAACCAAATTCATCATTCACACTCACAACAAGAACTGGATAACCACATCAATGAAACATTTGATGTTCCTTCATCTCCTGAAAAGTCCACAGTAAGTTTTTTAGGTCCAGTTTAATTATTCTGCTTTTTGTCTGAGTGATTCTACTCCTTGTAAGCTTTATTCTGATTTCAGGGATGTGCCACATTTGTGCATTACATTGCAGCATTTCATAGAGGTGAAGAATGGCTTAGGTTGAAAGTTCCAACCCCCATTTTATGTACCATCTCTTTGCTAGCTGCTACCATTTTTCACCTGCTGCAGTGGTCCTTTGTCTTTTGTCACCAAATGACTACATTGAGATGGGTGTGCAAAACATTTTAGTGTTTATTATAGTGCTCAAATTTTCTCCACTTGTAAATGCTTCTATTATTTGATTTATTTGGAAAGTCACTTACTGTCAGTTTTAAAGAAGACACTGAACTGAACTACTGCTAGTTTGAAAAATTATTTCATCTAGCTTTTATCAAAAAGCTGACACTAAAACTTCCTACCAGCTTCTAGAGTAGTTCTGTTAGGAGAGGATTTCTGAATCTGTGGTAATATTTCTGATCAGGATTTACAAGAAAGGAATACATTACCAAGGCACCAAGGGTAAGGAATGTGAAGATCTACACAAATCTTTTTTTCTTGGACATGTGTTAGATGACTAAAATGGTCAGTTGATTATTGTCTGTCTTAATCATTTCTGTGATTTAAATTTTTTTTTTTATTATTTTTATTTTTTTTGTGTGTGTGTCCTAACAAAAGTTTACTAGTGGCTTTTGGTTTTATACTGATATGGGACAAGAAACATTTTGCAGTATGGGAAAACTGTTTAGCATTCAGATGTAATAAACACTTTATAAACAGTTTCATTAACCTGAAGTGCTCACAATTATGCCAGCTCTCAAAATTGATATTTTAGGAATGCCTTTAGTTAGTTTTATACTGTATTGTGAACTCCAAGGCTAGGATGTTCTTTCAGGCCTCGTTATAAAGTTAAGATTCCCATAAAATCCATGCTTAATTTCATAGCTGGAGTTTTGATAATAAAACACACAGAACTGAAACTTAAAAGTTATGAGCACTTTTGGAATGTCATGTAAAGTTTGCTTTAACTAAATCATGAAATAGTGTCTAACAACTTCATCTCCTTTTCTTGCTTACCTGAGTCATAGTGAAGTTGTGCTTTGGAAAACAACTACTCATCAAGTCATCTGGTATTCAGTTATCTGTACCAAATTGACAAAAATAACTTTCAGTAGTGTTTTTTTTGGAACTCCCAATAGTTCTCACACAGCTGTGTTGGTTTTGCAGAATGCGATTGCTTTTTCTGTGTGCCTTGTCACTGTGATTGTTTGCTAAGGTCCAACAAGTTACATTCCTGCTGCTCTTCTTAAGGCAGCACACTGTTGTAATTGAAGATGTAATTTAGTCTGATGACTGCTTTTTATTTTGGGTCCCAGAGAAGGAGGAACATGGCACAATTCTTGCATTTTGTGAAATTAGAAATTTAGGATTTAGAGTGTGCGGGTTTTTTCTGACCAGAACGCACCTCAGATTCCTGTACCACTGAAATCTCTTCTGTTGCTCCATCTCAAATATTTCAAGGATAAACCTCACCATTTTGACTTCATTAAGCTGTCAGATTTCCTTTGCCTATTTAAATAGGGAGAGTCCGTACGTTAGCAGGACAGGTATGGAAATGACAGCTTTTTCTTCTACCAGCAGTCCTTAAGCATCCAGTCTGAGAATATGCAGACGTGTTTTCAAACAGGTATGGTCAGGAGTCTCTTCAATTAGACAAGTTAATGATGATATGTAGTGTTCTCTCTGGATTTTTCATTATAAAATGCTCCACAAAATTGCTTGTTAAAGTGGGAAGTAATTATTCTTTTTTTTAATCTGAGGAATGGAATGGCACAAATCTTGCCACGCCTTGGTTCTTGTGCAGAATGAACAGTAACCTTCTCATCAACATATCTTAGGCTGTTACTTTCCTCTCTTTCCCCAAATTTGTATCTTTTCATTGTCATGAATGTGTTAGGGAAAGGTGTGGGGTGGTTTTACTTTAATCAAAAGCACAAAATGTGTGAAACCAAGTCGGTTTTGTTGTTGTTGTTGTTTTGAACTTTCATACCATTTGGAATACTTGCTTTCCTTTAATAAATTGATGTTTTTTCTTCCTTCCTCAATATGAATCTTATACTTTGTGTAGTTAATACCGTTAAATGTCAATGAAGCTTATGTCATAGAATCATAGAATCACAAGATAGGAAAGGACCGACAAGATCATCTAGTCCAAACCATCGTCTTCATGGTTTGGATGTGAAGTATTATTAAAAATACTGGGTGGTATTCAGCTTGTGAAACAAATAGTAATGTGGAACAAACTAAGAATCATTTCAATGACAATAATTTGATTTTGCCAGGTTACACAAGTAGTATCCCCAGTATATTAGTGGATCCCATGGTTTTTCTAATAAAATAACCAGAAAACCGTATTCAAGTTGTCAGAGCTTGACAAAACTAATACTGCACTGTGGAGGAAATAGGACAGGGGATGTAGAACCAAGATTTTGTTTCTGAATCTATTCCTGCTTACTATCATCATATTGCTGTTGCTAGGGGGAGGGGAAAAAATCCTCAATTTTCTTTTCTCTTTTTTGGAGTGATATATCACTTTTTACTGCAGGCTTTTCTCTGCAGTCTTAAGTAAAATGAATTTAAATTATTTCCACTTAGTAATTTGTTTTTCTTAGGACTGTTTGAAGCCTGTTTGCCTGTTCTAGTATGATTTCTTATTTGAGTTTGCTTTGACAGAACACACTTGTAATTTGTATCCAAGATTTCAGGTGTATAATTTTTTCCGTCTGTGCAAAACTCAAGCAAGATGTTTGTGTTATGTGATGTTTTCTCAAGTGTCTAATAGCAATTACTTTATGAAAAATAGAAAAAATTATTCTATACAATATCCTCAAAGACTATGCTAACTTTGAACACAGAACATAGTAATAGATATATATGTTCTTTGCTTTTACTAGCCCAATGGTGGTGTTCCCCATGACAATCTTGTTATGATCAGAATGAAACCAGATGAAAATGGAAGGTTTGGCTTCAATGTAAAGGTACAGTCACTTTTTTGTTTGTTTGTTTCTTAAGTTCATTTTCTGATTTCTTTTATGATTTATGACAAAGTGTAACTTGTTTTTAAAGGGTGGATATGATCAGAAGATGCCAGTAATAGTGTCCAGGGTAGCTCCAGGAACACCTGTAAGTTACCAAAATTCAAACTAGTTGTTATGTCTGTCTTTGAAGTACGTGCTCAAAACTAGTAGTTATTTCTTAGGTCTTTGTAACACATTTAATAAATAAAATGAAAATTCTTTAATCCTCAGAAAAATTGCATATTTTGCTGCCAGAAAATTGGATCTGCAGATGTTTAGTATGCATTGCTTCTTCAGCTGTTGTCCTAAAAAAAAAAATGCCTATGCTTACCAATTTTTAGTATAGGCATTAATATAATTCCATTGAAATTGTGTGTGGACTTCTCTGTTAAAAATAACTAAAACAGCAAACACAAACACCTCTTATTACAGTGACAGAGCTGAATAAAACCAAGACTTAGCTTAAAATTGGGCATCATGAATCGTTCATCAGGTCTGACTGTTGTTACTGGTATTTGGTGACAATCAGTAGTGTCTTCAAAGCAGGCACAATGTTCTGTCAGTTGACTGCCAGAAATACTGACCTGGTATTCAGCTGATTGAAGCCAGCTCTGCTTATGCCTTCTAGAGTAAAGCAGGCCATCTCTTGCTAACATTTAAAAAATATGTTCTTACATTTCACGGTAAAACTGTGGTATTATTATTTTTATTAGTTTGTTCATCTTTCTGGGATTATTTAGACTTGTGCATTGTCTTTGGTCATTGCCTTAGTTTTGTCATTACAACTGTACCATTTCATAACTGAAGCATTTAAGCCTATGAAATGGATTTGGGCAATTTACTCTCTTCCCTTCTAAGATAAGAATATCCTGCTTTTTTGGTTGCCTGTATGATATTCAGAAAAGGAAGCTCAACTAAGCCTTCTACTTTAATGGGAGGAGCAGAGTAACAGCTACTGAAGATATGTTAAAATAACAGTCTCTTCCCAGTGACAAATCAGAGTGTTCGAATGAATGACACCATCTCATGTATTGTGCAACACTCAGATTTGTCTTCTGAATACAATGCAGCAACCATAGCAACTTGGCTGTAGGATTCAAGTTAGATGAATATAGATAAAGTTGCTATTTTGAGGTGATAACTTGGAAACAGCTCATTTCACACTTTTTTTTTTTAACATTGCAGGCTGATCTTTGTGTCCCTCGTTTGAATGAAGGAGACCAGGTTGTACTGATCAATGGCAGGGATATAGCAGAACATACCCATGATCAAGTTGTTATGTTTATTAAAGCTAGCTGTGAGAGGCACTCAGGGGAACTTGTGCTCCTCGTTCGACCCAATGGTGAGTGGTTTGTACCTAAAGCAAAAAGCAAACAAACAAAAAAAGGCACCTTGTCTTAATTTGCTCATCTTCATTTTGTGTCCTAAGATAGAATGCTTATCTCTTAGCAAGAACTCATTTCCCTTGTAAATGAACTGCAGCAACACAACCTACTGTACAAATTTTAATTGATCCCATACTCTGAGGAGCTGTACATAACTAGGTATAGCTGTTTTAAATCCTACTGTCACTATCATTGCTGTTAAGCAAAAAAAAGGTCCAAGAAACTATATGCATATTGAATGCAGTTTCTGAGGCTACCTTCAGTTATTCCTTTGAGGAAAAAAGAAAAACGAAACGATAAAAAGACAGTAACCCAGTGTTTGAATGACTCTGGAGTCCCATATATGCAAAATCCCTACATATGTTCTTAAAACAATTCAAACAACCGGTTAGATTTCTGCTTGATGAGACTTAATAGAAGAAAGTGCTAAAGATGCAGTCTTGTGCAATATATTCATGACATACACTCGTGGAGTGTTGCCAGTAGGTGGTCACTGGGTTTAATTCTATTCTGCGTCCCAGTTATGATACAATTGCACAAGAAAGGCAAAATGAAAAATAATGATGCTCAATCAGAATAATTGAAATTAGGTGAGTATGTAATATAACCTCATAAACAATTTTTCCTGTATTCACTGATTAATGCTTCCCAGTTAGGTGTGCTCCTGTTCTGCATGCAAGTTTTCCTGCGGTTTTTGTATGTTTACTTTCTTTTTCAGATAAAATCATTAGGTTTTGTTTAAATCAGTATCCTCTTATGTTGGTTATCTTTGTATTTCGGATAAAAATACTCAAATTGTAGAAGCGAGGAGTTGCCAGATTTCTCCTTCAAGGTTGTGTGATTTTGGTTAAAGAGAAACTTTATGATGGTGTATGTTGGTTATGTATAGGAGATGATTCATATTGCTTTCAATTTTTTAATAGACCAAGCAAGTGTATAACATTGATGGTGTTATTATGGCATGTAGCAGTGCCATTTTTTCTGGTGATGATCTACATGTCTTGCACTATTTACAGAAGCCTAAAAGAATAAATAGTTCAAACTGAAGAAATATAAATACAACTGTAATAACTATAGAGGTGTAATGTGTGGATCTGGGATTAAGGAATGCACCAGATAAGGTAGCAGGTAACAGGAGGTTTGATCAAAATTTCAACAGTCAATGAAGTACTTCTACTTACAGTGGTAATTAAACCACAATAGTTATGTCCTGGGTAGTAGCAGTCAGTAAAGCCTATTTGCCTGTGCTAGTGGGGCTTAAAATCACTATGTTAATAAATGCAATTTTTTCTGCAGGAGGAATATGTCTATTTTGATGATTTAATTAAATGACCTAATTTTAATTGTATTATAATTTTATTTAAGCACATCTATCTAAAACCTCCACTTTATTTGTTACAGCTGTCTATGATGTTGTGGAAGAGAAGCTGGAAAGCGAACCTGACTTCCAATACATCCCTGAGAAATCTCCGCTTGATGGTGTCCATCAAGATGATAATGCTCTGAGGGAATCCATGATTCAGCTAGCAGAGGGGCTTATCACTGGAACAGTTTTAGCTCAATTTGATGTGAGTACTGCATTACCTGAAGCTAGCTGTGTGCAAGTTCCAAGTCTTTTGGGATAAGTAATCATTTTAAACAGAGAAAATGTCAGTCAAATTTCAGTATAGCCAGCATCTTTTAGGAAAATATCTGATTTAACACTTTCAGAGAAAAAAAATAAAATCAAGCCTTGTAGAGAAACACAGCAGAGTTGCAGCACAGAATAACTGATCGAAATACACTTGAAAATTGTTTCAGTTTTAGTATCTTTATTGATTGCTTGCGTCTTTTTATGATTGTCAGGGACCTATGCTTATATAATGCTTCTACAGGGATGAATACTGAGAAATGCATACCAAAAATCCTGTTCCATACTCAAACTTTCATTCCTTCCAAAGTCAATGTAGAGGCTGTGACAGCTGAACTTTTGACATTTAATGGACGAAAATATAAAATATAAAGTATAAAATTACCAATGGAAAACACAGCCCTAATCTTATGTGTAACAGAAGTCTTTATAAATAGTTAATTTTTTGACATATTTGAAAAGAGCAGTGCCCTTTCCGTGGTCTCCTAAGCCACTGATACCTGTAGTTTTTCTTTAACACTAGCTTGTGCTTTGATAATATTCCATCTTCTTTAATACATGAAGTCACATGACTAAAAGCAGGAAGAATTAGGTTTATAAAACACAGCAGCATGAATTCCTTATCAGAGACCTAAAGTTGTGTATTACAATGTGTATCGATAAGGCCTTTGGTAACATGTAGTTCTTACACCTAGAATCCATTTTGCATTATACATGCCTTGTATATTTCGTTGCATAGGTTTAGACAGGAAGCTCCTCCAGTGGAAGTTACAGTTTTGCAAAACAGTGTTCTATAAATGGCTTCAGTGTGTATCTTTGAGTCAAGAAACGTACGGATGTTTTGAAATGATCCCATAGAATAATTCATAGCGCTTTGTTTTGAAAAATATTTCCATGTTTCTTAAAACTGTCTTTGTTCAATAATTTATGTTCTAAAAAGTATTTCAAGGCACATACTGACAGGTATTTTGCATCTCTTATGATCTTGTCTTTTTTCTTTTTCTTTTTCTTTTTTTTTTTGTCTTCAGCAACTGTATAGGAAAAAGCCTGGAATGACAATGTCTTGTGCCAGATTACCTCAAAACATTTCCAAAAATAGATACAGAGACATTTCGCCTTGTAAGTATTTGTGTGTTTGTGTTCTAAAAGTATTTTACTGCAGTTAGTAAATAAGTAACGTTTTTCTAAAAATTTTTTTCAGATGATGCTACACGGGTTATTTTAAAAAGTAATGAAGATTACATCAATGCAAATTATATAAATGTGAGTAATGCTTCTAAAAATTGCTTCTGACGTAAAGTAATTTTCAACTTTTCAATGGAGAACTTTAATAAAATCAATTTTCTGTAAATCTAGCTCAGGCTAGAATAATAAACCAGTAATCGGATGGTTTGAAATGTATTGTAAGTTTACTTATTTACTAATGCTTGGTGGCAAATACTTTCTAAATCAAAATAAATATGCAAAAAAAACCCTCGGAGAAAGTAGCTGTCTATCAGAGTAATGTGTTCTTCTTAATGGATTGCTAATGTGGCTGTAGTGGTCAACACCAGAAAAGTCTAATCTTAGAAGCACATATTAACGTTTGTTTATTTACTTCTTATTGTCAGTAGCAACAAAAAAGTACTGCTACTTTACTTTCCTCCGTGTAAAAAAAAAAAAAAAAAAACAACCAAAAACACCACCACCAAAAAAAACCAGATGTTAAATTCCAAAATCACTGTTGAAAAAACTAGTGTCAGAAAGTCAAAGAACGATGTTTGTACCTGAATTATTTGCGAACTGTCATTTTCTTACCTTTTAATTTTCAACCATTAACTGTCAATGAATACTTACCCGCTTCTAAACATGTATGGTTCCTTGCATTAATTTTGAGTGTGAAACGCTTCCACTCTTTAAAATGACTAACTTGAAATAAATCTATTTCATGTAGTGATACTTCTTTTAATGTATTAGTCACTGAACACCGATGCCTGACAGATATTCATTCTCATGGCAAATGCAAGAATTAAAACAATCATTTTATTTTCTCTTAGATGGAAATCCCTTCTTCCACAATAATAAACCAGTACATTGCCTGTCAAGGTCCATTGCCGAACACTTGTCCTGATTTTTGGCAGATGACTTGGGAACAAGGCTCATCTATGGTTGTAATGTTAACAACTCAAGTTGAGCGGGGCAGGGTAAGTAAAAGATTCTGTTAAATACCACTTGCATAATAAAAATCTGTTGATGATTGCTCTTTAAAAGGTTAGTGGAAGATGTCATTACAGTGTACTACAACCCTTTTCATAAGGACAGTGCATTCTTAATAGTGTTGTGATTATTAATATTACATTTTAAACCTTTTGATATCATTAAAATAGCTTAATGAAAACTTTGTTTGGTGCTGAGATGTACTGAAGTCCAAGTATTTCTTAAAATATTTTTTTACTTACTGCTTTGACTCTATTGTCAAAATAGTCTTTTTCTCTCATCTTTGAATGAGGAAACTTAGAAATGTCATCAGTTCTTGTAATTAATTCTTTCATATGTAGAGATGAATTTTAATGCAGCCCAGTGGAGCTCTGTACTGTTGAGAGCACGTCTGAATGGCTGTACCTAAGGAAATCCTTTATAAGGTTGAAATAAAAAAAATAAAATTCATACATTGAAAAAAGTTGAACATCTGTTTACTTGTGCAAAGGAATCATTGTCCTTTTTTTTTTTTTTTTTTTTTTTGTATAATGAAAAATAATTGAAGTGGAGAGTTACAGATTACTGGAAATAATTACAAATGGTTCTGTAAAACACCTTAAGGTTTTTTTATTTTGTTTTTGAAGCTATAACTTTTTGTTTGTAGTCTCATTTGTTATACAGCTTTGTCTCTTAGAGATGAGCAAAACAATAAAATATATAGTGATTCACAGAGTATAATTCCAGAGTTAGCAGGTTTATAGTCTAGTGCATTCACAGTAGCTCTGAATGGTTGTGTGTGGACAGAAATTGACAGACTAGAGTAATAGTTGAGTGGAATTTCTCATAGTATAGCATTTCTTTTGAAGGTGGATTTGTGGAAGATCATGGGTGTTCCAATCAGCTCAGACTGTAGTTCAGCTGTCAGTATATATCCTAACTTATTAGTAGCCATATATTTGCTGGGAGATCAGGCCTCTAAACGCAATTAAAGTAATTGGATGAGAGTTGCGGTGTTTTTGAGCCATTTCTCAACGACTCAATGTTAGCATGGTGCTGCCTGCTCCTAAATGAACATGATTAGAGGGAATTTCAGTACAAGTGCCCTTTTAATTTGAATTTTCTTTGCAGATCTGCTAAGAGCAGACTTGCAATAGCAGTTCTCTGAGGTTCCCCCACCCCCTCAATAATGATATATGTGGAGCTCTTCGGAGAGCTGCTAAATAATGAAATAAAAGGACTTATCTGTCTTATACCCATAGGCAGACTCCCTGCTCTAAAGCTGATCATGAGCCTTCTGACATCACTATCCCCCTGCATGCCGGGATGTCTCAGTGGAGCAGGAAGTCTGCAAATCTGGCTGCTCTTAAAGAATTGCCAGGTGGGTTGGAAAAACAAAAGTACACTTGAGCTGAAATGACCTCTTGAGTTCAGTAGTTAAGCGATTTATCTAAAAATCTTAGGTTTTGAACTTTTTGTTCACGTTCAAAGGTTTTTTCAAAAATCTTTGAAGTCCCCTGTCTGCATCCCCCTAATTTCCTGCAGCAACATTTTTGTTGCTTACTTTCTTTTTTTCATATGTTCTTTTCCCATATAAATGTGTTTTGAGAAGATTGTGAGATTGTTTGATGTTTCTAGAGGTCAGAAATATTTATAAAGCAGCATCTGTGTCACTCAAGTGTTAAGATGAGATAAGTTATTGATACATTAAAAAAAAAAAAAATTGTAATGAAAGGAAAAGGCGTTCATCCACAATTACACTAAGGTCAATAGCTGGTTTATGTGTCCTTTTAAAGAGAAGCAGGAGATCTCCACGATAACTTATTTTATATGCAATAGTTAAATAGTGTAGTCTATTTGGTAAGTAAATCAATAGTAGTGACAAAATTGTTAAAATATTTTTACTGAACAATGGCAGAAGGAATTAGCAGGAATGAAAATAATCTGAATTTAAACACAGACATCTTTAAATATGTGTTGGCTTTAGGTTAAATGCCATCAGTACTGGCCAGAGCCATCAGGAAGCTCGTCGTATGGGAATTTCCAGATTACCTGCCATTCAGAAGAAGGAAATCCTGCTTATGTCTTTCGAGAAATGACATTGACTAATCTGGAGGTAAAGTCATAATGTATATTTTTAAGAATAAATCTATGAAATCCTCACAGACTAGCTAAAACTATTTAATTAGACATTTTACATCTTGATGTCATATATGCATAAATAGAACTGGTTATTTCTAATAACCTTTAGAAAACTAATCTTATTGCCATGTACTTACCGTGAATAAGTTCTGCTATATAATAACAAACCTTTTATTAGCAAAATATCACAAGGATTCAATTTCCATAATGGTATTAATTGGTACTGAGTCAGATTAAATAATGTGATTAAATCATTTCTCATGAAGACTATTGCTGGTGTCTTACATGGCCTGACCAAATAAAAAGAGTAATTAAAGAAGTTGAGAAATGTGCTATTCCCTTGATGTTTTCAAAGCACAGATACTAGCAGTATTTCAGTATTGCTGCTGGAGATCAGCCTTTTTAGTGGTAAACAGTTCTTAACTCCAGCTTAGAGACTGCGTGAAAATATATGAAAGATAAATGCTGCTGAGATTCATTAATTGAGATCAGCATTGAGATGTAAACCCGGACTTTCTAGACAGAACAGGCATAGCATTGGTTTCAGGGGATGTGTAGCTTCCAGAACTTCACCAGCTATCATTTTGGTTTCAGAAATGTTCGGAAATCTTTTTCTGGAATGTAGTTCAGGTACTCATTTCTCACTGCTTGGGTTTCCAGATGAGATGCCAGGTTTATAGAACTGCCTTTTATTCAGTTTTCAGTTAATTTTTTTTTCCTGGGTGCTCATTTATTATCAATAGTGGCATCTCTGCAAATGATTCCATGCTGAAGAGTAATTTGGTGTATGGTAGCTTCTATTCATTGAAATGCTGCTTTTACTCTGTGCGTCCTGCCCCCTCCACTAAGCAGAGGCATGTATAAATGTTGGTGACATTAGAGCAGGAGGACATGGGAGAGAGTGGAAAACCTCTTGCATCTTGTGGAGTATGCTAGATAAAATTAGAGGTGCAGATAAATCCAAAACCATACTGATGTTCACATAATCTGAACAAAGGTTTGGAAGTCTCAGTCTTTCCCCTCTGCACCCCTGTTCTGTCATTTGATAGAACGATAGTAAAACTAACTTAACAGAAAGATGCTAAAGATTTGGCTACTCGCTTATACATCTGATGCTTAGAGTATTTGTACCCTTGAACTGTTTTACTGTTATATGGAGTGACATTTTTTTTTACTTGCCTTTTTTTGTTTTTAATTAAAAAATGTAATTATAAAATCCAGGATGAGCAGTAATTAACACTTACAGAGATTGATAGCTTCCAGAAGCTACTTTTATTACAGGTGCAAGTTGATGTAAATGTACAATTTTTTTTTCTTTCTTTGAAACCTGAACTAACCTTGAATAAATCCTATGTTTCTGATAGAAAGAGGAAAGTCGCCAGCTGACCCAAATTCAGTACATAGCATGGCCTGACCACGGAGTACCTGATGATTCCAGTGATTTCCTAGATTTTGTATGCCTCGTGCGAAAGAAGCGGGCTGGCAGAGAAGAACCTGTCGTTGTTCACTGCAGGTACCCCCTCCCTTTTTTTTCTTTTCAACTTCACTAGATCACACAACTGAAATGGTTTATTGTTAAATAGTTTTTCTTTGCTTTGTTGTTCAAGTAAAAGTGTAACTATAATGTGCTTTGCAGGTGACAGGAGAACTCAACTTTTATATTAAGCAATTTTTATCAAAATTGTAATCATTTTTAATAAGCAGAAGTTGGGGTATCTACATTCATGAATCTGTATGGATGTCTTGTCTGTTTAATTTAAATGTTTATGCTAATAGTTTACATAATAAATTCAAGGAGATGGTGAAATACACTTAGGAAACTTTTCCTTTTGGTAACTACTTCACAAAGGTCCAAAATAGCTGTACAAATAATCCATAGCAGACAGTATGGATAGTACATGCAATGAAATAATGCTCTCAAGTCTGCAGATGTTTTAGGCTACATGTTGTTATGATTAATGCATTAGGATAACGGGTTTTTTTTTCTTGAAACAAGTAACTTTTGTTTCTAATTCTTATTCTGGAAGAGATGGTGAGCTCCTCCACCCTGTTCCTGCCATTCATGATTTTCTTGCCTTCTGCTATGTCACAGTGTTCCACTCCATCAGTCAGTGGTTTCTTTTACCAAGCTAACAAGTCATAGCTTACCTGATATGTATCATATGGAACCTGTATCATACTTTCCATCATTGCTGTTGCCCTTCTCTGAATCTTTTGAGGTAAAATGAATCATCAGGATTCTGACAGATACTGTTCTTGTTTGCATTTAATGTAACATTCTACATATAAATTTCATGTGTGTAAATTCTAGAGATGTAAAATGCCACTGAATTTTATGTAACTGGTACCTTTACATCTTGTCATGAAATGTTCATGACATCACTGAAACACACAGTAGCTTTGATGCCACCTTCTGGACAAAGATTAAAGTATTAATTTGGCCAGATTTAATTTGAAGTTACGCTTCAAAATCAGAACAATTAAGCTTCAAACAGAAAATGTATGTAAACTAAGTTATTTAAAAGCATGAAACGATAGCTGTACAATCTGAGTTAATGGTGATGTTTGAAAATATGGATTTGGTCCTGTACTCAAATATGAGAGAACATTGGCTTTCTACTTCACAAGTGCAGCACAAATTTCTTGGATGTGAAAAATTTGAATTTGAAAGAAACCATTGATGTTCACAGTTAAATATTCAGTTTATAAGGATTTCTACTCAGTTGTAACTATGGACCCGAATAAATATGTTTGTAAATGGTTCATAGCTGGGTTCAAGTTCCTCTTCACAGTACTGATAGTTCCACACTCATTTTTGCTTTTCCCAAGCAGGATGGAAGCTTCCAGTGACAGGTGGCTTGTCTACCCTTGTCCTCATAGTATGGGGTCATACAGATCAGTCATGAGAATCTTTAAGGAGGAAGGACCATACAGCCCTTAAATGTGAGCTACATTCCAGACACTTTTTTTTATTAGGGTTTTTTCTTGTTTTGACAGTGCTGGGATTGGACGGACAGGAGTTCTTATCACTATGGAGACGGCAATGTGTCTCATTGAGTGCAATCAGCCTGTTTATCCATTAGACATTGTACGAACCATGAGAGATCAAAGAGCCATGATGATCCAAACACCTGTGAGTACCGTACTTGCAATTCTGTTTTGAGGAAGAGTCTTCATGCATTTGAAAATGCTAGAATTTCCCCTGGATTGATAATGTTTGTTTGTTTTTGAGATAACTGCTCTGTTTCCTTAATGTATTCTATTTCTGAATTCTAAAAGATTTAGAATGGAGTTAGATTTAGATTTTTTTAACCTGTATCAGCCAGATGATGCTTATTTCTGAAAGCTGTTTGCTTTACATTTTTTAAAAGTGCATTAAAAGAGTCAAAATACTCAGCTGTGCTCTCTTTCATAGGAAGTCTTACAGTTCCAGTTATTCCATTTTTTTTTTTTACCAATTAGTTTTATTTTATTTTTTTATTCAACCATTGGTTGTATAGTTTTACTCAGTGTATTTGCTATTTAAAGGGAAAATATTCTGAAGGAAAAAGGCACTGAACCCAGTGCCTAAATCTCTTCCACGGTTACCTGAAGCTAGTTAGTAATTTCAACATGCCTGCTGCTGTTCCTCTAACTAAATTTGCAAAAACCTTCAGTGTTCCTCAGTATATTCAGGTTGAGAAAAATATTTAAGCCTCCATTTGTCAGTCATCTGTAGTATGGCACTGTCTAGTATTCATATTTCACTAAAAAAAAAAAAAATTCAGTAGGGTGAGGAAACATGACAAACAATAGAAGATGGCCTTTGCTTTTCGTGATGGCTATATTATGAATTTGTACATCTCTACGGCATACTTTGAGAGGAAGAGACCTTTATTAGTAAAGAAGGGGAGGTGCAGGGGCAAGAGTTATCTATGACAACTTCTGCTGCTGCCTTTTCCTGGTTTTTGCATTTTCTGAAATATTCCCTCAGTGTCCACAAGATGGCTCTATGCGTGGTTCTCTATGCTCTATGAGGAGTTCAGAAAGGTTCATTTAGGGAGCACTGGAGGCAAAATGTGTATTCTACATGAATATGTCTAAGTATTTTAATTTAGATGCAACAATACAGCACATAATGATTGCGTTGTTATATCTATTGCTGTGCCCGTTTAAGATCTGAAATCAACAATTACTGCATTGAAAATGAAAAGGCAGGAATGTTTTTTGCTGTATTTAATGACTGGGGTTGTTTGTTGTTGTTGTTTGTTTTTTGGAGCTATTATTTGTTTAAAACAAGGTGTCTTCTATGCATGCCAGTGCTAGACTTGAATATATTGCAGTTAGACATTATATAATGTTAAGAAATTGGGTATGGGCTTTCTAAAACATGAAACAGTGTTTTTCCTCATTCTGAGAGAGAGGTGCCACTAACATGCCAAAATTAGTACAAGCATGAAGAAGTGCTTTGCTGTAGTTTCTAAATTCAAGTATATGGAAACTTTGAGTCAGTGAAACTTCAGCAGTGGAATGAAGGGTAGAAAATAACTAAATAGGAGATATTGTAAGAACAGGATAGGTGGGTATGACTTCTGGTATATATTTCTAAGTGCTGTTCATTCCACTGTTCTGCTGAGAAACAAGATGTTCTAATACACGGTTTTCACTGTTCTGTGTTTCCTAAGCTAACTTGGAAGTTCTTGGTCTGTTAAGAAAATAGGATAGGAGATACTAGAAGCTTTTCCTGCTTTCAAATGACCTACGGTTCAAGTTAGTTTCTTTTCAATTAATTGAATCTACTTTCCTTTTCAGAGTCAATACAGATTTGTATGTGAAGCTATTCTGAAGGTGTATGAAGAAGGATTTATTAAACCTTTACAAGCATCACCACATAAATAAAGAGCAAAAAACCTAGGATATAAATTGAGGAACCCTGTCCTCTAAATAATGAACTGGCAGCATTCTTTGTGCCATAATACTGCTTGCAGGAAATGATAGTGAAGTACAGCAAAGAATTGACAAAAGACTTTGAAAACTTCAGCACTGTTGCACTTTACATTGAAACAAAATCAGTCTCTGAAACTCTTCTAATCTTCATCTGTTTGAAGACTTTATTTTCGTGCTTTGCTCCGAACAAACCATAAACTGAAAGAACTAATTGTGTTCAGGGTAATCTACGAGATTTCATTGTAGTGCCATATACTGCGCTTCTGGTTGAATTGCTACAAACAAGGCTTGGAATTATTTCACTCTGTTTTACACCCATGTCTCTTAAAAATGAAAAAACAAATGAAAAAATACACTAAGCCATGGTCTTTCTCCAGTGCTAGGTTTATTTACTATGTACAGACTCTCACTGTTTTGTTTTTTACAACATTAGCAATATTGCCAATACTAGATAGATACACACTGCCTACTGATGCAGCACACTTTGTCCTACACCCTTCTTAGAGACCAGCTGGTTGTTAGAGGAGAGCTGGCGTCCGTGTTAACCCAGCAGTAGCTGCATAATGCCCACTTACCAGCATCTTGTTTTAAAAAAAAAAGAAAAGAAAAGAAAAAAGAAAAAAAAAAAGGAAAAAGGAAAAAAAAAAAAAAGAAAACAATAATAATAAAAACGTAAAAAAAATAAATAAACAGCATTTCTTTGACACAGCTTGTGTGTCATACACTGGTGTATTCTGATTCATGTGACTTAAGATTACGTGATGGGAGCTAGTGCATGCATTATGTCTTAACCCCTTAAGTGCCTTGAGACTTACAGCGTACATCCAGTGAAAGGCACTCATGATTCTGTGGGGGTGGTCTTGTCCTGTTGTGTTTATCTTAATGGGTTCAGATTTTAAAAACGGCCCTTGGTGCTTGGAGTATGTTACTGCAAGGGGTCATGGAAATACCATTCCCTCTTTCCTTATACAATTACCTGCGTGCTACGCTCAGTAGCAAAAGCACCTCTGCCAACTTAATGAATGAGCATTGTTTGCTGCTGTGTTGTAATTACGTGAAAAATCTGACACATTCCTTTATTCCTTACAACTAGTAACTTACTAGCAGCCTACTACGAAATGCTAGTAGGTCATTAGAAGCTGACACTTTGTTTTATCCTTTTATTGAGAATAGCTGTCTTACTCAATTAGAACATAACTCTTTAATAGCACTGATAATTAAGTTGAACTTACAATCAGATGTGATTTAATTCCATTATTTGCTAACCAAGTATTTTTTTTAAATCCTCATAGTTGATTTCAAGCCATTTTCGTACTGGTCTGCCTTTTATTTTTCTAATTGTTTGGGGAGGGTGGGAAGGGAGGCAAACACTGTAATGCTGTCCCACAACTCCTTTAATTCCGTGATGGTCTCTGTCAGCCTCTGTCATGCTTGTGCAAAGTTGTTCCAGTTGGTATGGGTTGCCTCTTATTTAAGTAGGTATAAGATTTGTAACAAATGTCTGATACAGTATCTGAGCTCACTCTAAAGACATAGATAGGTCCCAGTTTTTAATGTATAGGAGAAACCCAAGTCAGAAGCAAGGTGTCCGGTGTAATATACTGTAAGAAAACAATATCAGTCACTTCTTTGACTGCCCTGCAACAACTTAACTCTGTGTTCTCTATTTAAAAACCTTAATTTATTGGTTTCCTGAAAATGTCTATCCAGTAATTTTTGTTATAAGCTATATAAAGCATAGAGCTGGAATGGAAATTTCTACACTAAAGTTTTTAGCTATTGAATAATTATATAATATACGGTGTTCTGTGGACATCTGAAAGAGATCAGCTATGAAATATTAAGTGAAAAGGGATTCAGGCAAAGTGAAATCCTGGCTTACCACTTAGTAATACACATGAACCACAATGCCAAATGGAAAATATAGTTTTAATTATTTTTAGAATACAAAATAATACTAGGTGGCCTGTGGCCCTGTTACTTATATTTCTAGATTTGATGCCTAAATCAATGTTTTTCCTCAGTGAAAAATGAATCTTACAAGTATCTCTGGATCTGATAAATGGAAAAAGAGTGATAAAGTAGCTTTAATCTCAGTTTCATTTTAAGCCATTTGCGACAACAACAACAAAATCTTCTGTATTAAATTTAAAGCTTTAACTTTCATATGATGAGATTATTAGCTGAGATGCCAGCTAACTGGAAGCTTATTTTAAAGTCAGCACTTAATATCTAAAATGTAAAATAATTCATACATTATATTGAGGTACACTTTTTTCACAGTCAAATTGTAAAGAAAAATATCATTTGCCCCATTTTTTTCCTGAGGGGAATGAGAAACTAAGTTTATAGCAACGTGAATAGTGTTGGTATGTCACATATTTAACAATTGTTACGTGAAGCTGCCAAAGCAGTTTGAGTTCAAAATACCCATTTATACCACAATTACATGTGGGATATTTATTGGTCATCTGTCATTACTGTTCTGATTACAAATACAGGTGAGAATACGAACTTAGAATCTTCCTCTGCATTGACTTAAGCTGATCTGCTGTTGTGTATTAACTAGCTGCACTGGAAAAAAAAAAAAAAAAAAAAAAAAAAAACTCAGCGAATTGATCGACAGTTCATCAAACAATGGCTTTTTGGCTTCTGGAAAGCCAGCAGAATGGGAACCAAAAGCTGCTTGGGAAAGAGAAGGCTGAAGCCTTCCTGCACCATAAATCATTCACTCAGACGTTTGTACTTGTTGTGGTATAAATGGCCTTCACGATATTTTTATACGGCCAAAAAAAAGAAAAAAAAAAAAAAGAATCAGAATGCTAAATATTTAACTATTTAACTTTGGGTTATGAAGATCTGTATCATCGTTCAGACTTTCTGAAGAAGTTTTTGTATGTTTCATGCTGTACAAAACATGAATGTATCTTTCAGACGAAATGAACTGGATGTGATTGGTGTTATGACTGTTGGACTTGACGAACAATTATTTTCATACCAATTGATTAGGAAAAATACTGGGTGGGTGGAGAAAAAGAGTGTGTTTGTAACGCTTCCATGATACAGATCCACCTTAAAAAACAAAATAATGAAGTTTCCATTGTAAATAAGAGCAATATTATGAGAGTTTTCTGCCAATGTATAACATCGAGACTTTCTCCTTTTCAGTTCAAATTCAAAACTACCACAACCATCTCTTGTTTAAAGTGGATGTGAAGGTTTTTCTGTTAGCAGAAAAATATGAGGTTCTTGAGAAGGCTTTGCGTGTGTTGGGGGGCATTTTTAACTTTTGCTAAATATGAAATAAGATGCAGGTAAATCACCGACAGATTGTCAGCCAATTCCTTCTGAGAAATGCTGCTTTAGATATACCGGAGAGCTGAAAACTTAATTTATCCTGAATCTGAAAGCATTTGGTGGTTTAAACAGTGTGCGTGTCTGAAGCAGTAAGCCACTGCTTTTGCAAGTTCTGTTTTTAGCTATTCTCTCCTACTTCTGAATAACAGTTTGGTTTTATTACATCACACTTAATGCTAACTGAAAGTTCTTCTGCGTTTCTCTGTTAAATCTTGGAAGCTTACATCTCATAGGTAAAATATATCTAGAATAGCTGATTGTGTTCTGGTGCACCACCCGAGAGAGAAGGGGTGAGAAAGCAGGAGGGAGGTGAAGGTATGTGAGGAGTTTGTTGTGGAACCTGGCAGCTTTCTTTGGAGAGCTTCTGAAAAACTCTGTGGTACCCATGGAGGCCAAGACCCAGCAGTACTGCCCAGGGAGATGGCAAGTAGAGAAAGTCCTGCATAGTGATGCCAGACCTCCAGGCGTGCTGTGCAGCTGAACTGTGTGATATTTTTATGTTTTTGTAGGTGTGTGGGCAATGGTTGGTGGCTCAGGGAATTAGTACGAGCGTGAAAAATACTCTACAGATGCACCATCCACAAATCTCCACGCAAAAGCAGGTTGTTCCGTACTTACAGTGTAGTTGTGACTGTAGAGCTGTTACTGCAGGCCATCTGAAGGACCCTCAGGATAAAGGGAGGAATTGGAATATTGTCCAAATTCAAGATCTGCATTATTAGGATTTTCGCACAGGACGGGAATGGTGCCTTCTTATGGTATTTGCAGTCTTTTTGTACTGTGCAAGTCCCCAGCAGGCTAGGTGTGTTTGCTAATTTTAGAACCCATCTTTTATCTTGAGACTGGAAAAGCTGTTTTCCATTGCCATCTCCAGTGTTGGGGTCAAATATCGAAATCTGATAAAAAGATGTTCATTGATTAAATGTAGATTTTGCATGTAATTGCACAGATTGTAATTAGTGATGATTGGGGAAGCTGCTAAAGGAGAAAAGAGTCTGTTTGTTTTAATGTAATGTTTTGTCCAATCTCATTTATCTCTATCACCGCTGCACTTCGGCTCTGTGCTGGCTGCTACCACAAGTGTGCATCTTCAGTTTGTTGGGCTTCTCCAGCTACAAACTGCAGCAGTGTATAACCTGCAAGCTCCAGCTGCTCACTGGAGCATCATTTGCTCATTGAGAGCTCAGTTGGTAAGAGTTTCAGGAGAAAAAAATGCACCTTTTTCAATAAAAAGTACATCCTCTTTGTTTTCTCTAAGCCATCTAGCCTAATAAATGTACTAAAATAACCATCATTCCTGTATTCTGTAAGATGAAGTTTGGTTTCACGAGCTGGCTGACAGTTTGCTGGTGGTATTATTTCATATTTAGCAAACTCACGTGTTTTAAAGGATGATTTTTCTCGAAGTGTTTTGATGTTTGAATAGTAGCACTTTATCTCATGCTTACTACTGACTGAACTATCAGAGAAAAAATAAATTGGGTTTGGAGAGAGATGCGCAATGGGTTTCTGTGCAGAGATGATTTTGGTTACACCCTGGTACGAATGCTTTCAGCTGCTCCAACCATGTCTGCGTTATTGTTCGTGTATTTGAGGGCTTTTCAGAAAACAGATTATTAACAACTAATGGTTTCGGTTTTCCTGTCGTAAGAACATAAAAGCTTGCATTTCCAAAAAGTGCAAATAGAAATACAGGGTACTGGTACACTGATCTGTGATCTCTCTCAGCTGCAGATTAGCTATGTTTACTGTAGATGTTTCTGCTAAGCCTTGTTTTTAACATTAGATCAATTGCCTGGAAATCTGTTTGTTTGTTTGTTTTACTTTGGATTTTGATAACCAAAAGTAATGCACAACGAAGTTTAAAGATGATGTCATCCTCTTCTGCCTGGGCCGGGGGGCTGAGACAAAAGCGAAAGGCTTTCAACTGTTTACATTAAGCTGTTTTCTCTAAGGAGAGTATATCCACAAAGAGTAGACTGTAAACTGTCCAGTGCAGTGATCACAGTACGTTGGGGCACCACAGTAACAACCCATCACAGGAAAAGTAAGGTAAGAAAGCAAAGTTTTTTCTTGCATCCGGCGTATTCAGAAGTTGGTCTGTTTGGTTCATCTGCCAGCGATCCCATTTTCACCAGTCAGTTTGGCAGAGCTCTTTGTGTATGGCTTGGGTTTTTCTTTTTTTTTTTTTTTGTTTCTGTAACAGGTGCTATATACTCTGTGTAAATCCAAAGGGAAGAATATTACCTAGATCACTATGAACAATCAGACGGTGGCAATATCTTTGGCTAGTTTCTTCTGCTAATTAGCTTCCGCTTCAGCTGTGGCTCTCAGCATCTCCGTGTCACCATCCCAACCAGGGGTGGCTGTGAATAGGGCACCTCGGAGCTGGGCAGCTTCAGCTGTAAGGCTGCCTGCTGCCCCATCAGCACGGCAGAAGGGTTCCCCTGAGCAGATTTCTGCCTACAGGCACGAAGGCCCGAGGTGGGCTGGGGGACAACAGATTGAAAACGATGGAAACTTGAAATGGGTCAACACTGGACGAAGTGAAAAGGATTCGGCTTTTGTCACTGCAGCTGCTGTATGCGTTAAGGGCCTTAGGCATTTGTCCTCAGTTTGATAAAATGAAATTCCTTGCCATTCAGTGACACAGTGACGTCCTACCGAAAAACCAGCAGTTCCCAGCGTCGATATGCGAGTTAACATTAACAGGTCTCGTTTCAGTCCTAAGTAAAATCTCATTTTATTATGTGAAGAAAAGAAAAAAAAGAAAAAAAAAGCTGTTATGCATATTTTGTGGATATATTTAATTTCAGTTGACAAATAGTTGTCTGGATAGAGACTTGAAAAAAATCTATATAGTTTACTCGTGGATCTTAATTGTTTAATTGCAAAATAAAGATGTGCTTTAGTAATTCAGCTCTCCGGCCCTTCTCTCGCCATCCCCGTTCCCCCCGGCCTCCCCTCGGGCCGCCCCGCAGCGCCGCGCCCCG
>JAOWBP010003503.1:24513587-24545943 GCA_028571105.1 Tragopan temminckii
TAATTTAACTGTAAGAGTGCCTGTAGAGGTGGGTGTAAGACAGGTTGGCCCTGACTGCGGGGGCACAAGAAGGAAAAGAGTTTCCAAACATGGTGCCCACCTGGAGCAGTGCAGGTGTGCCAACCTGGAGAGCTTGTCTCCTTTTAATGCTGTCTTTGTAGATTCATTTGTATGTGGTTATGCTGTTCCTTCTCCACGTGCTTTCTACAGTAGATCCACTTTAAAAAATGAATGTATTCTTTTATCTTCTTGGTGTCTCTTGATGCTTATACAAGCTGTAAGTTCTGTTCTCTTTTTAGATATCAAAAAACTTAGCTATGGAAAGCTGTATCGTGTCACTGTCAACATGCTTTTTAGGTTATGAATATACTTGCAATTAATCAGTTTTCCTGCATTGTTTTCTCTCCTGAAGGTTTTATTCTGAAGGAGAATCATCACTAAGCATTATGGGCATTGAATTAGTTCCCTTTAGACAGATAGTAGGGAAATGAAGAAGGATGATGTCCTCATGCCCAGATTCACGTGTCTGTAAGGCTGTTTAAGGGGAAGTCATTGAATATGCAGGTCCTTCACTGATTTTTCTGATGGGGGGGAGTCTTTTAAAAACCATTTGCTATTTTCTGTAATGCAATGTAAACAATGATATTGCATTCATCCTTTCCTTTCACAAGCACATGGAAGGCTGTTCCGTCTTCTGTGTCCACCTCAGGTGAGTAGGACACGGAACAGTGAAGATAGGAGTGGAGCAGGCTAGAGAGAAAAGTTGAAAGGTAGTTAGAGAGGTAGGCATCATGTGGAGAAGGATTTGAGTTGTGAAAGGAATTGAACAGTAGGAAAGGGGATTGTTCAGCCTTGAGAAGCGAAGGAGGGACATGGAAGGGATCAGGGATACTTGAAGGAAGGAGAGAAATGATATAGAGCTGATGGTTTCAGTAATAATTAGCCTTGTAGCTTCAATGTGGCAACTGCATCAGCTTGTGAATATGTAATGTGCAGGCCCTGTGTTTGTGTCTGCCTTTCCAGGGGAAACAACACTGACCAAAAAGAGCCAGCCTATTTTAAGTTATTTTTAAGAATGAAACGTAAGCAAGAATTGTGAGGAGTTTTAGAACTGCATTTTCCTTTAAATAAAACATAAATTGCTAGAGGAGCTTACTCTGGGCTTTTGGAAAGCTAAGCTAGATTCTTCATAAAAACTTAGTTTGTGTACATTGCTTTTGAGTTTACTTACTGACTTGATCTCACAGGTATGGTTTCTCACTTGTTGTCTTATGTCAAAGCTTTCCTCCATTGCTACTTTTTTTGTCTGTTTTATCTGATTGATTTGTGTTTTTTGTTAATCTTTTTTCTTCTGTACTGTATTTTAGGTTTATACAGTTGGTCACCTCTGCACCATAGAGAGGGGGTTAACAAGCAAATGCATCTTGGTGGTTCTTTGTAATTTCTGTGCACGTTAGTGTTGCTGAATCTGATCACACCTGATTTGATGTTGAATTTTTCCTTAGAGACTCCCTGTGACTTTGGGATGGCTGACACCAGGATGAATTCCAGATGTTCCATCCTCCTGCCACCAGCAGTGTCTTGCCTGTGGCATTATTCAGGGGGAGACGCTGCAGCTCTCATGTGTGCTCTGTATTTTGAGTTTGTTCTTTGACAGTAGCTTCTGTTCCCTTTTAGAAAAAGGAAATGAATCTGTCCCAGAATGTTGACTGCTTGGCCTTGAGCAGAAAGCGCTCACTGATGGCCTCAAAGAAAAGGTATTTAGGGAAGCGATGACTTTATTTGCTGGCAGCATAGCATCTCTTCCACTACTTCAGTAGAAAACAGTAGAGATTTGAATTCTTACCCATACCAAAGGGACAAACTTGAGTTCACTCTGCAAATCTTTCTTCATTAGGGATACTTGCTTTTACCATCTCTGTCAAAGGACTTCAATCCTTTTAGCTTCAGGGAGGCCTGGAGGAGTTTCAGAGTCTGTCAGAGATTCACATCTCCGCATACCGACGTTTGTACAGGGTGCTGATGAGGGGGGCTTTATATGTATGATGATTATTTCAGTTATTTAACCAGTGCAAGGCCATCTGCAACTAAAAAGTTAATTATTCTCTTCTCCGAAATAGTCTCAAAAGCTGGGTGGAAGAAGTGCAGTCTAATTTTAAGTCCTTCGCTGTGTTTGGCTTGGGCCACAAGTGTGCTTGAGAATGTAGTTACTTCCTCGGTGTATGCATTGTAACATCATTTTCTTTATTAATTTGCTTGAATTTTTGCCTAGTCTTTGATAGGGGCTTTGGCTAAATGTCAGCAGTCTCCATGACAGCTTTTACTGAGTTTCCAAATATTACATGTTTGGTATCGTAAAAGTATATTGATTTATGGTCAATGAATATGGCTGAATATGGCAAAAAGAAGCATTTTTTTAATTTAAGAAACAAACTATTCTGATATTTGTAATGTGGCAGTTTTGCTGGAAACATGCTTGCCAAGGATAGCATCAGGTCTCCACTGTCAGTTTTCCATAGACTACCACATGTTTCCAGAGCTTGTTCCTTCTGTTGTGAGTTTGAAATGGACACACATTTGGTGAGTACAGTAACTCGTTACCTAAAGCTCCTTCTCAGTGGAAATGAGTTGTAAGCCCTTAGAACAGGTCAGACCCAGCCGCTGTGGTGCTGTTCCTCATGGCACCCAGGCTGGCTGTAGGGTAGTGCATTATGACTTTCTGTTTACTGACAACCTGGGCAATTTGGGCTGCTCTTGGTTGGCTGCAGGAGTATTTGTTCAACATGTTTCAGTGGGAGGGAAGATCCAAATGTGTACTTTTTTGCTAAGCATTTTGTAAATCTTCTGTATATTGGAAGGTGAATTAGTGTGGGTTGAAGGCTCTTAAACAGATCTGCTGCTTCAATCATTTGACTTCAGGAATACAGCATTGTTTTTCTCTTTGATTCTTAAACACTGAGAAAAGGCTAAGACAGGCAGTTGAACTGCAAATGTTATGTAACATAGCACATATTCATTTTTTAACATCAAATTTTTACATCTAAGTAGAGCTAACTCCACTGCTAAAGCTAAACTTCACATGTAAAGCTAAATTTATCACTTGTTTAAGACTTTAGAGATAAACTGTTACAGTTAAGTGATTTTTATCACGAAAAAATAAATGTCAGTTATAAGCAAGGAGTGGCCAGAGCTGCAGCCTGCTGGATGTTTTCTGAAGACAAATAAGAGATTATTTAATTATAGGCAAGGTGTTGTTGCAGGTGATGAGCTCTTCCCTTGTTGGTTTGCTGCCAGAGTATCAGCTCTTTTTTTTTTTTTTTTTAATAGTAGCATGATAAATAGTAGGGTGGCATAAAGCTTGTCATAGTCTTTTGTAGTACTTTCTCCTTTTAATAACTTGTTGCTTTTGAGCTCTGTCACATGCTAACTCCACGTGTGGGTGCTCACTTGCCCTGCTCAGCTGTTTTATTCCAATTGAAGCTGTGATCCATTTATTTTATTGCTAAGTTTTGAGTTAGCTTGCTGGTTTGTAATGTTGTTGTGCTCCTGCTTCTTTGAGACATGAAGCTTCATACTGAGCTGAGTGAATGTGTTGAAGAAGCACTGGGGTCTCTGTTTTGCCGAACGTGAGTGCACTCGAGGAGAAGCTGTTTGCCTTCTCAGAACTCTGTGAATTGTGGAGTAAATGAATGACTGCATTTCAAGCCAGCAGTATCTTGTCTTGGATGGTGCTGGTTTTAGAAGTTTTCAGTTCTAAGCAGAATGCTCAGGTCATTTTTCTCAATAGAATGTTTTACTACATGTAATGAATGATGCTTAGTGTTTTCATATATGGAAACACGTGTCCCTTACCTGAGAACTAATTCACTGCTTAATTAGAAGTCAACTTCTTTTGTATCGGTGTATGAGATTTAACTGTCTGGGCTGAGATGAATAGTATATAATTACAAATTTTGCCACTGTGAATTTTATTTTCACTTGGGTAACATGGCGTGACTTCATTTGGTGCTGGTTTGTGTTTAAAAATACCCTCTTTCAAAGTTTTGTGGCAATTCAAGTTCCATTCCTGCTATTTTTGCCTTCACTTTTAGAAGGTGGAAATGTAGAGATGTTTTTGTTGCAGTATCTTTACAGTTAGCCGTGGTCATGTGCTGCTGCTTTCTGCTCCATTGGTAACTGCTGCAATTTTTGTTAGTTTTGTGGAAACTTCCAAGTAATACTATGTCATTCTGCAGAGAACAAAACTACAAGGAAAAAAAATAGTCATTTTCAGAAATAAAAGAAGTAAAACTTAAGTATTTTCAAATCTAATCTGATAAGCCCTAAGAATTATAAACCTCTTAAATAAGGTTGGGGCATTGCCATCCTCTTGCATTACCTTTTCTCCCAATACTTTTTTTTACAGAAGCTTTGTATGCTTCTGTAAGTTTCAGTTCACCTTCAAAAGAAGGAAATGCATCCCAAAAGTGAGGGTAATTTTTCTTTCTACTCGTCTCTCTACTGAATCTGTGGAGCTTAAAATGTTTGAAGAAAAGTGTGTGGAGCCCACGGTCTGAGCCTAGAATTTCAGAAGGTTATAATCCCTGACAGAATGCCCTGGTTGAGGTCAGCATGACACAGCTTTGGAGAATCATTGGGTTGGCTTCGTGTTGCACCTCATAAGAAATACAGATGGAATCATGCTGTCTTTTTTTTTCTGGACAGGATCTATGAAAATGACCCTTTTACAGAGCAGATTTTTATACTTTACAAATCTGGGAAGCTTAGACCACTTTGAGATCACTTGAGAAGCAAAACTCCCCCCTCCCCAGGTTCTTTTATTGTTATTTGAGGTGAATGATTTTCAGATTTAACTGCTAAGTCCCTTGAACACAAGCAATATTTTCATTGCCAGATTCAGTCAAATCTCTGTGAACTTCTAGTCCTCTTGAGTTGGCTTGAAAGTAGAAATTGTTTCCTATAAAGAAAAGCTTTCAGAGGAGACAGAGGTGAATCAGAAAAGTACTTATCTAACACAGGCTTTAAGTAGCAAAACTGTGAAATCTCTTCAAAGAAAAAACAAAATAATAAAAAAGCAAAATGAAGTATTTGAGATGTTCTGAGTTTCTGCACAGGTCCATCACCAAACTTGCTCTTCCCTTTCCTTCTCTCGCACTGAGCTCTGGTGCAGTGCTGGGCAGTGCAGGATAGAAGCTGAGAGCCAGGGGCATGGCTGGAGTGAGGTCACCGCTCTGGGCAGCGCTGCTGGAAGGCTTTCCTTGGCTTGTTCTTTGTTGGAGGAAGAAGCAAAGTTGACAGGAGTTTTCCAGGCAGGTAGCCAGCCAGCCATTATTTGAATGTTCCCAACAGAAAATCGATGTTTTTTTGGCAAAACTGAAATTTTCCATGTGCAAATTTTCTATTTTATGAAAGTGGCATTTCTGATTAAAAACTAAGTTTGATGGAGAGTGTCCAATTAGTTATATTCAGCCTCAGAATTAGCATCTGCTGTGTTTAAGTCTATTGAAGGTAGTTTGGCTTAGGTTTAGTTATTCTGAACAGAATATACGCAGACAACTTTCCTCCCTCGTCTAATACTTCAGTTCTAGTGCCAGCCAAAATTCAACTTGAAGTTGGCTATAAGTAGAATAAAAGCTTTTTCTGAATTTTGCCAGTTTGTTTTCTGTCTTCAGCTTCAAAGGCTTCATAACTCAGCTGCCATGGCTAGAACTAATGCTGCCCATTCAGCCAGCTGTTCCAGATTGATCTACGTGTATTCCAGTGGTTGGTAACCAGATCCGATTTTCTCTGTTGCTCTTTTCTGTTAAAGCTGCCTTCTGGTAATTGTGGATGAGGCTTGTTGGGTATAGAGAATGCATGACTTGTTCTTTTACAGTCACATCAAGTTGTAACATGAAACTTTGTAGCATACAGAGGTATTTTTTCTCTGTTTTATCTACTTAGTTGTATCCAGTGGTTGAAGGCCAGCAGTTTGTATTTTATTTTTTCTCTTTTGGATTCTTAAACTATGTTAAAAATGCAGCTTCTGGTTTTAGTTTATCTGAACTTGCAGTGATTTCAGCTTTTTTTTTTTACTTTTGGCGAGCAAATAGTTTAGGTTTCCCAACCTTACAGTTGCATGGAAACTAGAATTTCTTCTTAATGCAAAATCAATTTAAAACTATTTAACCTATTTTAGGGAACACATTAAAAAACTTACTGCAAGTTTATTTTGAGAAGTTCCTATCAAGATGATATTTTGGTAATGTTCCACTATAACCTCCATGTATTAAATCTTATTATAGAATTGAGTCATGAAACCAAAATAAGAGATCCAGCTTTGGGAATGGGAAGTGTTGTATTAGCAATAATCTGTGTTAGGGTCATGGATTGCCATTTTAAAGTATATTTTCAAATAAGGGCAGGTTCTGAGCCTAATCTACTTGAAAGCATCAGAGGTGGAAGTGAGTTTGAAAAGCTGTTCCATTCCTAATAGTCTTTCAAAGTAATAAAAAGCCTCCAAGTACCATAATCTAGCAGCTGCACACTAAGAAATGAGGTGATTTGTTGTATTAATACATTTGCATATTTATTTATAATACTTAAAAAATAGAGGGGTAGTTAAATTCACCATTCTGTGATACTTAATACTCGTCTTCCTTGTTCTCTGTGCAGGCAGCTTTATCCTTTTCTGCTCTTACACAAAGAACATTGTGTGTGGGAAGGTGCGGTGAGCCCGGCCTCACCCTGGCCTGCAATTGGCTTCGGTCAGCTGTAAAATTTGGTTGTTTTAGAGTTCTGGCCTCCCTGATGGCTGTAATGACCACCGGGGACCCATCCAATAACATCTGGTAATGATCTGTTACTTATTGTGACCTTGTCTCTTCCCTCCTCTGACTTCCTGCAAATTCATAGCATCTGTTTTCGTATTACAGGCTTGAAACTACCAATATACTCAAAGATGTTCCTGGCTTCAGCAGCACGCTCGACTTCCTCTTGCACTGTTATTCTTTTCCTAAAGTGTTCCATAAAGCTGTCATACTATGATCAAGTGACTCCTTGGAGATCAGCTCTAGGTTGTTGTTTACAGAAAGCTATGAATGCAGAATGGCTTAATAGAGAGATAGCAGCTCTGTTTGGGCTTGTTAGGATGCCTATGGGTACATTGGATGTAGCAGGTTGCCAGTCATAATGTGGTATGGACAGGTATTCTTGGATAATAAATTTGAAACTTAAGATTGGATTTGAAGTGAGCCATGTTGAGTCTAGATTTGTAATTCCATTTATTTTCTTTCTATGCAAATTTTCAGTGTCACCTCAGGTCATATCTAAGCTGGAGCAGCTTCCAAACTTCCCATACTGTCCTATTTCAGACCCAAAGCAGAGAAAGTGAGCAGCTGAGTTTGAGGTCTTGTTTCAGAGCACTGGGCGTACGGCAGTTCAAGTATAATGAGTACTGATGTTAATTAGTCAGAAGCATCACTTATAATGGGTTGTTCTGTTAGCTGCACTCTTGTTCTTGGGGGAAGGGAGGAGAGCAGGAGGGAACTGTTGAGTTGTAGAAATGGTTTAGTTTTCAGATGAAGCAATAGATTACTGTGGTGCTACTGAACTAACTTTCTGTGCTCTGTTATGCATCCTCCAGCTTTCTCTAACTGATTGTCTGCTATCCTGCGTAGGGTGACCGAATACTTATTCATATTTTTATTTATTCTTTTTATATTGGAAAGAATGCAGTGTTGGCAATGATGGAGGAAGATACTTCATCTTGTAGTTGCACAATTGTAACTATAAAAATCCCACTTGATGTCGCAGCAGTCGTTCAGATTTGAAACCCCAATCCCAAGTAGTATTGTAAAGCATTTCCCAAGGAGGGGTTCATTTACAAAAACTGTCTTCAGATAATTTTAGGACTGAGAGTAATTATTAAATCAGTTGTCAAGCCTGTACCAAAATCCACAGCCAATCCCCCAAAAGCCACACACGTGCAGGATGTTGTAATATGTTATATAAATCTTCTATATTTTCTTTGCACTTCTTGTAGTTCTTTTCTCCTAATTGAGTTACGTGGATAATGTTAGCAACTGGATTGTCAACTACATTCATGCTACATTATATTACGAGGATTTTCTGTAAGTCTAACCTACTTTTCCACCTGTTGTATCCAATTCGTGTGACGTGTTGGTCCCAGATCAGCAGATGGGCTGTGCAGTGGCAATAGAACTTTTAAACAAATTGGAAAACATTTCAGGAGCTTTGCTCTTAATCTGGCAGTGCAGTAGGTTCTTTAGATTAGCCATGAAAATTTCTCATGTCCTTGCATGCATATGGGCATACTGCACTATACGAAGGTGGTTGTCTTATGTGCAGTGCAGGATGCTAAGTCTCTTTAAGTACTTTTTACTTTGAGTCAGCAAATCAGTTGCGCTCTTGGATAAACTAAATTTCAGTTAATTACTTTCTTAACCAACTGCTTAATTATTAAGCCGCTTAAAAGGGGTTAGTTTATTGTAAGCCAAGCAAGTTGTCATTTTACAGTATTGTTTTATATAAAAAAATAGAGAATGCTGAAAATTCACATTGGAAGCTTCTGTATGCTCTTTAATGCCCTAACCAAGCAAGTATCACAGGAATGTTCTGCCCTTTGATAGGGAACACTCCCTAGAATTGCTTCATTGCTTGAAACCTGAGCTCAGGCAGGAACTGCACAGCTTACTCCCTCTGTAGACCTGAGAGGTAAGTGGAGTTTCATTGCACAAGTTCTGTCCTTCTCCAGTTTCTGTAGCAGCACATGCTTTGCATTATTAATTCAAGTGTCTAAGTAGTACACCCTTAGCAGAAGGTCCTGAAAAATTATAACCAGAAACTTTTTCTGTATGCAAAGATTAATCCAGAGGAAATCCAATTTAAGCAATTCACTTGTGTATAAAAAAGATTTTAGTTAATGTGAACGGCCATGGTAGTGTCCTTGAGATGAATATGCACACATGTAGTACCTTTCTCAAGCTAAGCTTCTGTTTAAACCAGATATTCTGAGACTCTGGGGGTTGAATCTGACCTGTTTACAAAACCCATGTTTCTTCTGGAGCTGCAGATTTTGCTTTGGAGCTTGAAACCAGCCTGAAGTTCTTTATCTGTTTCATGCTGTCTTCTGTGATATCTGTGATATCTGTTGGTGAGGAAGCAAGTGGGTGGGACCAGGCTCTTTTCAACAGTGCTCAGCAACGGGACAAGGGGAAATGGACACAAACTAGGAGATAGGAAGTTGGAGAGTTACAGAGTGCTGAACAGGCTGCTCAGAGAGACTGTGGAGTCTCATTTTCTGGAGATGGTCGAAATACACCAGGATACCTTCCTACGTAACCTGCTATTGGTTATTTGGCTATTTGGGGGTTTTATTATTGGCTATTTGGGGGTTGGACTCGATGATCTCTGAGGTCCCTTCCAACCCCTACAATTCTGTGATTCTATTGCAGGGGGTTAAACTAGATGATCTCCAGATGTCCCTTCCAACCTTTGCAATTCTGTGATTGAGCAGTGCCCAGTGACAGTTACAGTATCTTCATTTCAGAAGAGTACACCCAATGCAATTACTATGTTTTCTCTTTTTATATGTCAGTTTTTGCTGGGAAATCAGATAGTTAGGATGTATTACCTCAAGGAATTGGTAGCCATCTGTTGTTCTTCTGGTATGTTTACAAAATGTCCAGCAAGATCAATGGTAGCTGCTCAGGAAAAATTGTATTCTCTGTGTTCTTGATGTGTGCGTGCTTAAGGGCTGTGTCCTTTTTTGTATGTACATATGTTGACAGAGGTTTAAATATGCTTTGTGTTCATATGTTTGACCACAAAGCAGTTACATGTGATAGCCCTGACAGATCTTACTGACAGATCTTAGAAGGCAAAGAGTATTTTTGAGTGTATGGCGATGAAGGCATTTTAAAGTAAATCCTACACACTTGCATAGTTTCTTTACTGACATGTGGAGAAAGGGTACATTTGAATGTCATCTGCAGAAAATAGTCTGTATTTTGTCACCTTCCTCTCTATTACTTTTGTGGCTGTTACGTTTCTGTTTAGTGGAAGCATTTCAGGATCAGTTATTATATTTAGCCATAAGGCTGTTTTGTAATTTCCTTGAGGAAGGCTGTCTAATACAGAATGGCTGTTGAGGCTACTACATACTGTCGAAGCCATACTTCATTGCCTACACTGAAACTTCAAGATACAGTCGTGACATGAAGAAAGCATGCATGAATGACTGTTGTCCACTGTGGAATTGCGGACTGTGGAGCTGTGTATAAGGAATATCGCTATATGTGTCCTGTGCTTGTCTTTGTTGCTTAAAAAGAATGAGAAGGCAGTGCCATGTAGCTCTCCATGCTATATGCATTTCTGTTCTGACCAGCACAGCTACTTGTTTCCTTAGAGAACTTGTTTGAATTCTTTGACCATTTCCTTTTTGTACATTGAAGTAAGAACTGTATCACTGTCTGCAACTGTTCAGTGTTTGGTTGGACTGTGCTGGATCTGCAGATTGTGTCTGTGAAGGTCACTGAGTGCTTGGTAGTGAAGGATTCTGAGGATCACTGAGGACAGATTTTCTTCATGCTTAGTAGGATGAATTTGCTGCTCTGCTTAAAACCCAGAGCATTTCTCTCTGAGTTAAGTGATGGGGAAGGAAGAAACACTGTCAATGTTAGTCAGCAAACAGCACAAAAGTAGGGTGAGAATGGACAGCAAAGATGGGATTTGCCTTTTTGTTCCCATGAGGCACGGTATGGGCTGTTGAGTGGGAGCCCCACTCACTGTCCCATGGGTTCTACTCTATTTTGCTGCTGTGCAACAGATGGCAGCAGAGGGGCAGTCTGACATGGGAGCGTGTATGGAGCGAAGGGGTGGAATTGAATTCCTCTGTGTGGAAAAAATGGCACCCATTGACATTCATTAATGCTTCTGAAAATTGGTAGAGACCAAACAGCGCAGTGCACGGTGGTGCATTGCAGCAGTGGGTCAGCTGGTGCAGCATGCAGGCTCGTGTTCATGACAGGCAAAAGTGCACAGCTAATGGTGGTGACTGTGTTGAAAAAATACTAGTCTGTAGCTAAGAATTTGCCCTATCAAGTAGTGTTACTGTGCTCTTTGTATCTGTTGTAGTTCCAATGGAAATAAATAAGGAACATTACTTTCAGAGTAACATACATAATAAGCAAACATGCATAAAATTTTTCAAGGTTTTTTTTATTTGCAAAATAAGGGAAACTATTATAATCAATTTGGAGAATGTTTTACTATTTTTTTAAAGGTATTTATTATTTCAGTGTATTGTCAACTTAAGTTCTGGGACTTTGTTTGCTTACGCCCTTATCAAAGTATGTAGAAGTAGTTTGCCAAGTGTGTAATTAAGTGAATTACAGGGCCTGAATCTGGCAAGTACTTAAGAAGGTAACTAGTGTCATTGGACAGGACTAATAGCGTACTGAAAGCATGCGTATAAGCACTTCGCTGAACCGGGGTTGCAGAATAATCATCAGGAACTCAGTTTTGAAAACTGAAAGTCACTTTTCAACTCTTGGATTTCGTTTATCAGCACGTAGCTCAATGTATAGGCGTTAGATGATCCCCATTCCTTACGTGGAAAAAGAGTAGTTTGTGCTTTCAAACTAAATCCAATCAGTTGAAAAAATGGAAAAAAAAATGACACGTGGAAGATCCAGTATTTTAACAAACGTTTATCTACTCATATTGTAAGGCTAATGTAGTTATTGCTCTTGTCTGATACTTACACAGTGAATACGTAAGCCTTGCAGAATAATGCACTGAAGTCTTCGTGTGTGCACTCTGTTCTTTTTGCAGTCATTCTCCATACCTCTGATGTAAGATTTTTTTTGCTTTTTTGCACTGAAATTAATTTTTAATTACCTCTAACAATGGGAGCTTAGTGTAGCCTTGATGCACAGCAATTAAAAGGCTTTTTGAAGTGAAAATGCAGTTCTGAATCATTTCATAATAATAAACAAGAAAAGAAATAAAACAGAATCACCAATCACAAGCAAAACAAAAAACTTAGGGAGGGAGTGGACAATGAACAGCAGCTGAAGGACTTAAAGAACTGAGTTTCCTAGAATAAAGCTGTGTTGTAATTTGTAAAACATGTTTTCACTGTTAGATACCGTGAATTTAATATTCATTTTTCTTTTGTATGTGATGGAGATTTTAGCAATAGACTCACTGTGTTGAATTTCTTTTTTGTACTACATTCTTGACTTGCATTTTCTGACCTTTTAATTTTATTTTTGTTTTGCCTAAAGACCCTGTGTGGACAGTAATGACCGCACGTTTCCGATTGCCTGCTGGCAGAACCTACAATGTACGAGCATCTGAGCTGGCACGAGACAGGCAGCATACGGAGGTGGTCTGCAACATTCTTCTCCTGGATAACACTGTACAAGCTTTCAGAGTTAATGTAAGTAATCTGATGATAACAGTGTCACTGAGCTTGCTTTCCTTTGCTTGATTTGCATAGGTAGAGTTTGACTTCCAAAATAGTATTAAGTATGGAATAGAAGGGAAAGTTTTGTTCAGACAGACATGCTCATACTTGTACGCACCAAATCACTGCAGACTTAGTCATTCTGGCATCCTTTGTAATACTAACATATTAATTTTCAAAATGGAATATACAGTGTATAGTTTATTTCTGGTAGTTTTCTTTATGGACTGAACGTTGTATGATGAAAATGAATTTAGCTTTACCACTCAGTTGAATAAGAAGCAAGCTTTTGTTTGGTTCGGTTTGCTTTTTTGCATTTTGAGAACCAGTAACATATAATGGCAGATCTTATTTTCACTGTGTTGCTAAGCTAAATATGTTCAATCATGTGGATGGTTATATTTAGTTACTGTTGCCATCTTATAGTACCTCTTTGCTTTTGCTTGCCTCAGATTGTGTTCTTGTTCTGTACCTCCTAACGCACTGAGGATGGCAGGAAGGAAAATAGGAAACTTGTTGAATGCTGAGGGTTGTTACTGGGAAAAGTGAATGCTTTTCCAAATGAGCTTGGTATACATTATTAGATTTTTTGATTGGTAAAAGAAATAAAAATGAATATGTTCATAATTTTGTGCATAGAAGTGCAACTATTTCCTTGAACAACTTCATCCTTTTTCCCCTCCTTCCTCTGCGATATTTCATTGCTCTTCTGTACCTCTTAATTCCTCATCCTTGCTAATACAGTTTCCTGGTCTGTGCTACCTGCTAAAAAGCAGGATGGGATTGAAGACAAGCATGAAAGGTACATGGGAAAGTGGAAATGTTGTGTTTCTTGCTTTCAAGTGCTTGTGTTTGCAAGATAGATATTGGAATGGAAATTTTTGTGTTGCCTTTTTTTTTTTTTTAAATAAATAAAAATTCAGTAATATAAGGAATAGTTGCACAACAGTTATGGACAGTGATGCTTCTTTTTGATGTAGATGTCCAAAATCTACATCAGCTCTTAAGAGAATGTTAGCACCTGTGTAGCTCTAGCTAGCTATCTAGACCAGTCTGGTACTGGTTGTCTAGAGAACAACCAGTCCTAAATAGTCAAGTATCTATTCTGTCTCTCCTGAGAATGTGTATGGTCCCTGAGATTCTAGCATATTGTATTTTTTGGTTACATGGATCACTGTTTATTGCTTATTTAGACCAGCCTGGGAGTTTAGGGAATAGAAACTTCCTATGGAGCTCTAACCTTTGGTCCCATGTCTTAGCCTCCATCTGTTTGGTTGCTGGTGATGTTGTTTAGTTCGTTTGTTTGTTTGTTTCAGAAGTAAGACCATAAGAATACCCTTAAGTTTTCTATCACAGTAACGTACATGGTACGTGGATTTTCAGGGCTTATAGCTGCGTATTACTGAATTGCAGTTGGCGCAATGCTTGACAATAAATATTAATGGTGTTATTTTCAGAATAGGGAGAACAAAGATAATATCAAATAAATTAGCATCGTATTTTTCTCCTGGGGTTTGCTACAGGTATGCTAATGGTTTTAAAGTTTAATTACCTGAAGTATGCAGAGCTGTATTAATAAAAATGTACTCAAATGATATTTCTCTTCCAACAACAGAGTACTGATCACAGGCACTGTCTCTTGATAATTTATATGATGTGTTCCAAGTTCAGATTTTAACCAACCTTTTCCATTGATCTGCAAAATAGGCATTTTTTGTGTGCTCAACATTACAATGTGCAGAGCATAACAAATCAAAGTAATCTCTCTGGACTGTAGTTAGCCAAAGGTTCTTTTGGGTTGGAGTTAGGCTGTATGTATGTCTGAGGAACAGAAATTTTCTCTATAAAATGCTCTGCTTACTAAATGTAGAACTTCTACTTCCACTTCAGAAAGCATACTGCCTAAATGGCATAGCTGCACTAAGTAAGAATGGCTGTAGTTAGTAATCTGATGACAATGATTTGCATAGACCTCCTTCTTCAGGTTCTTATTATTTTTAATTTATTATGATTCATTGTTTAAATACCTCAAGTTGTAGCTTTTCCTGACTTTGCAGTATTCCCTGAAAATTAGTACAAAGTGATCACATCAAACGTGGGAGAAAACTAAGGCAAGATAGATGGTATGAAAAATATGTCATACTTCTTAAACTGTATCTAGTGATGTCTAGTATTGATTTGTTCTGAAAGGCCAGTATTTGTGAGATGTTTTGCTTTTATAATTTCTAACGGGTATGCATGAAATCCTAATATTTCAGCTCAGCAAAAATGTTGGTGTTTCATATCCAGCTGCTCAGTATTTATTATTCGCTAACTGTTCATCATTCAGTTGTGGAAATAGCTAATTACAGTGAACCATGTTGTGTTAGATATTGGATGTCACTCACTGTTTTTTATATTTTTCCATTATTCTGTGTTTTAAGAACTATTAATGTTTACCCCTAAGAATAAAGCACACTTCTTTGTTAAACCCCCTACATAAATTTCTATTTTTTTCATTAAAAAAAGGCAAAAATAGACAGTTATTTTCCTACCTTCTATAGCAGCTGCTCTCTGGTTGAGATACTGTTGCAAATATTTTGGACCTTTCACAACAAACAGGATTGTGACCTTCCCCTGCTCTGGCAAGCTACAAACATCAATGTATAAATATCGAAGACGGGTTGAACTGAGGTCTGGTTTTACTAGATGCTTATCTTTGTTTTGTACTCAGAGTGAAACATTGTCATCAAAACAAATTCTTCATGTTGAAAGTTGTCTCTTCTTAGCAAATTTTCTGCTTTATTTCGGGAGAAATAGCTTCAACTCTTCATTCTGCCTTTTAGGGGCACCTCCATTCGTGGTTTGGCTTCTTTGCTGCCATGAAATGACATTTCTGTACTAGCTTAAAAGACTTCAGTATTTTTTAATTAAGAAACAATTGGGGTTAGATAGTTTAGAAACAAGATAAATTCTCACATTTAGATTTTTTTTTTTAAGTAGAGAATTGATGCCTGTGTGTTCCTTGGAGAAGTAAATGCAAGTCTGCAGACTACAAACGTCTCCTCTTTTCTGTTACTGTCGTAACTTCTTAGTTTGAGTCTGATTGAAATCTAAATAGGGAAAAATGCCAAGAAGTAATTAGTGCTGCTATGTAATTTTAAAATTAGTTTAATTTGTTGAAAAAATTGTACTGATTACTGTTTTCAAAGTATATCAGAAACTCCTAATTTAGTAAAGATGTAACTGTTTTTGGAATTGTACATAGAAATTGTCTTGTGCACTTGCATTGTCGTGTATTTGTTATGTTGACATCTGTGGGTTTTCTCTTTGCTTGTTTTCATTTATTGCAGATGAAACTTTTTTTGTTAGTGAACTTTTTAACGACATTGATAGTATTGATTGTTTTGTTGAACATTAAGAAATATTTATCTGGTTTTTTTTCTTTCTTTTTTTTTTTTTTTTTTCCTGGTAAGTATAGCACTTAAATCACTTCTACTTAGCTACATAAATGGATCTGAGATACGTGGCTTGTGTAACTTAAATATCCAGAGCTACAGCTGTGTTTGCCCTGCTGGCATCATTTCAGGCATAATTTGTTGATAACCATTTTCTCTCTTTCTTTCTCTCTCTTTTTTTAAATTATTCTAAAAGAAATAGTCTAGCTTCTTGGAATTTTTATCTTCCAAATAAATGGCTTAGGCTGATTACTCAGCTTCGGTGTATTTTCAACAGAATGAAAAAAAAAAAAAAGGCTTTGGTAGGATGCTCTTCAATGTGAACAAATGTCTGAATATGACCTGTAGATTTTTCTCATTTGTGGATATTAAAGCCTTCTGACCTTTTTATTACACAGTTTAAATACAAATGCTGTGAAAGTAAACTATTTACCTCTTGTCAGGAGCAGGGTTATTTAATAGTAGGACAGTAGTCTTTTCTGTTATTTTTCAAAATATCTTGTTGCTTATAGTAAACAAGGCAAGGTGCCTCTGATATCCATTCTAGTATCAGTAATACTTGGTTGGCACCTACAGTGTTGTTAGAAGCTTGCTTGGTGCTGGAGAAGTAGAAAATCTGGGCGGAAAGTGTATCAGTCAGAATCAGCTTATTTGAATTAGTTAATGTAGAGTAGCACTTCTTCTCAGCTAGATATTTGTCTGCTTCATCTGTGCCATTAAACTGTGGAAGCAAGCACTTTCAATATGCTGGTTCATTTAGATTCAGGAATAGGTTTTTGGAAAAAATAAGTAAAAATAAATAACTTGCGCAGGCCTGAAAAACCTTACTTCAAAATTCAGTGTCCCTAGCGAGGCTATGAAGTTCTTTGTCAAATCCCAGCCTCTCTTTTCTTTTTCTCTTCCAATAATCCTTTTTAAGTATCAAATTTGGTTGATGAGTGGCTTTTAGAAATAACCATGTAGCTAGCTGAGAAATTAGAAGTTTTCATTGTTAGAAAAAGAACAAGAAGAAAGATGATTTCTTACATGTGTTTCAGAAAGAGAGATGGTGTTCTTCTTAAAAGAATGCTGCTAGGATAGATATCATGATACTTAAAATGTGGTGTGCTAGAGCATATCTGAAAGAATGTGTTAGTGCTCTACTAGAATCAAGTTTGTGTGTCTAATGACATACTTTTCCACTAAACACACATATGTCTTATTATTTGCAGAAACACGATCAGGGACAAGTTCTGTTGGATATAGTCTTCAAACATCTCGATTTGACAGAGAGGGATTACTTTGGTTTACAGCTGGCGGATGAACCCACTGATAACCCTGTAAGTCAAATCTATTTTATAAATCATGATCTTAATTTAATGTATGTGGGAATCATGTTTTATTCTTTACAAGATACTTAATTGTAAAATTTTAATTTGTTCCTTTTGATATGTCAGATTTTCTACAGGAACACTATTGATTTTTGATATGATGGATTTGATGCATGACGTGATGCATTGAAAAGTACTGCATCTTGTGGGATTTTTTTTTGCGTGATACACTACACAGCTGCTCACTACACACTGACTGACACCCAGGCAAGCCCTGAGCAGCACCCCCATCCAACTTCCCTCAGTTTTATAGTTTCTGCATGATGTCGTATTGTATGGAATAACCCCTTGGCCAGTTTAGGTCAGCTAGTTCGTCCCCCCACCTACCTCCCCCAGCTCCTTGTGCAACCCTAGCCCACCCAGGACAGGACAGTACAAGAAGTTGAAACATGCTTGGCTCTGTGCAGCACTGCTCAGCAACAAATAAAAACATCATTGTGTTATCAACATTTTTTTTTCCTAAAGCTGAAACATAGCATCATACCAGCTACTACGAGGGAAAAATCAACTCTCTCCAGCTGAAACCAGGACAGTAATGCATCAATTTTCATGTGTGTTTGTTTGATGCACTTGAAAACGGTATTTTCACTGATAATTTGGTAGATGAGAGACATGGGAATAGAATAGTATTTCTACAAGAAGGTGGAGCAGGATTAAGAAACTGAATTAAGGAGATATATTGACGAAGGAAAAGAGTGAATTAAGTAGAAAAATAGCAGTATGTGTCATAAGGACAATGGAGGCAGGATCAAATCAGCTGGCATAAAGAATAAATAAGATGACGTGAATTAATTAAATAGCAGTTGTGAAAACTATCTGACTTAATTAGTAATAGTAATCAACATTCAAACAACATATTAAAATAGACAAACGTTGAAACTGAAAGAATCAATGATGCCTGGATAGTGAGAAATTGAGAGCTTGATCAATGTTCAAGCTTTTTGCTACCACAGTTAGTGCATTTGGTGGTGTCTCTTGAGTATGTCATCTTTCTGCAGGGCTGGATGAAGTAACACTACCTCAACCAGGAGTTATTATCATTGGTACTGCAGAAGGAAATATGTGTTTTTGTTTTTCTTAAGCTGATTTATTTTAGTCTATGACCTGAGGGAAAAAAAATAAATAAACCTTTGCATTCATGTGAATTGCTGTTCATACTCCCTTGAGCAGCACTTCAGCGAAGAGTTGTTAGCTGTTCTTAAACAACTAGAAGTACAAAGTTTACTACTTAAGTGTATCTGCAAGAATGAACATTTTGGAATGAAGTTTGAATTGGAGATACAGGACTCCAGAAATGATGGGCTTTAGAGGAGCATCACTGTGCTCTGGGTCATTGTAGGGACAGAATTATTTATAGTGCTGTGCATCCTCTCCAATTGTCATTTGAGTTTGGTTAGTGTCACAAAAAACTAAATGCTGCAAGTTGCAAGTGGAGAGTAAAATCATGAGGTTGTGCTCATTAAATAAATTCCTTAAAGGAGTATTGCTTGTTTTGTTTCATCTAGTTACTAGGTTGAATGATCACCATTAGTTGGTATAAGAAATAAGTTTTTTCTAAAGTTCAGGCCTATTAAAAAGAGGGAGTGTTTTGGTTGTCCTGTTTTCTAGCCCTGGTATTTTGTAGGTGTTTAGGTCATGATTCATACCATTTACTACATGATAAGGACTGTCAGTTCATCACCATGACAGATAAATGAAGGGAACTCTTTTGAAAAATGAGCATTTGCTACAAGGGTTCTATAGTCCCTAATTCAGCAGGCTGAGTCTCTGATTTACAGGATGGTAATGAAGGTGATTGAGGTGATTTTCTGGCAATTGGAAGAGAATCTGTGAGTCAAATCTGGGGTCACTTGATGGATTGAAGTTAGAAGAACCTGAACCAGTTTAAGCAAATTAACTTCACATAGGGATAAATTAGCCTCACAGGTTTTTCCTGTCGCAATTAGCTTACCTTAGATGATCAGTTTAAAGTATTGCTAAAATAGTTAAACACACAGAGATTGAGATCCAACCTCTGTTGGGCACAAGTGTTGGTCATATTCTGGCGCCCTGTTGCATTAGTGCCAGACAGATACCTAGACAGCAGAGTTAATCTCAGACAAAAAGGAGCAACTGTTCATGTGGGTATCTTTCAGAGTCTTGTTATAGGCTGTGGTATGCCAGTAGGATATTTTTGGTTTAAAAAAAATAAAATAAAATCAAAAAGTAATTAAAAAGCAACAGTTTCTTGTTGCATAAGACTGTGACATATAATTTTTGATTTATCTGAAACTGGTATTTTAATTTATCTCTTTCCAGAGGTGGTTGGATCCAAACAAACCTATCAGGAAACAATTAAAAAGTGAGTATGTGTATGCATTTGGTCAATTCATACATTATAGTTATTCTGCTTCTCCAAGGTACCCTGATTAATTAGAAACACTTTTCTTGACCATAGGAGGATCTCCTCACAGTTTGAACTTAAGAGTTAAGTTTTTTGTAAGTGACCCAAACAAGCTCCAAGAAGAATATACAAGGTAGGTCTAGTTAATTTATCAATAAAAGATTTTTATAGAAGGCTTATGTGTTAAGGAAAAACAGACTTTTTTTTTTTAATTTAAGGTATAACATGTAAATTTTTTTTGAATAATTTTTGTGTAGTGTATGTAGGCTTCTAATTTTTGCCTGAGAAGTGTAGGCATAAAATATGCATTCAATATAACAAAAACCCTTTATGAATAAATATACAAATATATTTGCAAAGTGCATAAAGAAAATACTATCAACTAGAAACAGAAAAACAGCAGAAAAGAAAAAGGAAAATATTTAGTCATCATTCATCAATGAATACATACTTATTTCTATGTACTCCTGTGTGATCTAAAAAAAAAAAAATCCTGAGTTTTCTGCATTTTTTAATTGATTTGTTTTTCCAGTTTTCTTCCTGGCACTAGTAAAATTCATCTCCGTATGACTGTAGTCCATGAAACATTGTAAGCTTATTTTGCTAGCAATGTGTTGAAGCTTGTTGAAGAAAATGCTCAATGTGGACCAAGTCAGGAGGTCTGTGAGTTGTGATTAGCTCTTGAAGAAATGCCTCCAATTTTTTCTAGTCCTCATAAGTAGCATGATTTGACAGATTGTAATTTTTGGATGTCAGCCATCCTGAAAACAGGTCAACCCCATAAATACAGTATCTAAGTTATTAAAGATAGCTTTAGAGATTCTGATTAGCAAAACTGAGTAGCTGAGTCCATATTTGTTTATAACTTCTGATTTGTCAAATTTTGGACAAAAATGTACAAACATTTATGCAGTCACAATTTACTAAAATAAATCCCAGAAATCCTCAATCAGTCTTTGTTTTATGGAAATATTAACTGAGGATTTGGTGTTTTACTCTGTTAGAATAACAAAACAGTGTGATGTTTGAACTAAAGGACAGTATAGGATATTCCTAAGGAGATGGAAACGACAGTGAATGTGGATGTATATGAAGCAAATGAAGAAAAAAGCCAACTGTTTTCTTAAATATTGTGCTGTAAATACAGTGCTATAAATACAGCAGCCGTTTAGGAGACAAGTAATGTGTGATTGCTGTATCTAGGTCAACTCTGCCTTTTTTTTCTAGTAAGGGTAATTGCCCTTGAGAAAACTCATTTGTGTTTGGAATTATTGTAAAGAGAATGTTGTTATCTGCGGGGTTTCTGTAGTGAAGTTAGGATGCCTTGTCACTACCGTGTGGTCCTTTCACATAATCAGCATTTCCCCTCTTAGAGCAAAACCAACCTACAAAAACAAAGCAAACAAATAAAGCTGATATTTTTGACTGTTCCCACTCAAGATGAGACTTTTTTAAGACCCTCAGCTTTTATAAATTTCATGAAAACGCGGGGGTGAGTCAATATGTGTGTCAGTGTGAATCAGCTGGAAAGGTTTGATACAAGCTTGTGTCTTTAAATTAGACCCCTGAGAATTCATAAGAGGGGAAGGCAGCTTATGAATGCCCTGGGTCAGGAAAAGGTCAGTGGGAGCTCAGCTTGTGCTGGAGGGTTTGGCTTTAAGAACTTGTGTTGGTAGGAGACAAAGCTCATTGCAGAAGGATGTGTTTATTAACGTTGACTCCAGTTAGCAATAATTCTATCTTATCATTTTCCCTATATGTAAAGTAGAAGAAAACATAGTAATGCAATACAATCTTTGTTGTATTGGTTTTCAGATATACATTAATAAAGCTTCTATTGATTTTCCATTTCACTTAATAATATGCGAGGCTTTTGTGTTGGAACTGCATTGGTTAGCTAACAAGTAATTAACTTCTCTGTTTACCAGAAACAGTGGACTGAAAATGAATTCTGCTTAGTATTCCTTAATGATTAAGTCCCTTGAGTATCACGGAGTATTTCTAATACAACATTTCACAAAAGTAAGCAGTACAAACAAGAAGCAAAGGTGCATCTGCACATGCAGAATTTTGTTCCCTATGTTCTTACAGCAGTAGATGTTGGCAGTGGGAAACTGATTTACATTTTTGTAATTTTGTATGTTTATAATGAATGAGCACGACTGGCTATAGTTTCAAAGCAGAACTGCAAGAGGAAAAATAACTGATTTCTTTAATAATAAAGTAGGGTGTTCCAAAATTGAATCTATTTATAAGAAGGAATTATGTTAATGATTTCCACTCATTGGATTTTATTTATTTATTTATTTATCTTAATTAAAAGGCATCAGAGCCTAAAATGTTTAAGACTGCTTCAGTGCCATGTTACTAAGGAAGGTTTTAGTGGAAATTTAAGCTTGTGCTAACATCTTGCCATCTCAGTAAGTGTTACCCAGTTCAGTCTGTTTCAGCTGTGGTTTGTAGCAGGTGTAGTTTGCCTCTTGTTATAAATATTTATACTTTGGAATTCTCCGAAAGCTTTGAGTGAAGTATGAGGGAACTGAATTAAACTGAACAAAAGATTAATTCTGAAGTTAACAAAGCATTTGGGTCTTGCTGGGGAATCGTTAGACAGAAATATGTTTGATCTTTCAGGTTTGTTTGAATATATATATTTTTAATTTACAGTGTTTCTGCTGCCACTGGTTGAAAAATAGTTCTTGATTTAAAGTGTTAGTCTATTTCTTTGGCTGTTTCTATCTTCTTCCTTGCTTGAAAGAGTGGGCATGTGAAGAGTAGAACTAAAACAAGCTTTCTCACATCGTAATTAAAGAAAAGTTCAGAACAGAAGTTCGAGGGAAGTCAGAAGACTGTCAAAAGGCTTTTATCGTAGTAGATCCACAACTGCTAGTTTAGAGTGGAATGCCAAAAAAAGTTAGAAAACTGAGAGTACTTATTTTAGTTTAAATGAAAATGAAGTAATGTCAAATGCTTAATGAGAATAAAGTAATTCTTTCTACCTGGAGTACAACTCATCAAGGTACCTGCACACGTAGAAACCATCTTCAACTTTTGGCTTGCATATTGAATAGTTGTGTTCTTATTCACTGAACTGAACATAAATACTGTAAAACAAAATATGTAGGAAATGAATTTTACAGCATACATTCATTACAGAGTGAATATTGTTCAATTTATGAAGTCATATTATTTCACTAATCACTGTTTGGTTTCTTTGCCATATGAGTTTAAGAAACAGCATGTCAAATGTAAGTTTTAAGCTTTGCGCTAAATGGAGATGCATTAAATTGATGAAAAATAATTAAATGTTTTTTTAATAATATCTTCTTTTTAAATTAAGGTACCAGTATTTTTTACAAATTAAACAGGACATTCTTACTGGAAGGTAAGGCATTTTTGTTCCGTTAAACATTATATGCAACTTGAGAAAAAGGTGTTGTCTTGATCATGAAGAATTATACTTGCAAAAATAAAAATATTTTAATAATTATGCAAAAATAAGCATTAATAATAATTCTGTCCAACTTGTGCCTGAATACACTACGAAACAGTAGGCTTTTGAAAATAACTTCCTTTCATATAAAATATGTAATTCTACTTGTTTTTCATCTAAAAATAAAACAGATTGCCCTGTCCATATAATACTGCTGCTCTTCTGGCTTCCTATGCTGTTCAATGTAAGTACTGCTAGTATTCATATACATGTAAGTACTGATATGTTTGAAAATGTAGCAGTATCTAGTTTCGCTTCTAAAGAATCTAGTTCACATTTGTATAATACTATGTATGAGATGTTTGTGGACATGAAGTACCTTTAATCATTGCTCAAACCTGGTTGTTTTTTTTTCTCTCCGAGCACACTTTGTTAAATTAGATATGGAAAAAATACTGGCAAATGTATTTTCCTTGTTTGAACCTCTGCTGTTTAAAAAATAAAATAAAAACCAAATCAAACCCCTTGTATTTGTCTGCATTCCAAAGTGTGATTATGTTATTTTTTCACTAAGTGAAAAGAGTAACACTAAGGCAGTTTTTAGACACATGCGCATTTTTAACATACAGTACAGTAGGCATCCAAATAGGTGTGAAATAGTAAGTTCTAGTCATATGTGGCCAAACAGTCCCATATCAGTGTTGCTAATTTTATGCCTTTCAGTGCATAATGTTTCTTCTTTTCTCCTTATTTTTCTTTCGTAAAACCTGAACTCTTCAATAGAAGAAATCTTAGAAGTTCAGTACAGAAGTTTTGCAAATTGTGATTGTCAGAAAAAAAGAAAAAAGGCAAACAAATCTGTATAAAACATTAAACTTCAGGTGCTGGGACATATTTAATGTAAGAGCTGTCAAAAAAAAAAAACAAATTAAAGTCATGGTTTAGGGTTTTGTCTTGGAAAAGATTAGGTATTCGATAATGAAGCAGACAATATGTAAAGTTTGTAACAGTTAAGCTTGTAACAATGCAGTATGTTCATTTTTAAAACAATGTAGTGGGCATGCATTAAGTATTGTAGTTAGACTTCTTATGCGAGATATTGCTGTCCTTAAGTTCTTCACCCTGCAGGTCTCTGTCTAATGATTTTCTTTGTGTGCTCATTACTAATTACCTTTGGATTCAGGTCTTGGAAATCTTCGTGAATAAGTAGCTCACTCCAAAAGTAGTGCTTCCTATTTACTTCTGGAAACTGCAACTAGTAGAGCACAATAATGCTATTTGATAGAGCAATTTCTTATCTGCAAAACAATATTTTTCAATACAGTCACCACCATTAGCTATGCATTTTCATAAGTAATGCAAGAGCCTGCATGTTGCATTCATCAAAACCTGCACCTTTGGAGGTGACCCATTGTTGCTGTCACCACTGCTGAAACACACCTCCTGCTGCCTCACTGTGCTCACATCCACTATTTCCATGGGCATTCAAGAGGCGATGAATGTCAGTGGGAGCCATTTTTTCCTGCATGAAGGAATTCAGTTCCACGTCTTTGCTTCCTCTACACTTCCATGTCAGCACCATTTTGTCAGACTGCCCCTCTGCTGCCATCTGGCACGCAGCAACAGCATGTAATGGAATACTGACAGGAAGGTTCAACCTCTAACTGCCATACCGCCAGCATCCACCTCTGATGTCATGGGCCAACGTAGTAAAATAGGAGGCATTCTTTTGGAGCCACCCTCGTAAATAGCAACCCCAGAACTCAGACAGCACTGTATTATTTATAGTCTGCTTTAGCAAGAATTGCACTCTGTTATGAAACCTGGTCGCATTTTCCAGGCTTTAACTAACTTTAAATAAGATCTGTTTCTTGTGATGCAAGTGCCCCAGATGCCTTTTCTGCCTTCACTTCCCTTGCTTATCCTCTCATTCCCTGTGTACCTTCATCTATTCTACAGTCATTTCTTCCATGTCCTATAGAAGTGTCCGTAGACCTTCCGAGAACCCCACACCATGCTACCTTGCTGTGAACTTTCCAATTTTCACACGTTATGTTACTTAGTACTGTAAATCTCTTAGATGCATTGCAGATGTTTAAAGCTGCATTGTTTTTGGGTTACAGCTAAAAAGCCTCAATGCTTGTATTCTTAGTGAATTCTTTGGTTATTTTTTGTTTTATTTATTCTGACAGTAAATGAGATTTTGATTTTTTTATGATTTTGAGGAAGTATCGGAAGCTATGAAAATGCACTTTTTAGTAGTTTCATGTAAGCAGTGTAGGTGTATGTATGCATACTTTTTCTGCACACGTGCAGTTGTGCACAAAAACAGTTTTCTAATGTTTATGAATGTACCTTGGTGCAGAATGAACTGGTTGTTTTTGCAGTTCTTGTAAAGTAAAGAAATAACAGTTGCAGTGCTTAAATATTGTAATTGTATTTAAGTAAGCAAGAGTTTAAAAAAAAAAAAAAGAGGGAGAAAAGGTTAGTACCTGGAATACCTTGATGCATATTATTTAGTGCTAGTTGTTAGGAGGACATTTATGAATTAATTTGTGCATTAGAACTTAAACAGTTAATAAATTTCCTTCATAAACACCCACTTAAAGCTCACAGTAAATGATTTCCACAGTACTTGCTGAGAATGTGATGGTTTATTGTAAAGGGAAATTGAAATGTCACTACTTCTTGTTTGCTATAGCTCATGATGTATGGGATCAGACCTCATGTGAATTTGAATGTTGTTGCATAATGCCGACTAATCACTATAAACAATAACCTCTCTTTTTAATATTTTAGCTGAACTGGGAGACTACAACCATTCAGAAAACCTGCCAGGCTACCTCTCAGACTATTCTTTCATCCCTGGCCAGCCTCAAGACTTTGAAAAAGAGATAGCAAAATTACATCAGCAGCACATGTAAGGACTTACAGTGAAAAACATTGACTGACTTTGTCAAATCCTGATTGTTGGTGCTGTCCTACTATATAAAAACTGAGTATTTTGTCTTAGATCACTTCTCAACAGAAAACTTGGTGTAAATGTGTTGTTGTTTTTTGGTTTTTTTTTTGTAGAATATCTGTATAAGTACAATTGGTACTCTGCACAGATAGAATGTGTATGTTAGAATGAGAGGGAATATTTGTGAATTAATGAACTTGATAAAGGTGTGCTGAAAACAGTGCTTGTGTTTGTTAGGTACTATATGAACTTAACAGGATATTAGTTAATTTGTTTCATTCATTCCTTGACAATACATAAAGGCCTTGTTTTCATGGTGCTTTTACCAGAACACAAGAGTCGCTTTAGATGTAACAAAGTCCTTTTCTTTGATATCTGGTCTTTCCTGTTTGCAGTTATTTGACCTTTCATTGAAGAGGAAAAGGTGATGAAGCAATGGAAGCTTTTTTTTTCTTCCAATATGTAATATTAAGTAAAGGTTTTTCATTTATAGCTCCTTGACGTTTTAGAACTTCAATACTGCGTTGTTAGAGTAAAATTTAACAAAACACAGGCTGAATTTGTGAAGACATTTGTACACTTCAGTCAGTGACTTAGGAAATCCACTTAAGTAGGGTAAATAAAACTAAAGTGAGTTGATAATTTAAACTTCGAGGGTCTTGGAGAGAGAGATTGCTATTATGAATAGAAATAGCAGTATTTCCAGTTTTCACAGTTTCAAAGCTATTTAAATGTTGCAATACATTAGAAATAGAAAAAAAAAAAGTACATTTGCAAGCTGTAGTTTGTTTCAAGACTGTGTAAGCACAATATAAAATTTTTGAATGAGGGTGTTTATGGTGAAAAAGGAAATTCAGATTTCGGGGTGAGAGAAGAAGGAGGAAAGGTCAACGCGGATTTTCTCTTTGAGCTCAGTAAAGAGACTATTGGGGAGCTGCATTTGAATGTTTCTCATATAGCTTCTTTCTTTCAGAGGGTTGTCTCCTGCAGAAGCAGAGTTCAATTATCTCAATACAGCACGTACCTTAGAACTCTATGGAGTTGAATTGCACTATGCAAGGGTAAGTTTGAAAGAACTAATATTTTAATGTAAAAGTGGATTCCTCTGATATTTGTGGGGAACTAAATTTTTATTTATTTATTTATTTATTTTGGTAAGCCTTTCTAGTCACTTTTTTTCAGGAGAAAAGGTTGAAAATAATAAGTTTATCTTATAAGCTGCCTAAATGCAATTTACCATTATCAAAGGTCACTATTTTACTCAATCATCTTAAAGGTCTTTTCCAACATAAACAATTTGATTATCCTATTTGCTTGCTTTAATTTCTGCTTAGTTTGTGTGCTAGTCGAGTTCAGCCTTATTGGCCTGAATGTCAGTTTGGCTGACTACTGCTGAAAAAGGAAAATGTCGGTGTTGAATGCATTTTTGATATTTAAGGATCTGTTTTCTTTTAAACATATTTTATTTGTTTCAGATTAGAACTATTATGTAAGGTGAACGCACCATAGTTTGATAAAATATGTAGTGTATGGTGAATATAGTGTGAAAATAAATACACAACCTTCTACTGTAAACTCAGAGAAGAATAGGTTAAAATCAAGAAGGCTATAGATTTTGAAAAGAGAGCTTGTAAATGAAAAGTTCTGATCACGAAGAGTTATTAAGCATACATGGAAATCTAGCATTTTACTCCTCCCTAATAAGTAAAATGAAATAGTTTTATCTAATAAAGCAGGTAGCTTGAGGTCTTGACTCAACTTGTCATTACAGTGCTACCATTTCTTCAAAGACCAATTGTAATTGTTTTTAGCAAGACGTTTCTGTTTCTAATATTTCTGTCCTACTCCCTAATGTTAAAGAAATGTGCAACAGAATTTCAGAAGTACCCTGCTTCACTACTATGTCTATTCTCCTATTTTTACTCAAGAATTGAGAGGTCTGTAGCAGATGTTTGATAAGAGTGCATAAATATTTCAGAAAAAGCGTGCTATTTAAATATGCTTACAGTATTATTTGTTGTAGAATCTTTCCTCTCTGTGCTCTGAGATTGCAGTTTCCTTTCAGGTAGGAATTTAAGTCGCTGGTTGCTTTTAGTGTAGCATACGCTGAGCCATTGTTGTTATTCATAATAAACTGCTAGAATACTCTGTTTGCTTGAATATCATGGAAGATCTAGTTAGTAAGCTACCATAGAATTTAATTTTCTAAATGATTCAGAGCAAACATTTAGTCCTCTGAAACAGGAGGGGGAAAAGTGAATTCCTGTTTGTCTTGCTAAAACACATTTCCTTCCATGTAAATTGAGTTCTAATTTACTATTGCTTGTGTGTTAGGAGGAAGATTGGTGAGCTTCCAAGATATTTTATTGTTTTTCACTTTATTGTCTCTTTTCTTTTTTGAAGGATCAGAGTAACAATGAAATAATGATTGGAGTGATGTCAGGTGGAATACTGATCTTTAAGAACAGAGTACGAATTAACACCTTCCCATGGTAAGGACAGTTGCTAAGGCTAATCATTTTGTTTGGTATTTCAGAACATATTTTCTACTATTACCAGTGTCATGTGCTTTAAAAAAAAAAAAGGCTAAAATTTTAGTATGTGAAGTTGAAATGATTTACCTCGTACCAGGTAATGGGCAGTTTTATGAAGGGTTTTTGTCCTATTCTGGATGCTGTGCTGTTAAGTGATTGTGGTGTGAAATATAATTAATTTTAATATAATTTTTTTCAGGAACCTGTAAGCATACTTTGTGTAATTAACCGTTAGCAAGGGCTAGCATTATGGAAACATTGATTTTATTCTAGCTCAGTCTTTATAGGGATCACTAAACTTAAAAATATTAAATACAAAAATAATTGCTGTCATCTGTTTTTGTAATTCAGTTGTACATTGTGTTAAATTTAGGCATGGCACTTGAAGATAAGTGAGGTGTAGTATTCAGGGATATTGTCATCTCTTCCTCTGTAGATAGTTGTTTTCATGATGAAGATCAAAAAAGTGCATTTATTGAACAAAAGGTTGTCATTTATTTCTCCTCTTAACTAAAATAGATTGTGAAGCTGTTCTGTTGAGTAATCATGGAATTGCCCTCGGTAATCTTATTGTTCTGGTGATCATCACATTTTCTTTAATTGGGGTTATCTTTTTATCTATTCATATCAGAAAGGGAAAAGTCAAAGAGAAATCCTGTTTTGTTGCCTCATTCTGATGTTGTATGCAACTATGTCACCTTCACCAAAGCATTTTTGTGTCCCTCTGAAGTAGTTTTCTTTGGTTTCTTGTCTTCTTCAAATCCACTCTGACAATCATTCTTACTACATACTTTGTGTATACTATAATTAAGTTCTGAGTGGGCAAAGTCATCCATCTAAAATCATTGTAACAGACATTAAGTTACCAGGCACAAAAAGCTTTTCATATTAGAAAAATGCTGACTGTCACATTTTTGTTTGCTGCTGATTTGTGTGCTTGGGCAATACAGCATTGAAATTTTCTGAAGTTCATCTTCATATAAATGGATTAAATTCATTACCTCAACTGAAACTGGAAGAACTACTTTTCTGAATTCCAACTGATATAGGTAGCTGAAATTCTTGAGGTTTTGTTGTTTTTTGTTTGTTATAGGGTGAAATCAACTATGTGTAATCAGTGACCTGTTTTTGCTTCTGTATGGTCTCTTTCACTTGCTGAGATTCAAGATGTTAATGACATCTTTCCTTCAACCCACTGAATTTGAGACATTTTAGTTCACATTGCAAAGCTTAATCCCTAGTTTTGTTGTAGGATGTTATATAATTTGTGGTTTACCATGTTGAGAAGTATGAATGATCAAATTGGAGCAGATTTTCGCAGAGAAAGAAATATAGAAAGCTATGACAAAAACCTTATCTACACCCAGATGTAATTGAACACACAAACATATTGCATGGAAGCATTTAAAGAAAAGCAAGCCTGAGGCAATCACAGAACATCTAAATTTTCAGTCTTCATGTTTAGTCTGGTAAATGAAAACTTGATCTTGCAATGGTAAGTCTGAAACTACTGTAGTATTCAGGCCTACCTTTCTAATAGCAACTCGCTCTAAGAAAGAAACCTTTCATCTCCAAGAGTTTTGAAATGTTAGAACCATTTCTGGATTAAAGCTGCTTAATAAATGTAGTACTGTAATAATCAGGATGGTTTTAATCCAGGCTGCTTTTACTGTTTTTTTTTGTTTGTTTGTTGGTTGGTTTTTTGTTTTGTTTTGGTGGTGGGTTTTTTGTTTTTGTTTGTTTGTTTGTTTTGGAGAAAACAGTAATAATAGAAATACATTCTATAAAACACCGGTAAATTACTGGGTACATACAATGTAAGTCGTAATTAAGCTGCAAGTCCCTACTGGAAGTTAGAGGTTTCTGTGAACTCTGTTTCATATCATTTGCGTGCCGGGGATGCTGATCTAAATTCTTACTGTGGTTTGTATGTGTGTGTAATTACCTAAACAGTTCTTCTTTGTATTCAACCATATCAGCTGACATCAGGGTTATTAATTTCTTCCTGTGAAGACTGTAGTACCACAATAATTGGTCTTTACAAAATAACTTAAGACAATAACAGCAAACAAAGAACCCCACCCCCACTCGTGTGTGCATACACACAGTTTCCTCCAACCATGGCCTTTCTTTGGCTGAGAGTAAAGCAGTAGACCTATTATCGTTCTTCTTCTATCCTTAGTCCTACAGCTGTTCCAGTGACATCAGATCTGACACTGTTTTTCTGCTTGCTCCTGCGCCACTGGATGTGTGCAAAGTATCTTTTTGGTGCTTGGCAATTATATGGCTACAAGTGAAAGTTTAGGTATCCCATTTTCAGTACTCCTGTGCTGACTTTGAGACACGTGACAGGATAGACCTGCATGCATATGGGGAGATGAAGAAATAGATTCACCTGTAATCAAGTAAAATGTCCTTTATTGCTGATCTTAATTGGGTTGAAATTTTTGTCAAAATTATGTAATGCAGTCTTTGTTATCAGAGATCATAGGGAGAGAAGGAAGAGGAGGAAGGCTAGGCAGGCTCAAGGCAAAATGCAAAGTGTGTTTTTTATGTAGTGTATCCTAATTACTTTTCCCGTATTAGATATAGTATCTATTTTCCACAAGCTGCACTACCTGTACAGAGACCTGGGAGTCAGTGGGATCTGATCCTTTGATTCTTGAAGACCAAGGGAAAAAGCATCGAGTACCTGAGCATGTCATTTGTCACTGGATCATCATTTCAGGAGCGGAGACACACTTTCCTTTGCCTCTCTTTTACTCTTGATGTTCCCCTGGAAAGCTTTGCCTTTCACAGCACTACCACTTTCAACTCCAGTTGAGCTGTGGTAGTAGTACTAGTGGTAGCTAGGTAGTATTTCTGTATTCCTTGTTGGTAGTCTGATCCTGCTTCTACCTCCTGTGTATTTCCCATTTGTTTGAGCCCAGTCAGAAGTTCCAGGTTTGTCCAAGCTGGCCTGCTTTATGTAGCACATGAAGATTATTCTGAATTGGGATTGTCCTTGAAGATTGACCACCACTCCTCAGTTGCCAGGCCCTGCAAAGTTTATCCAAAAGATTTTGTGTACTAGAGTTCTGAGCAGACTGAAATTTCTTCTCCCTGGGTTGTTGAGTCTGCTGCTTTCTGTTCTCAGTTTCCTCAGGATCATTAAATCTACCATCTCACAACTGCTGGAGCCAAATGTGCCCTTTTCTACTAAATCTGAACAATCTTTCCATGTTTGTGAGTGGTGCTGCCAAGAGCATCTTCCCTAGCTGGTCAGCACAAAACCTGTGTAATTGAAATCTTGGTCAAGAATGCTGGATTGCTCACATCCTGCATTGTCATCATCTCAACAAAGTTTGGAAGTGGTAAAGTCGTCAGTGAGCACCACAGCCTTCCACATGTTTGAGTACGGGCTTCACTTTAGATTAGGACTTGTAAATATCTCTTCATTTACAAAGATACATTATATGGTTTAGGATGTCTGAGATAATTGGAGTCTGGAAAATCATACCAGGAAAATATTACAGATGCCTGTTAACCTTTTCCTTGGATATGCGTCATTGGCAACAGAGAATGGAGGCTTAGATAGATGCACCTTTTGCTTTAGCCAAGTATTCATTTTCTTAATGCCTAGCAGGTTATTAGCAGTCCATGTGGACTCTCACTGCTGTATTTTTCAGGAATAGATGAAGTTCAGGTGGTTCTTATGGCTTGAGTTAAAGTGGTTTTAAGTTGAGGGAGGGAAGATTTAGGCTGGATGTCAGGGGGAAGTTCTTT
>JAOWBP010003503.1:24546043-24567102 GCA_028571105.1 Tragopan temminckii
GGGTGAGATGGGCTTTTCTCTAAGCTATTCCTCTGCGCTAGTCACATTCTTGAAGGCTAGCACTGGAGTAGCAGCGGTGCTGGCAGAAGTCAGATGGTTGCATTCGCAGTGGGCACCTCCCTGTTTTATAAGCAATTCACTGGGTAGAAGTTTGCAGAAAGACTTACTGTACCCAGAACATTCTCCAGATGATTATGCGTTCAGTTACATGAAGTTCAGTCACACAAAGCACACGTAACAGCATGGTGTGGTGATCTCTGTGAGAGAACGCCGCACCCTCTGCCTCAGAATTTGTCCTGTTCAGTTCCTCCAGACAGAACTGGGCGCTCCTATCCGGGCTCAGTACTCATAGCTACTAAAGGTCCTTCAAAGTGGGTACAAAGCAGGTGCCTGCACTCAGCCGTGCAGCCATACTGTGCAAGCAAACTACCGTAAAACAGCAGCAGGATGGTGGATGGAGGACCTGTTTTCATTTTTGACTTGTTAACCACAGAATCACAGAAGGCTGAGGTTGGAAGGGAGGCCATTGGTCCAGTTCCTTTGCTCAAGCTGCTAAATTCAATTATTTGTATAACTGCGTTTAGGCAGAACATGGTGATGTTTTGTTTTCCTAAGAGGACATTTTTAGGATCTGCCATAACTTTATTTCAGTATTTTACCAGTGGTTGGATGAACCTTCTGATAATGACTACCTGAGTACAGTGCAAAATCAGAAGAATCTCCTGCAACCAATTTGCCTTCTGTCAAACAGAGATGTTTTGCATAAAATCTGGAGGGATCCAGAGCTGTAAAGAACTGATTTATAGTGAACTGGAGGTCTTAGTTGGGCAGGAGAAGCTTTCTGGGTTAGCACAAAGCTTCAGAAAACAGAGTATGGGAACTCTGGCTCTCTATTCTGACATTTTTTCCACAACAGTTCCTGGAGGAAAATACAGTTCGTGAAGCATTAAGCCTGCAAATTAAATGAGATATGTTGTGTCATCTGTGCAGTCAAGAATAGGGTCACTCCTTACATAATACTGCAGGCTGCTCTTACAGAAATAAGTGATATTTCTGGATCAAAACAGTTCAGGTTCTGCTTTCCAGGTCTTGCTGTTGTGCAGATATTAAAGGATGAAAGAGGAGTGGGATACGTGTTTTATTACACACTACAGAGAAACTCTCTGCAGTCATACAGCCAAGTTTAAAGTTAAATTCAAATGGAAAACAATTTGCATAGAGAAAAATTACACATTACAAAAGGTAACGCTTCCCAGACAAAGCTGCTGCAGATAGAGATTTCCTCATCATCCTTGGAAGTAGAGGGGCTCTAGAGAAAAGATGAGTGGAAAGGAGTCAAGAAAGGTCTGTTCAGCAGCTCTTCCCAGGGAGCTTGACCAGACTCAGCTCTGGAGTGAAAAATGGCTGACAGAGCCCTGAACTCATGTGGCGGCTGTACAAAGCCCTGAGCTACCGTAAACAAGCGTTAGGACAAGTCCTTCTCCTCAGGGCTGCTCTCCAGGAGTTCATCTTCCAGTCCGTACTCGTATCTGGCATTGCCTCAGCCCAAGTGCCACACCTTGCATTTGGCCTTATAAAAAAAACCTCATTAGATTCTCATATACACACTTTTTGAGCATGTCCAGATCCCTCTGGAGGGCATCTCTCCCTTCTGTTGTGCCAACTGTGCCACTCAGCTTGGTGTCCTCAAACATCAGGAACCAAACAGCACATGCAATCCTAGTGAGCTCCAGTGAGGAAAAGATTTTGAATTGAAGTTGCTCTATGTATTGTTTATCCAAAACTGATTATATCAACACAAAGGTACTTTGTGGGTTTTTTTTTTTTTCCACTGCTTTTCAAAAATCTCTTCTAATTAGCACAGCCTGAGATAGCATTTAACAGCATCTAGCAGCTGAACAACCCTGATGATCACCTCCAATTAAAGGAGATTAGATGAAACCTGAAATTTTGCCTTATTTACTTGAGATGTTTGATTCTTTTTATCTCTGGTCCAAAGCCCACTAGAGTCAAATAAATATTTCCATTTCTTTTAGGCTTTTGTTCAACGCCTTTGCCAATAACCATTTAGTCACAGGCTGACTGCTAGCATGTGTAATCAAAACAAACCTTGCAACTGGATGCTAAATAGTATTTGTGGGCAGCAGGGACTCAGCAGACTTTCAGGCAAGAGACAGAGGCTCTCTAGATCACTCCTGAGGTCCCTGGCAGGGTAAAGGCAGTGCTCAGCCACTGCTATCAGTTGGAAAGTTTTTTTGTCCATTTTAGCCAGGTTTTATTACACCCATTTATAAGTGGATGAACTCCTACAAAGACAAAGTTCGTTGCTCTATTTATTTTTCCACTATTTCAATGTGTATTAACTTAGTCCCCGCAGTCCTACTGGAAAAGAAATCAATAATCTCCTCATTAACATTCAGATCTATTAATTTCGGCATCCTCTGTGCAATCAGCATCTTTTTCTCAGATTGCACATTGCCCACATTTTGCGCCATAGGCAGCTTTGCAGGAAAAAAACAACAAACAAACAAGATATATTGCAGATAATAGCAGAGACGAAGAAAAGACAAAAAGACCAGGATGAACCTTGCAGCGTTGGCCTCCTGAGATGGGGCAGAAGGTGAGCCAGCACTACTTTGTCCCTGTGATTATCGTTATCAGAGTTTTTAGGTTCGGGGATTTTAGTAGATTTTTTTTTTTTCTCCTATACAAACAATACTAAACATAGAAGTAAAGTCTTGATCTTTGCTTAAAATGACTAATTAGCCACAGATCACATCCTTAGAAATGATTCTTAATGCTTATTGAATGTGCATATTGGAAGGAAACAAAACTGAGGCCTGGATCTTGAGAGGAATCACATAATTACTTTGGGGGAGTCTTAGGGGAGTGAGAGATCTTGCTGGCGAGGCAGATGTCTGCTTCAGAAGAAAGAGAAGACTTGAATCTGCTCCCACACAGAAGCTGCCCTTTTCCTTCAGTTAAATGTACTGTCCAAGAAAAAACTCTGGGTCACAATCCCATCTTTTTGTGATTACTTTCTTTGTTTGTTTAAGAAAATGTCGGATTTTTTGTGGAAACAGAAAATGATTCCTGCTTTAATAGAATATATCTTTCACTACTACTATCAGCATGAGTCTTCTTTTCCTAGATCATACAGATGTGGATCCATGTTCAGCTACATCTCTGAATGAGACAAGTCTTAAATCAAGGGGGTTTCTGTGAACTCAGTATGTTCCAAGGAGCTCCCACTTTACTGTTACGTTGCATTTCCTCTGCATTTAATCCACATACTATTGATAGCCCTGGCCCCAGAGTGGGGTTGTCTTCTCGGCTGGATTGGGTGGGCTGCGCTTGTGCCAGAAGTACATACTGCTTTTTGTAGGCTTCAAATAAAGAATTGTCACAGAAGATATTATGGCATCTCTGATCTGACTTCCTTCATCCAGCCTCTCCTGGTACAATCTAATCTTTAGTGTTAGCATAGCATACAGTAATTAATACTAATCCCCTTCATGGTAGTTCCACAGAAGAGAAATTCTCTGAATTCAGTTATGCTCTGCCTCCCAGTAACAGCAGCAAGAGCCAGGATCAAGTCAGCCTCTGGGCTAGGATTAGAAACATTTCAAAGTTTTGCTTCAAAATGGAATCCAATGACTTGGTCCACAAAGCCTTTGTTCCCCGCCCCTCTCCTGCATGAACAGCCTACATCCTGTTTGTACCTTCCACAGTTATTAATGAGATAGGAAAATACATCTGCAGTGATGGAAAGTCACAGTGTTGGTGAAGTCTTTTCACTGAAGAGCAGTGCCTGGTGACTTCCTGGGCTGACTGACTTAGTGACATATTCCCAATTTCTCCTTCCTGTCAAATATAGTTGATTTTTGGAGTAAGGGTATCAGGAAGGGTAATTATTATGGAGACTAGATAATTATGATTAATTCTGTTAATTATTATAGTATTGCCTTTAAGAAACAGCATCCTTTCCTTCCAAAGATGGGCTGCTCCTAATTCTGAAGGGAAACGGCACTAAGTAGCTGCATTGTGAAGATATGTGACATTCTAATTCACTATAGGTACCTCACTACAGCTAGCTAATTGTAGAACCAAAGCTCTTGAAGATAAAGATTCTATCTGCTATAGACAATGTGCAATTGTCCTGGATACAGAAAGTATGGCTCATATGCACCGACAGGAAATCCCAGGCTAGACAATCAACTTATGTTTCTGAGTTTTGCTCTGATTTTGCCAAATGGTATCATGATGATGTCTGTGACATGACTAGAGCCTAATGCCTTTTAAAATACAATATGGTATAGCATCTGTCTGCACAATGTGGATAGATCTGAAGCAGTTTTAAATAGCAACAGTCTATTTGCAAGACCATGGAGTTCAGCATGAATTGATTTGCCCAGAATCTGCAAGTGGCTTTCCTTCTGCTGCCAGTATCCAAATTTTCCATCAGCATCCATGTTTACCTGGATCCATGTCTGTTAGCTGCAGCAGAAATTGCAATTACATTCAGATTGGTTTTCTTTTTTCTTTTTTCTTTTTTTTTTATGATTACACTTAAGATCTCTGATTACACAGAATGCTTTATCATCAACCTTTCTACTTCTGTCAACTACAGTCAGAGCTGAAGGAGCTGGTATGTTTGGTCCCAGAATCTGAAAATGCAGAAGCTAAGCAATAAGAACATGATTATATGCATGTTTTCCCTTTCCCACAAAGAATCTGCCTGAGTTTTAAGTAGATCTGGACCAGCAGAGGAATACTTCCAAATATAATGCCAACAGTGTTTGAGTGGAAACAACTCAATGCCATGGGTCATGTAGCTGGCCCAGGGCCTCACAGCCTCTTTGCTGCCTCCTAAAACAGCTTTTGATCCCCAACTAATTCTAAGCTGTTCTATATGTGAGAAAAAAAAATCTCTTCCCAGCCCCTCTGAAGACTTGTAGATGTTCTTTGATCTATGTACCTGCCCATTTCAATGACTCCATCATGTTTTTACTCACTCTTGAACACTGGAGTCTGAAGGCTTCATGTGAGACCAGAAATGTGATTCTCTATTCTATTCCCGCAGTTGTGTTTCTCAGTGCTCATTCTTTCCTACACATCACTGTTCCTGAGAAGGTAGTACAAGCTATGTATTTATTTTAAAGGAATAAGATAAAGAGTTGGGAATAGATCATCTTTTTCTACAGGAAAGGCTTAACAAGGAGACAGGGAACTTCTTGTCCTACTACTTTTTGCATGTGGCTTTGATTACCAGCATGAGACTGGCAAAGCTTTAGGCATTCCTGCCAGACCTTGATGAAAGGGAAAATGTGGGTTCTAACCTGTGCTATCTGAGCACGCAGCAAAATCCTAGAGTACAGCTGTCTCCTGTCTCTCACATCAGCCAGACAGTATGAATGCTAAGTTTACCTCATCGCTTCAAAGTTATGAGTTTTGTTTATTGCTAGGTTAAGCTCAGTTACGAGCTTGCACTAGATCATTTGGGATTTAACTATAAGAGGAAAAGTGGGGGTGGGACGTGCAAAGACACGTCCTCAGTATTGGCTGATATTTTCCCTCTTCACCAACTGAAATTGCTGAGGTCTCCAGAGGAACTGAAACTGCTGAGATCTCTGCAGCTGCACCTTTGTGCTCCTGCTCAACCCTTTGTACACTTCAGTCCCACCATCACTTTGCTATTAGCTACAACATGGAGATGTGCAGCTTGCTCAGACAGACAGACTGGAAAGCCATTTTGCCACAAGCTTTTCTTTCCCACTAGTGAAGTAACATGACCATTTAACTATGAAGTCTTGACCTCAACATTTGTCAAGAACCTTAACGTTCACTTAATATGTCAGTTTTCAGTGTACTCTCTGCTTTTAACTGGAAGTACTTCCAGCATGAGTCATCGTAAGTCACTTCAACACAGGTACAGTCTACATACTTCTTTTGTTTAAGGGCCTTGCACTGCTCCTCGTGTGTCCCCCAAACCATTGCTGAAGCACCGCACTTAGTGACGTGGAAAGGCAGGCAAGGTAGCTGCATAAAAAAACAAGCTGTCATATCACACCCTTCCTCCATGACAAGATCTTCCCCAGATCTTCTACCACATCTCAATGCAGGAACCTCTTGTGCTCTAATGTTTCCTGTGTTATTTGTCAAACAACTTCTTCATCTTCCTCTTTATTTTGACAAACAATTTTGTAGAATCCCCTAATGTCCATACTTCCCAGTCCCTTGTTTTTCAAGGCTGGTTCTGTAAATAATTAGCAGATGATCCTTGCTCTGCAAACTCATCTCTCTCTTTCTGCTGTCAATGTTACTCTGCTGTCATACTTGCACTACATTTCCCCAGCCCCACAATCCTGCAGTGTGTGTTCCATCTGACAACACCTACAGAAACTGAATTACAGGAAGAAGTGTTTGTGACACACCACATTGCATGAAACTGGGCTAGCATTACATAGCTCTTCATGTTGCTCTCCATTACAGTTTGTCTGGAGGGAGGATGACCCAAGGCTTGTAGAAGAGGGCAGATAAACAGACTCCAGAAGGAAATAAGGGATTATGGGAAGAAATATCTTTCAGATTGGTGGATTCACTGATGGACCGTTTTTTTACTTTGAAGATCATATATGCAGAGGAGACTGTGAGAGCACACATGCATTAAGAGATACTGAAATCAGTGGTTTTCAGTTCTGTACTTAAACAAAAAAATCAACCTTTTTGCTAATGCAGCAATAGGGCTTTACTCACAAAACTGTAAATTAGAGAGGCAGATAATGATAGGAGTAGATATTTCTTCTGGTAAAACTTCAGACAGCCGTTGTTTGTGAATGACTAACTTAGAACATGTCCTATAGCACCACCTAGCAGGCTAATTTAAAAGCGGCCTGTATCCCTTACTCCCTGACTAGGAGTTGCTTATACAACAGACATAGGCTGCATTCCATTCTTTCATCTTCCATTCTGTAGCAGCTGCTTCTTAAAACCAGAATTATGTCAGCCTGGTGCTTAGAAAAGCTGGGACCTCTACTCTCCATAATCACGTTTATGATGAAGCATTTAAAAGAACCTACACTATTAATGCAAACTGAACCAATATCTTGAGTATTTGCATGAGAAACTACTGGCCTCTAGACATCAGCTGGGAAAGGCACCTTTCAGAAAGTACAAACCAATCCAAACATTTATCCATATTCTCCACTAGAGTAAGTGAGTCTTAGCAACAAGCAGGCTTTCAAAATCCATCATCAGTGTGTCTTAATTAGTGTGGAGTACAGTCCAAAGTAGTCCCTCATCATCTGCACTTTTCCTTTGTACTTCTGCATGGAGGATGAGTGTCAGTACCTATTTACAGACGACAAGTTTTGGCAGATGATGGAATTACACACTGAGGCTGCAGACCCATGGCTATTAAAGTTCTCTGCTGATAAAGGGGAAGATGAAGCTCTACTCTCCTTTTTTTTGCTGGCTGCCTCTCACTTTATTAGAGCCTTGGCACTCTTCAGACTTTTCCACGATCCCATTCAAGTTAGTAACTTGTAGAAAATGATTGTGGTTGCTTTTTTTGTTTGTTTGTTTTCACTATGGGAAGTTTTCTGCTGACAGCGAGTTAAAAGCAGGTCATGAAAAGGTCTGATGAATGCCAGATCTGGCAAAAAGCGAGGTTCAGAGGGAGAAAGATGTGGGGAAGGCAAGATCTTTTCTCTGACTTCTCCCTTTGGGTGGCAGCAAACTGCTAATCTGTCCTGCCATTCTGCATAAAACTATAACCTAAGACTAGAACAGCGTCCTCTCACAAAGAAGGGTGTTTTCTTAGCAGTTAGCAACTTGCCTATTGGGAGTTAAAACCAAGGATGCCATTAACAATCTCTGTTCCCATAAAGAGATAAGCTGGCTAAGCCTGGCCAGCTGGGTCTGTGTAGCACTAGCATTTCTATAACACTGGGGACAAGCAGGAGATCACTGAGCAGGAAAAAGATGAGAGTGATATGTTTATTAGGGTACTTTCACAGACGTTGTAGCAGAATATTTCAATCTGAATGAAAGCTCTTACGTTCACAGTCTCAACCCTTTTATCTGAAGATAGATCTCAGACCAAAATTCAAAAATGGGCTTCTCTGCACTGACCAAACCAGGGGACCTCAGCCCTCATCCTGATTGTCCACTCTACCATCACCTTTTTGCCCTCCGTTGTTTCTGCAGCAGAAGGGCCCTGTTAATGGTGTATAAAGAGGGGATTTAAGCAGGATTAACCCATGGAGCTGTAGCACTGAAACATAAGGACACGTATTACAATCCCAGTGCCATTCACACAGTTTTTCCCCCTTGCTGTCACAGCACACAGCTGACGATTCTGAGCTGCAAACCTCGGCTGCCCAAAACCTGAAGAATTCTGCATGAAACGGTGACTTTAACTTCTGAAATGAGGGGAACGCTTCCCTTACACAACACCGCTCTGCACCGCGTGCTGACACCGCACCAGGCTCGGGCCAAGCCGGATGGGGCTGGCACAGCTGTCCCCACGCCTGCAGCTCTTCCAGCTGGCACCGCGGCCCTGCGGCAGCTGCTGCGGGTTTCTGGGCTTCGGGGGGGCGGGGAGGCGGCACGACCCGGGCTACGACGCCTCCGGTAGCCAAGCCACACAGAACGGCACACAGCTCAGAGGGGAAGGGGGGACGTTCTCGCTTTAAAACGCCCCGTTAAAAAGACGAGCCCTATCCCCCGCCCCTTCCTCTTCCGCCCTCCGCCCGTCGGAGCCCCGCCTCGGCTGCAGCCGCGGTGCGGGAGCCCCGGTAGGTGCGGGCGGGGGGAGGCGGTGCCGCCCTTTCGCTGCCGTCGGGGCGGGCTGCCGGCCCCAGGGCACCGCTGCAGCTGGGCGCTGAGCTGTCACCGGACCTCTGCGGGCCGGGAGGGAGAGGGAACGGCTTCTCGGCCGGCTCCAGTTCCGGCCGTGCTTTTGCAGCTGAAATCCTCGTTTTCTCTCACGAATTTGTACGTGCACGCAGTGGCAAAGAGTATTTCAGCTCTTGAGGGAGACGGGCCTATAAATCGTGGTGTGGCTTCACCAGAATTCAGTAAGTGAAGTCAGAGTTTGCGGGGTATGCTCCGGTATAAATCACCACGTGGCTCCTGCTTGCCTTCCTTACGAGTGAGTTGCACAAAGGTTAAGAATGCCACGTGCCTGCGGTGTGATGCTGTGGGCTCTGAGCCTGGGGCGGCTGGGTGCTAACAGGTCCCGGGGGTATTTCTTCCTCTTATCTTTTCATGGACGCTGACCATCACACGAACTGATTACTGATTTCTGCTGGTTGCACTGGGTGCGTGGCAGGACGGTAGGGTGACATCCAGCTAGGGCTGCCCCTCCCTGTGTTGGCATGGCCTTCCCATCACATCCACCTACCGGTCTGCCTTTGCCAAGAGGTCGTTAACTCCCAGGGAATCCTTTGTGTTTTATATTACTATTTTCTGCTTTTAATTCCGCTGCCAAGGTTGTTTTCGCCCAAAAGAGGGTTTTCAGCCAAGCTTTCGGCGTTTTGCAGTGTTTTTCTTAAATAATTTTGTCAAACAAATCAGCACCTCCAGTCCTCTGCGCTGTGTTAGAATGCCACTAGTTATTAAACTGAGGAATGCAAATGTAATGATTGTATACTTACATGCATCATTGTTTCTGTTAAGCACTCAGTGAGTGTTTGGTGCAGTATAAACATTCAAGGGTTCTTCTTCTGGTGAATTTACAGTTTGAAAGGACTTCACGGGAGGGAGCTGTAATAACCTATCATTAAAACGCCGCCTTGAATTTAATCCCTTTCTGCACCCCTATGATTGATACCCATTCGCTGTTGATCATGGCTGGTGTATCCCGGCACATCACACAGTGCTGATTTGTGATGTTACAGCCCCCAGTTGTCTGCTCTACCCTTTGTGGGAGGGTATTGTTCAGCCTGAGTGGAAGAAAAGAGCATATGGCAAAGTTTCAGCTGCTGCGGTACAAAGCACAGCAGCTCAGCAAAACCCAGCTTTGATGGTGCTCTGCACTGAGGCCTCAGTGGTTCCATCCAAACAGTTTCCTTCTGCCACCTCGGCTTCCTGTGAGGACAGCTGGAAATAGCAGTGTCTGAAACAGCTGCAGCAAGATTCTCCCCAGCACATGTGTTAAGGCTCTGAGAGATGAAGCATTGCAAAATGCAGATGGGAACGGACACCCAAGTGTCATTGATATATTTTGGATTTAGGCACCTAATTCATAGAATCATGGAATGGCTTAGGTTGGAAGGGTCCTTGAAAATCATCTAGTTCCACACCCTTGTTGCAGGCAGGGTTGGATTAACCAGTGATTAACCAGTAATTAACCGTTTATTAACTGTTATGACTTTACAGTTGCATCACTTTAGGAGAGGATTCTGCAGCCACTGGGATTTTTTAAGAGATTAGAGCTTTCCTGGGCTCTAACCCATCATATGGCTTGGTCCATAAAAGGAGCTTATACTCCTCAAGGGAAGCAGAACTCTTGAACTGAAGGAGCTGGCAGGTTGGAAAGTCTTTATATTTATCAGCTGATATGAATAGTCACAACTTAGCCATCTGCCCTGAAACAGTTTCTATCTCAGTTTCTGCTCTGAACTGCATGAATTATTTGTCAGACAAATTATTTCAGACAATTTTTTTTTAAGTTGCTCCTGAAAGAATGCTGGTGTTTGAAAATAGCTGTTTGCTGAGTAAGACAGAACCACAACCTGACAGGTGAAATCTGAAAAACTAGAAGAAGGATATGCTGTTCTTTTTCTTTGCATTTTGAAGTTGATTATCCATTAGAAGAAACTCCAGAGGTCAATTCTGTCTCCTGAAATTTTCGAATCAAGATATGATCCCATTTTGGATGTTAAGCTCAAGTTACAGAGTTTAGTTTTGAGGTAACTAAATAAAATTCTTGGAGATATACGGTGGAGGAAATTAGGGTAGATTCATCTAACTATTGTCTCTTTCTGGCTTTAATATCTGCAGTTTGTTGCTGTAGTGGAGTGCAGCAGTAGGACTGTGCTGGCAAGGAGTAGTGCATCGGGTAAATACAGAATGTCTATTGATTGCTGGGAGAAGGAGGAAGTGTGGTGGCTTTATTATTGGCTTTACCACAATGAATTGATTTACTGGAGGAGAGGGAGAAGTTAATTCTTCGTTTCAATTATCCTTTGTTGTTCAGAGGTCCCAAAATTAATGAGTATTGCCTTCTCTGTCAAAGTGTTCTGTGTTTTGTTGATGCAAATGAAGATTTGTTTCATCAGTTATTGTTCTCTGCTGCTTCTTAAGTTGTTTTTAAAATGCTGCAGGGATGCAAGACCCATTTAAGCGCACTTTAATTCCTGATTTTGTGTTACAAACAGGTTAGAATTTGACTATGGGAGCACGGTTCCTGCGGAAGACATCTGTCTGGTTGAAGAAGCATAAGATCACCTTGTTGGCTACTTCTTGCGTGGGACTGTTTGGCGCTAACCTTTCCTATCATGTATTTCCTGAGCAGACATTCAAACTGTTGCACGAGGGCTGGTCAGATGGGCAGCCAGCTGAGCTTTCTCACAGGCTCTGTGCTGTCTTTCAGGATGTCCTTCAAGATACTGCAGTGAAGTCCACCAACTACCAAGCCTTTGCAGCTTCTGGCTTCCACCCGGTCAGTGCTGGAATCCCCTGGCTGCCTGCAGGTTCTTTGGTGGGCATCCCTCCTAATTTTGATAGCACAATTGAGGATAAAAGAGGAATAGTCAACCATGTTGTTGTGATTGGTGGCAAGGAAGTAGACTGGGAAAGCGATGAAGGTGTTGCTTTGAAGGAAGCTCTGACGTTTTCACTTGAAGCACAGAAGTTTGCACTTGCCAGAGAAGTTGTGTATTTGCAGAATGGCAGCCCATTAGCAAGTGCGGCTGTGGCTCCAATGTGCTTAGCTGGTACGTGTCTTTGTGGGACAGGTATAAAGATAGCTCTGGGTCTGTATTCTGGCCCCAGGGTACTTCGCAGCATCTGTAACCTCATAATTGCTGCCGCTGGACTAATCCTCTATTACATTTCTTATGATGCTATGACCTATCACCTGGACTGCAAGGCTGACAGAAATGCAGCTACTGTATCCAAAGACTATGCCAAAGGTGGGGTGGAATTTTATGACAGAATCCTGTCCCGCAACAGGATTCTTCGTGCTCTGATGGGCAAAGAAGGGACAAAAATATATGCCCCAAGTGGTAACCTTTTCCCAAGGCACTGGTTCAGAATAAAGTATACCCCATACACTTACCGAAGAGATTTAATTGTTAATATTTTAAAAGAGCTGCAGGCATAGGAAGGGAGTGCTTGAATTTTAAACTTGTAAATTATGTATTCTCTTTGGAACACTGCTGTGCTGCTTTTTTTTTTTCTTCTCTGTGTCTTCATTAGAATTTTGGGGTTTATTTTTGCATATAGTTTGGAAGGAGTTATTGCACATTCCGTGAATAAAGAATTCTCTCTTAAAATATTAAAGAGTTGCTTCAAAAGTGTTCCGCTCTGTGTGCATCTTAAATCACAAGACCACTGAGGAAGGGAGCTGCTCAGATGCTAATCTGGAACTTGTGCTGTTCTGTTCCCCCTTACTGCCAGTTCCAGGCTGGAAAATGGAAAGTGTAAAGTCAAACAGAGTTTTGGGATCATTATCATTTAAACATGGGTAGTTTTGTGCATTTTTGCCATTACTCCTATGTTAGAGCCCTAAGATGTTGAAACAACTGGGAGTCTGTGTTGTTCAGTTACATAAATACTGAGACACAGCACTCATGTTCTGTGTAAGTTCTTAGGCTGTGTAAATTCTTACAGTACAATCACTATTCTTCAGTAGGACAGGCAAATTATGCTGCTGTTTACACAAATACAGCTAGATTATTACAGCACCTGTAGCTTAAATCTGGTTTCATCAGGATGTCACTGTGACTACAGTGAGGATGAGTGTCCCAACAGCAGGAGTATGAAACCAACATCTGCCATAAGTTGGGTGTTTTCTCACAAGTGGATCGTGCTGTTCAGAAGAGGAATTTCAGTTTGCTTTGGTATGGCTTTTGTTTCATTTTAAAATACATCTTGATTTTTGTCAACTTTTATGTCAAGGAATAAAAACAAGGTCAAAGAAGTAAGTCTCTATCCATCACAATAATAAGTCTTGTCAGTGTTTACTGAAAGTATCACCAAGTTCTGTTTTGCTTTGGATCACGTATTGACATAAAGTTGATACACTGACAGCTGGGGCACTGGTCTTGCTTTACATTGGTTAAGCTGTTTGGGTTTCTGCTGTGTGATGGGTATTTTTCTGAACCATCTCTGTGTTTGTCCTTGAAGCATCAAGTCGTGAGATGCCTCTTAGGTTCTTTCTGGCTGTGGGACATAGGTTTATTGTTCTCTTGACCTTTCTGAAAGAGTTTGGCAGAATCTCCTGTGGAATAAAGAGACTTTACTTTCAGGCTGCAGCTTTTCAAAGCTCCAGGCTGAATTTTATTTGTCTTTTCTTCCAGGTAAATCCAATATAAAAGGTCAAGATAGAGTTTTGCTGGTTTAGTAATGTAGTGGCTCAAGGCTGGAATATAATTCCTGTTTTATGTAGTCTGTGAGTTCAATTCATCTTCATGCTACTCCATTAAGTCTGAATTCCATTAAATAACACAGGAGAGAACTTGGCCCACTTGTTTGGCTTAAGGAGTTGCTACTACGTAAAGAGTGCAGAGAGGAAATAGAGTCCTTATTTAAGATTTACAGCAGTAGCAATTTAAAACAAAATTTAGTTTAAAAAATCTACCAGTCCTTGCTGCTTTTCATCAGGGTGCCTGCAACTGGTGCTGTTATTTGACATTTTCAAGCTGTGAAGCCCCAATAATGCTAATGGATTTTGCAGTTGTGCTCTTTGCATTACTCTTCCAGCTGGATTCTCCAAGCAGCTTCAAGTATCTGTAGGTGCTGTGTCAGATTTAGCCTTCTTTTAACTTGCTGTGGCACATTGGTGTCAGTGTGGGATTGCAGGCTAGTTGTTCTGAGGCATACTCTCTTGCCTTCTTAAGAGATGTGCTTACCAAGGGCTTGCACGCCTGAATCTCTGTATAGTCAAGCTCCTATTCTATAGCCAGCTATGAAATCTGGAAGTGTAGTCCTGTCAACAGAGAAGTGTCCAAATCACAACTGCTAATTAAGAGTTACCGTAATTTTGGGAAGCATGAATTGTCCTGCAAATTCAAGTATATGGCCATGAAAATACTCGTGCAAAATCTTACAGTATTGCAAAAATAGAAAAATGATGAGGAAAAGCAAGTTTATTCAGTGGCCCAGACTCAGTTTACGGATAATGTCGTAGTCTCCAATAGTTCTGAAGCCGAAACTCAGAGAAGTTCAGGAAGCCACTTTGTGGTTTCTCTTACAGCCCTCAGATGAGACAGATGTGGTGCAGGTTTTCATGCAGAAAAGCAACATAAAATGTAAAGCAAAGGGAATTGCTAGGAGGCTGATATAAGAAGTTTCAGCCAAGCAAGTGCAAAAGCCAGAGTGTGAATGAAATAATGAACACTCATAAAAATGGATATTGACTCTTTCTGTCTGGTGCAGTAAATCGATTAGAGCATGAAGTATGAGGAGAAAATGACCACAATGAGTTGCTAGTTTAAATGTACACACAATCTCCTTTAAAGAGAGGTTTCCCTGACATGTTTATTTAGTCTGTTATCCTGAGTTTCTAGATAATTAGAGAAACTAAAGAGAAAATGGTATTTGTAACATAATTTTTATATAAATGTAATGTTCGCTGCTACATAAATCCTTAGAGGATAATGGTGCAGGAGATGAGAGCTCCATGGATGCTTTGCTCAGAATTCCCACTGGCATGGAGAAATGCAGCTTTTCTTTCCCCATCCTAAGAGTGATGGTTACTTGTCACGGAGGTGCCTTCAGCTTGTTTAATGGTCAGGAAGGTAAAGCGGACGGAAGCACAGCAAGACTGAGAGCTGAGCAATTTTCTTATAGCCAGGCAAATAGTAGAAATAATCTGATTTAAAGTCAGTTTTGAATTGCCTCCTTATGTCGCTTACAGGGAGAAGCAGCTTCAGAAGTGGCTGAAGTGAAACCTCTGTCTAGCTTGCATGCGAATAACGTTAAGGGTATTGCTATGAGGGCTTCAATTGAAGCACAGTATCAATTTAGACAACAGCACCTCTTATCACAACAGAGCACTGTTATCACCTCTTTTCACATTACAGTGGCTTCCAGAACCTGACAGATAGGACGATGAGTGCTGACTGGAGCCCACTGCCCTACAGGGTATGCTAGTGGTGGTGAAGAAAGTGAGGCTGGGAGCCGGGCTCCTGCTTTGCAGTTTCTGTAACAGTTGTGAAACATCCATTGTGACAAAGTGTGGCTTGGGTGGGAGTGAATTAAAATGTATGAATCGAGTCATCGCCCTCTGACTGAATCACAGGCAGCTTTCATTAAAGGAACAAATGCAGAGAATCTACCCCAGAGTGAGTAGTGCCATGGACAGCAGTTGTAGGCATCACTAAAACAACTGCAGGCATCTCCAGTATGTGGGAATGCAATGCCTGGCAAGCACTGAGACAAGTATTTGGGCCACATCCTGCAACTGTTATCTGCTCTTGTTCATTAGAAGCTTCACAGAGCAGGTGTGATTACATTAGTATAAATATGATTCAGTTGCAGACAGCCTGCTGTATGTGTGTGCACCATGTTCTGCCTTGATTTCATTCATCTCAGCTGGAAGTGTGTCTGGGAAAGGCAGAATGCACTGGTAAGTAAAGGGATGCTAATGTAGGAAGGCATCACTAAGATTTCAGGACAAGGAGAATGCTTGCAGAGAAAGAGAGGAGCTGAATTTGGTTCGTGTCACAGCTAGACTTAAAAACAGTGTCCTGATTCTCTAGGAATTGTTAGACAAGTGAAATCTGGAGGAGGTGAAATGTGGATGTTGGTGGATATTAGCTGAACTTCTTTTCCACTGAGAGTCTATCAGTTTGTTTAGCAAAACAGAATACACTCAAGCTGCTCTGCCACATCTGTAAAGTGGAGAAAATTATTAAAACATGGCAAGAAATTAGTCTGTGTTTCCCATCTGAAAAGAAAAAATCTTTTTTTTTTTTTTTTTTTGGATAAGGTAACCTGTCAATTTCACAGCCAGACATCAGAATTCTCCAGAAATGCTCTCAGTTTCCTCAGTCAGACAGAGATTGCCATGATCACAGAAACCAGGAGCTTTCTGTGCGCTGCAGCTCACATGTGAACAGGGCATGAGTTTAAAGGGAGAGCCCTCATCAAATTGTGCTTCCTAGCAAGAGGGAATCTTTATTCCATCTTCTGGAAGTCAGGCCATTCTTCTATTGTTTGCTGAAACAATTTTCCACTGGGAATGTTGTTGCTGCTTTATTCTCTTCCTTTGCATTTCCCCTTGCCCTGCTGCTCTAATTGCCTCTGCTGACTCACTTTGCAAGCTGCTGCAGCTCATTCACATAATTTAGGAACTTATTAAGCTCTCACTTGCTACTTGCACTTTCATTTGCACTACCTACTTGCTCCCACAGTGCTTGCTAGCCAAAGACCACAGCAGCTTGAACTTCTCTTTTGTTTAATTAGGTTTAGACTACCTTTTTTTTTTTTTTTTTTTCAAGGAAAAATGCCTTTAGCTAACTGAAAAATAAGTAATGTGGTTAAAAACCTTCATGTTTTGGCTATGAAAAAAAAATAATAACCTTGCTTTTGAATTTTCCATTTAGCATTACATTTTACATTTAACATTACATGTATTTCTTGCTTGCAGTCACTGGCACCTAGTTCACTTTTGATCTTAGTGCCATTTGGCAATTTTGAGATGCTGCTGTCCTCTCTGAGCCCCTAGAAGAGGACTCGTAAAGCCCTGTTCCTGAAGGTTGCAGGGAACTTCATGTACTGTTGTGGTTGGGTGATAGAATCTGGCTTGAGAAATAATAACTGGTGTTGTGCCATTATGTGCTCGTACTGATGTTGACCAGGTGTGTTGGCGTTACAGCTTGTGTCAGCTCTGTGCCATGCTGGCTCTGCTGGTCCAAACACCCTGTGCTACTCTTATTTCCAGCCTGAGAAAAATGGAATTTTGCAGAGTCCCTTCACCACAAATAAAACTGTCATATGCTGTATATCACCTGAGACTGAAGCCGTAATTTGTGATATGAAAACTAGAATGTGCCCAGAAGTGAAAATTAGTAAATCACTCCACTGTAACTATAAAGAAATGTGATGAATGAGGAAGTGAAGACAAAACTGTAATCTCTTTTACTATTGTAAAGCTCAATTCATTCTTAACAAATGAACGGGGAGATTGAAAATTAAGATCAAGCTACACTGTAAATAACAATGCCAATTTTTATTTTTTTTTTCTTCATTTCCTGACTAGACTGGAGGCATCTATACATATTTTAGAAAACAGAGCAGAGAAAGAGTTACTCTGTAGAAAGTTTTCCTTGTAAGATCTTTTCTCAAATGGGATGAGCTCCACTGCCTCAGTGGCTGCGTTATAAAAGCGTGTTATATAATTCTCTGTAGATACCAATAGACAGATGTATTTATGGGTTTTGGAAACTTCATGTAATTTAGGCATAAAACTTGAAGTGTGTTTTGTAGTTCCTCATTAATAATAGTTGAGAATTATGCTCATCTAAGGCAGCACACATAAATTCTTAATGTTCAGACATTCATTATATGCCTATGATGGTTAGAAGTTGCCATAGGAAAATAAAAGCCCATGTTCCCAAAAGTTTTTATATATTTTTATATATATACATATATATATATTCTTCTTAGCAATATGGAAAATTGTATTCATTCTCTAACGCTTCTTTCCTCTCTGCTTCCTTGTTCTTCTTCTACTTTATCTACTGAAGCAGTTCTGAGTATTGAAAAAGTCAAATCAGAAATGAGACAAACATTTTATCGATACAGTTTTCATTGAGCATGCTGTCACCTTATAATGGTAAATGCTGAAGCCATCTTTTTATGGTGGTTATAAATCCAGAGAATTTTTTGTAATCACAGTTTATTGATCTTAATGTTTCCTTGCATCATGTGCAAAGCTGGCTCTGGCATAGTTGCAGGTGGATAGATGAACACAGTGTGTGCATGTTGGCTTTAAGCCTTCAAAGCAGGTGAAGGCAAAAGTTTGTTTTTCCTTACCTTCCTGCACAGGACATGGTTTGTGTTGCAAATCTCATCAGAATAAAAACGGCAATAATATTTTATAGGATTTTCTGTGTATTTGAGATTTCTTTATGTGAGCGTAAAAGGAAAAAGTCTTATCTGAAAGTTAAGAATGGATGGATCACAAAAGGTAAATTTTCTTCTGGAGTCACGGGATGACCAGATCTTTTTTTAGGGGAAGAAAGAAAAGCACAAATGTGATGCCACGTTCAGAACAGGCAGTTCAGCTGGGACACGCACTTACTGCTCCTTGACCCAGATACAGAAGTGCTTGTACTGTAGAAGTGTTACATGGAGAGCACAGAGGTAAGTTTTCCTGAAATGAGAATTTCCCAAATTATATCATGGCTGTCTTTGAAATCTCTTATTCTGGGACTGGAACAGGGCTGATGCAGCTTTGAACCCTTCAGAATGCTGTGTGTGTGTGCTGTGGGAATAGATGTGTCAAAATTCTTTCCCTTTGCACTGAACATTTTCATCTTGAATTTTCAAAGCTGACATCTGGTATGAAAGAGTTGGTGCTTACCTGGTATTTCGTGGGTATCAGATGGAGGCTGGCTTCAGCTGAAATTGTGGGAGTGAAAAGCCTCTGAGAAAAAAAACAGACCCTACAACACTGTCACACTGCTTTTAATCTTGCAGAGTTTCACCTTAGATGGTGTAAAATGAGTCAATATTGATGGCACTAGTAGAGGCACTGATGTAAAACCAGATGTGGCTATGTAGTGCTATAAACCGGTGACTGCCAATCAGTGGGCATCACCCAAGCACTCTGTTAGGTACGCAGCTCCAGTGAGCTGCTGCTGGACCTGGGAGGGGGTCTGTCTGTCTGTCTGTCTGCTTTGAGCAGCCTAAAGCTGTGTGGCGAGGATCAAACCCATCCCAAAGGGCAGCTGGAATGTCCCTTCAGCACATGGCTGGAGGATGTCATGCTGCGCTCATGGTGTGCTATTGTGCATGTCAAGGTGGTTGAAGACCTACGTTAAATCATCTCTTTGGGTTTACAATTTGTAGGTTTCTACTATGATTTTGGTGAGATTAGTTTGAGAATGGTGTTGTAGGCAAGGACAAGAATCCCCTCCTTGTGTCATGGTGCGAAGGAAGTGCAGGAAATGTGGGGCTGGAAGGGAAAGACATGAAGAGTACTGAGATGGGTTCCTGAATACGGGGGAGCCTGGGCTGTGTCATGCAATCCAAGGAACATTTGCATCATATGCTCGCTAGATCTAATGTGGAAAATGTCCTTGCAAAGTAAGAGATTGAAACCAAGTAATCTCCCAAAGGGCATGACCTAACATAAAGTAGTAACTGACTGCTATTTGGATGGGTTATTTTCTGTGTTCCTTCTGCTTGCTTTTCAAGTCTTACTTTGTCTTTGACTTTTTTTAAAATGTTTGTTTCCTAGAAAAGAAAAAAAAACAACAAACCAAACCACTTTTATTGTTATTAGAAGAAGCTAAAGAGGGTAAAGAAACTGCTACATATTTCATTACGATCCAAAAAAATCCTTCCAAGGACTGTAGAAGAGAAGTATTGTCACTTCATGTGTGTTGTACAATTTTCCATCTTTACAACTTTATTTGTTAGCACTTTGTAACTTCCTTTAAGTTAGGCTCTCTCCAGGTTACCACAGAGCATGCGATATACATTTTCAATTGCAAAAACAGGTTGCCTGAAAACTGGTGTGTAAAACAAAGATCATGTTGTCACTGTTTTATTTGCTATCACTTGATGTGTGCGTCCATCAAGCCATCGTGAACTCATCAAGAGCTTTGTATCTCAGCTAGTAAATGTTCTACCTTGCAGCTCATGAATTGCTCCACAGACTGCCAGCCGTAAGCCAGAGATTCCCTAATTTAGGAAGCAGCCTGTTCTGTTCAATATCCCTGTGAGTAACTTAGAGAAAGTAAACGCAGAGTTTTCTCCATGCCTCTTTGCTGCTGCTAATAGATGATTTTATGGGCCAAAGAGTGTTGATCCATCAGGCAGAGAGCATCCTACATAAGAGTCTTAGTGTCAGATGTGAACTTTGTGTACCTCTTGGCAGGCAGTCACATGAGCATTGGCAGCAAGTCGTGGTGAGCATATGTGCTTGAGTAATTCCTGCCTAATGGGGGACTGCTTGACGTTCTCTCAGAAAGATAACTTTTTTTTCAGGAATTCAGTGAAGTACATTTTGAGGACATGGTTGCATTTTGTGGAATTAGCCGGCAGTGTTGCTTTGCAGTGTGGAATTCTGTGGTCCAGCTAGCATTATGTCTGCTGCTCATAGTCCTTGTTGGCTTGCCAAGTGCCAGGGCCATGCTGGTAGAAAAACCATTGTAGCCAAAGGGCTTTATAAGTGGGAGTCTGACTGAGGGAAAGGGAGACTGACCCAAGAGTGCTGTTAGCTCTTAGAACAGATTGAAGTCTCCACACTGCCACAACTATGAATTATTTAGTTACCACAAAAGGATGACATGTCACTTCAGTCAATGGGTTTTGGCCAGATTGGAGGTCTGGCTTTGCTTACAGACTGGTGTAAGGTGTATGCTGCAGGTATTTCATCAACCGAGATGCTTTCTTTGGCCCAGTGGACTCTGGCCCTTTAGCAACATTCTGTTTCTCCAGAAAGAACTGAATCACCTGTTGGTAATAAATACAATTTTTACTTCTGCTAAATCTGCCATTCAAGAAGATAGTGCCAAACAGAGAACTGAGTATAGATCCAAGGTTTCTACTATGCACAGTCCCTGGTTGTATGGGAACTGCTGAATCACGGCCTGAACCTCTGATTGATCACCTGGTGCGAGCAGTGAGTCAGCCATGGGAGCACAGGTGAAGGC
>JAOWBP010003503.1:24613272-24628337 GCA_028571105.1 Tragopan temminckii
GTATTGTATTGTATTGTATTTTTTTAAAGGAAGGGAGGCATCATCTGCAACTGTACTGTCACCTACAGCAAACTGGTCTGGAGGTAAAATGAGTGATCCCTCTCTCCCATCAAAATCCTAAGGGAAGATATGGGATTGCATGGATAGATGTCATTCTACCTTGTCTGTCTGATTCCAATGTAACACTGTCCTATAAATACTGCTGATCTGCAGGTCAACATTCCCTTTGGATATGCTGGAAATAAATTATTCAGGCATTGCTGTAAGTGAAAAGATATACTTAAAAAAAAAAAAAAAAAAGTCTCAGATACCTGTAAAAATTACAGAGATGTTATTAACCCAAATTTTCCAGTCATTTCAAGTCAAAAAATCTGTAATTTTCTTCTTAGGGTTAGTTTAAGACCTCATGTGTTCAGTAATTCTTGATGATGAGCTGTCAGAATTAGGACCTATACAAGAGTAATCTTCCTACTCATATGAAATCACTTCAGATTATTCTAGGTGTTTGATGAGCCTTTGACTTCTGATATCATAAAAAAAAAAAATGACCTGTGAGTTTTGCACTGTGTGCTAGCTTCAGTTTCAGTAATTATAGGATTGCTGCAGATGTGAGACATTTTCCGTTCCTACAAGACTCCATGTCAAGAACCAGTATCATTTTAAAATATGTTGTGTGGTTCAGATATGTTACAGGCACTAAAGATCAACAGGCTCTATTGCACCTCTGGAAAATAAATAAATAAATAAATAAAAGCTACATTCTCCTCTAATCTTAATGTCTGTTTACTTACGGTTAGTTAAGTGGAGAAAGAATCTTGGCAATTTGCAAACTGAAAGGTGTAAAAATTGCATTGTCATGACCTTGAATAACTTGCTGCTTTTTTCATATCTAAATTGTCGTTGCAGCTCTAGAAGGAGACATCAGTAAGTAGCTCTTCTCTTGATGTATAGCTGCAACAACAAATTGTAATATTTTTTTTTTCTGCTTTATAACATTTGATCAGTGGAGAATCATTTGCAAAACAAGATTACAATAAATATTTGATTTAGGTTGGGTGTAGTCATCAACTCCCAAAGCAAGCTGCAGAAACAAGCATGTAAATCTAGAGATTTCAAATGTTTTGCATAGAAAATGTGCCAGTTGGTTTGCAGTTTGCGTTGGCCTGAATAATCTGATTAATTTTGCTATTAACCCACCCCTTTATTTTTGCCCTTGAGGCTGTGACACAACACACAACAGCAAATCTCCATTCTTAGTATGGGAGGTTTACTTCTACTGTGAAAGGCAGCTCTAGTCAGTGCTGGGATGAAGCCAAAGCCTTCAGAAAGTGAGAGCTGCTGGGTGAAGATTGTACTGCTGTTACACCCCCTTCGCCCCCTTCCCACTGCCTCAAAAGCAGAGGATATAAAACAAAAAGATCTGCATTCAGATATCATCACACACTACTACCTGTGGAAGAACTGCTGTGCTGGATTGTTATCATAGAATAGTTTTGAGTTGGAAGGAACCCTTAAGAGTCATCTGGTCCAACTCCCCTGCATTGAACAGGGGTACCTACAGCTTGATCAAGGTGCTCAGAGTCCCATCCAGCCTGTCCTTGAATATCTCCAAGGATGAGGCATCTACTACATCTCATTACTGAGACTGTTTATCTTCAAGCTGTACACCAGTTCATAAAATGCCTCTATACTTTAGATAGACAAATGTGTTTCTGTGGTCATTGTTCATGCTGAAGCTTCGGGCTTTGCGTCGTTTTGTAGACAGTCATCACGTCCATTTTATGTTCAGCATGCCACATAGGGAGTTTGCAACAGCAGTTCCTATACATCTCACTATTAACTTTTCCAAGTATACATGAAGAAAATTGTGGGCTTGAAAAAAAATGTCTTTCCAAGCAGCATTTACTGAAGCAACACAATCTTCTTTATTTTTTTTAAGTCATGCATTCATTCTTTCATTTTCTGGAAAAGATGTTGCTGGTGGTTTATTCACACCCAAGAAATTGCAATTATTCAGTGAGCTGAGATGGACTCTTTTCCTCCCTGGTTAAGAAGTTGTCTCATAAGTAGAAAATTTACATTGCTGTCACTCACCAGCAACAGTGGGTCAGTCGCTGTGTACCTGCATTGAAAGTAAAGTTCTGTTTGGGGGAAGAAAAAGATTTTGAATAGGCCATGCTTTTTTGATAACACCACGCTATGTGTGTGTTGGAACAGTGAAATAAAACCTGGTCCATAGGCTGACAGTCTGTTCTGTTAACATGCGGCTGCTGAAATTGAGCAGTGGGGAGTTTATTGCTTGAAGATTACACTAACAGCAGAAGATGGATCACAGGCTGTTCTCCATGCCAGGGTGTGCGTGGGGCTGTGAATGGCAGCCTGTTGAGCAAGGGGCAAAGTCAGAATGGGAGACAGCATAGAAATTCTCATTAGAGATACATTCTGCAGCAGTAGCACTTGGGGATGACTCTATAGCCCATCCTCAAGTGAATGAGAGAAGGAATAAGTAGTTTCTCATAGGAAATAAAGCTTATTTTTACTGAAATGTTCTGGTGACTGTGGGCTCTCTGAAGAAAAATTTTTCTTAAACTCTCGTATAGTTTAGGGACTTGCATTATGGAACGCTGAGAGGTTACAAGTCACGTTCAGTTAGACCTTGTTGAATATGGTACTGAATGATTTCTTGTCAGCATAAGATGTACATCACAATGACAGTGAATCAGTGAAAAAATTTTTAGGAAAAATCAATTACTATTAATTCATGCAGATGCAGAATTAAATGATGGGTAATTCAATCTATTCATGGATAAAATCTTAGCTCTATTGACAGTGCAGAGAATTTTGCCATTGATTCCAAAAGGTGTGGAGTGACGAGCATTTTAAATATATATTCAAGCTAGTGTACGCAAATAAAGCAAGTATTCTTGGAATAAATTTGCCAGTTAGTTCCCTGAAATATTTGTTGCTATTATACCTATACATAATTTATTGTAAAATTTGTTTACATGTGCCATGTTGGAAAATGAAACAGTGTGAGAGCAAAGAACATTATAGTTTCCCTGTTATAGAAAAGAACAGATTCCAAGGAGGCTTTTTTATTCCTGCTGTATTAAAAGTGATAAGTTAAATACTTGGACCAAAGTGCCTTTATAAATGTATACAGCAAATACAATACTCATTGAAACTCCTAACTAAATATTGATCATTATCTCCCTCATTAAGGACCACTCTGTGTTCATTTACTCCACAGGAAGGAGTCTGTGGGTGGAAGGAGAAGTTAATAGAAAGTTTGTGCCCTTTTTCTCCCACAACTGCCTCCTTGTGCTGACAGAATGAAATACCAGAGGGAAGGACACTTCCTTCAATGATTGCTTCTTAAGGACTGCTGGGTTATAAAACACTGCCAAGGTAGGGACATACTAGAGGCATGAAGCCACTTTCTCTAAGGGTTGTAGAAGGAGTCTATATTGTCTCTGCACTGGTGTTTTAGCCTTTTCTATACACTGAACATGAATGAAAATCAGTGCTTCTGTTGTGTGATCATCAGCTGCAAAGCACCACAGCACGAATGATGATACGGTCAGAGGAAACAGGTCTTTTGCTGAGGTCAATAAAAGTTTCTTACAGGCAATGGAAATCAGCGTGTCCCTGGAAACCAGATTTGCCCTTCAGCAATGACAGACTGGTACATGCTGCCTTCCACATAGAAGAGCATAAAGAAATAAGCAGAGGGCAGGGAACTAGGAGATGCTGGCACAATCCTAATTCTGCCACTCAGGGCCAAAACACACATTTTTTCCCATCTGTTTCCCCATCAGTGGAGTGGAGGAAACACTTCTCTCTGAAGGGTGTTGTACTGTTTAATTAGGTAATGTCAGGATGGTGCTTTGACCATATAAACACTACATAAATGCTAAATGCCTAATTCATCCCAGTCCATGTTGCTGTGGTGAGGCAATAGGGCATCCCTTTAATTTTGCATGCAGGCATCCAGCCCAAATGGCCGTATTGATTTCCTGGGTGAGTATTCAGGCCCAGTTACTCAAACCCTGAAGCACATCCCATTTGCCTGGCATGCTGATCCTCCTTCCCATCTGTCTGCATGGCCTGCTGCTCTCTTGAAGCATTCTGCCTGTTTTAGGAACTCTGAAGTGCAGGAGGAAGGGGTATGTGTGCAAAGCCAGCAGTGCTTTTTCTTGGACAAGATCTCTGTGCAAGGTGACATCGTCTTTCTGTACCACACTGGCCATGACGGGCTGCTTTCAGTAACAAGAACAGCAAATATACTCACATGCAGTGTCCTCTCTATGAACTAGAATTATAGAATTAAGGTTAAGGTTGGAAAGACCTCTAAGATAATCCAGTCCAACTGCAACCCATCTCCACCTGCCCACTAACCATGTCCCTCAGTGCCACATTTATTTCTTGAAAACCTCCAGGGACCATGACTCTACCACCTCCCTGGGAGGAGCAGTATACAAACACTCTGTTTTATTAGTCACAAATTAGGGTCCACTTACAATTTAGCCGGTATGATTTCTCTTTTAGTATAGAGCTGGGACAGCCTTTACAATTGTATTGTTGCATTGTTTCCTGTGAATGACAACTACTGCCCAAACAACAGGAGAGATCCAGAGATCAGCTGAACTGACTCAGAATTCCTTTGGCTGATCAGACTTCAAGGATTGCCAGACAAAATTAAACGCACAAAGCTACAGATTTACTGTGCGAGATTGCTTCGAGCCTGTTAACACAATAAAATAATCCACAAAAGCACAACGTGGATTTCCGTTGAATGTCACTGGTTGGACAACACCATGATCTTGAGTTTGCTGTGCCCTCAAGCTCTGCAGACAGCCTGTATCCCAAACAGCAGTGACGGTTCCTGGATCAGAGCCTGGAGATAAGGCAGCCAGGGGCCATTGTCATAGTAGTAGCAGAGCTGAAGAAAAATATGGATGAAATGAGCCCAGCCGTGGAGCCAAATAGTTGCTTTCTCTGCAGCCTGTAGTCCAGAGCTGACTCCAGCAAGGAACAGTGCCAACATACAGCAATTGGGTGTTTCTGGCCTGCCTGGTGTTTGTTTTCATGTTCCTCCTTCCAGCTGGCTTCAGGCAAGGCCAAAGGAAGGACGCCCAAAAGCTGCAAGAGGGCTGGCTGCTCAAACTGCCCAGGGAACCCAGGAGATCCCTGCAGAAATCAGCAGAGAGCGCTGCAGATGCTTTGTGTGATTGGTTTATGACGATTTGTGTGATTGTTTTCCCTGAGCAAAACATGGGATGCTCAAACTGATTAAATGCTCATAGTTCACCTATTGCTGACAGTAACCAGCACCATGAAAACACAACAGTCAGCACAAGACCTCACGGCCAGCTTAGATAATTTTCTCATGCCACCCCTAGTCTTCAGCAATTGTTTTATGAGTTTGGAGAACCCAGAGCTGTGTGACTCATGCAAATAAAATCATTTTAACTTTCCAAAAGGGAGCACTTCTACGTTTAGTGATTTTGCCAAGACAAAACAGAAAATCTGAATCAAAATATTTTAACACATAATACAAAATAAGCAAGAAGACTGATTTCACAGATAGCTTCCGGCCAATCAGAATACATTTACTGCTCCCACAGCTGGAGCACTGCTCACTGTGTGCCTGTGTCAATGTGGAGAAGAAGATGGTGAAGCTCCACATCTCACTGCATCCTTGTGAACTTGCTCTGTTTTCTGTGTGTGCAGCTAAAAAGCAAAATGAGGCTTAGTAATCTTTCTGGACCCTAGAACTGTTTTATGCTAATTCTCTAATGAGAAAAGCAGTAAAATGTAGCCCAATGCTTTAAACTATATAACATCACATTTTACTGGTGCAAAATCATTATGTTGTCTGCCCATAAATTCTTGTACCAGTCTAAGCTCTTTAACTGGCAAAATATATATCATAAAGCATGAAGTTGAGAACTTAATTTTAATATCAGCTCAGCTGAATCTCAGGTGATATTAATCACTGATTAATACTTTTGGGGGATATTGTTCATGCAGAAAGAATCAGTACTCTAATTACCACTTGTCTGATAATGTGCCTTTATCTTTCTTTTAATGGGGCTGCCAGTTTATTTAGATGCTAACATCTAAAGATTTTTACATCCCCAAGAGCAATTGCTCTCTTAAATACTTTCAGTGATACAGTTACTTTAAAGCAATAAGCAGTGCAAGAAGAGCTAACACGAAATTACATTATATCTCCCGAACTTTGTAGTTATATAAGAACGCTTGGCATATTCCTCTAATTAATGGAATATGTTTACTATGGGTTTTTTGAAGTTATTAATTATTTTTATTAGTTTAAATTTCTTTAACTGTCTGTACTGTTTCTATTATTAATTCAAGACAGAGATGTGTGGTATCTTATGCATTCTTATATTAACTGAGAGATGAATATAAAACAAGAGAGATGCATTCAGTCAGATGTCACTCCATGTTCCAATTCTGCAAGTGTATGTATCTATATATAGAGAGAGATAAAAATATAAAAGCAATACCCAAAAAGCATGAGAACAAATTAACATTTTATACCAAACATTTGCTACATTAAGATTAGCAAATTTCCAGTGAAAGTTTATATTTAAAACACTAATATTTCTAGCTCACATTAGTTTACAAATGTCCTACAATGTCAAACATAGTACAATTAGGCAATGTAGCATTTAAAAAAGAAATCGCTCCATTTTCACTTTCTGGAACTGGAATGAGGAAAGTATAATGCAGTTAGCTGAGATTTGTTGTTGTGTTTAAAGGAATGAGAGACAGTGATCTCTCTTACTTTGCATGATTTCTGCTCTGAAAGAGTGGTTGGGCACTGGCACTGCCAGGGCTGCCCAGGGAAGCACTCAAGAACCATGGAGGTGTGGCACTGAGGGACGTGGTCAGTGGTCATGGTGGAGGTGGGCTGGAGTTGGACTGGATGATCTAACAGATCTTTTCCAACATAAATGATTCTGAGATTCTATGATTTCAGTTTTCATTATTTCCAACAAAGACTTAATTGCTGAATCTTTTCAGCTGCCTGCAAAATGAATAATAGGTGTATATAAATGAATAATGTAAAAGGCCTACAGTATTTAATCATTTCAGCTCTCCCTTTCTAAGTGTGGGCAGGTCAGGTGTGAAAATACTTTCCTTCAGAGAGGTGTCTGAGAATTGACTTGTTAACATTCATTAGGCACTCGTAATGAAAAGTGATAATGGAATACAAAGAATTGCTATTTTCTTTCTTTACATTCCTCAGACTAAATTGGATTAATCAGATTGGAAAAAAGTAACAAAATATTAGAGCTTTTTTCTTATCTTTTTGTTTCCTCCCATTGGTTTTAGAAGTGTACACTGGAACACTTTGTGTTTCAAGAATGTTTGATGCACTCTGATCTACCTTCTCATTTTGTAGCTGCAAATGATACAGAAAGATCTTATTTTCTCACTGAGCTTCATTGCTGGGCAACAGGAGAGAGGGAGTGACTGTACATCACAGGCATTTTATTTCTTTTATGTCTGTTAAAAATACAGAAGTTGTGGAATACCTTAATTCCCTCATAATCTTCACACCTCTTCTTCAGCCATACACCTGACAGAGATAAAACCTACATCCCAAATTCCTTTGCCTTATACTGTGTGGAAGAGTTGGCAGCATCATTTGTTCTGCTCTGATGTCTCCCATTTTCAACTCTTGTTTCATCTTGAGGGTGTTACCACCCTTTCTAATCATGGTGTAATTCTACAATTTTGGCTTTGCCTTAGGGTGCAAAAGAGGATGGTTCTGCAGCCAGAAACAAGTTTGTTCTTTAGTGAATTTCATAGAATCCTAGAATCACAGAATCATAAAGGTTGGAAAGACCGCTAAGACCATCTAGTCCAACCATCAACCCACCACCACAATACCACTATCACTTAGAGTTATATCTACACATTTCTTGAAAACCTCTGGGATGGTGACCCCGCCACTTCACTGGGCAGCCTGTTGCAAAGCCTCACCAGGACACCTGAAGAATTCTGGTTCTAAAATGAGTCCTGAAACTGTTTTTTATTATTTGAACCATCTTTTCTCTGAAGTATCCACTCACAGCAGTAAGAGGTTTCTCTTTATCCTGGCTTTGTGTCCTATATGGCTGCCCTTTAACAAGTTCTTTTTAAATCAGCTATCTAAAGCAATTCCCATCCAGCTTTTCAGTTTTGTGAGGAAGATTTTCTATAGATTTTCTTTTCATTAAAACTTGATGAGAGAGATGAAACGTTTTAAATGGCTTTTAATCACTGTTTTCTTCACTTCTATCAAAGATGATCACAAAAGTGTAACACTCCTCTCCAACCAGCTGTTTTCTGCAAGCCACCTCAGTGATGAAAGGAAGAGGCATGTGAAGGCACACAAAACACGCAAGAGCCAAAAGCACCTCCAGGATCTCAGAAACTCAAGGTTATGTGCAGACAAATTTCTTCAGTGGGAACCCGCAGGACTCTACAGGACAGTACCCAGAGGCAGTGAACAGGCTGCATTAATGCAGAGGACAAAATAAATCTACATAAGCAAATGTAAGCTATATTTAGAGTTGAGAATTTTTTCTCCCATTGTTGTATCAAAAATCTTTAAGTTCAGTTTTTCCTCAGGGCTTACATCTTTGTCAGCACTTCTGTAGCAGCTTTTACTATCTAATTTACATATGTGGCTCCTGCACTTGGAGCTACAAACAGGTTCCTGCAGCAGTCCATAACTTCTGCATTTTTAAAATCTTGGTGCTTCCTGTCCCTTCTAACATCTCACAGCAGACATTAAGCTCTGTGAGATGGTCAGGAGGAGGACTGAGGTGGTGCACATAAAGTGAAAAGAGTAATAACAAAAATTCTTCCTCTTTCTAGGCCTGAGTAACTTTGAAGAGGCACAAAAGGCAATACTTACTTTTAGGTTTTTTATATCTTCACATGTTCATCATGCTTCCCAGTGCACTGATTTGTTCCAAGAATCATTGAAGTCAAATTTATCCTTTGGTCTGTGCTTAAATGGGATCCAAAGTTTTGAAGAGCCAAGTAAGAGCCATAACTTCACTCGTGGGGTGGAGTGAGATGAACTGAGCAGACCTTGGTTCATAAGCACAGAAATAAATCTTCTACTCATGACAAACTGTGAAGTTCTTTCATTTCCCTAGCACCTTCTAAATGCATTTTTGAAGCCAGAAGAGAAGAAATTGGACTTCACCATGCCCCCTCAAAAAAACAACAAAACTGCAGAACTAAACCTAATTTATATTTTATCTTTTGGGGGGAGTGAGAATTTTATCTTTTAAGAAATGTTTTTTCTACAACTTTGGAATATGTCATCTTCAAAGCTAATAGGAAAATATTTTTTTTCCATGATCTTCTCTCTCTGCATCCCCCTCCCTGCTCTCAAAACTTTTCCCTCTATGGTGGAGACTGTGGCCCACATTCCTTTCCTTGTGCATAAATGAAGAAAATTCATAATGAATTCACTGTAAGGTAGTCTTTCCTAAACCTCAGTTACTTACATACGTAGAAGTGTACACACACACCCTCATATATATATATATATATATGGGGTTTTTTTTTGGTTGTTTGTTTGGTTTGGTTTTTCCTGAACAGCTCCTTCAGTTGCTACCATACACTCCGATGTACATATAGCAGCACTGCAAGTGCTGTATTAGCAATGGGCTCTCTAAGCAGTATGAACACTTTCCCACTGTGTGATTCTGAAAAAACTGGGAGGGAAGCACAACCCAGCAGCCATGCCAGAAGCACTTGCAGCTCACAGCTCAGCCCCTTCCCCTGCACAACCTACATTCCCTCTGTGATACGATTTCTTGCAGTGAGTCTTACTTGCTGGGAGGGCAGAAACTCGAGATGTCATCAATGCCACACACAGCAGCAGTGCTGCTTCACTGATCTAAGTCACATCCCAGCCGCACAGGGGCCCCCTGTTCCCTAGGGACTGACGCACCAGGAGCTCAGACTGCCGTCTGCCTTAGCCCTCCAGTGAATTGTCATAATGTGAACATCTTGCACATTTTGAAACACAATCTATTCCCCTTCTCAGTGTAGACAAAGCCTGTCACTGAGTTCAAGTCAGTCCTCCTTCAGGGAATGAGATCTTCAGAAGAAAATGTCAGCATTAATGTAAAATTGGAGCTGAATTAATATTAATCCTTCCCAGTCTCTTATGTCTTTCCATATCTTGTGCATTTTAGCAAATGGGCTCTTCTGTACTGTTGATTTCTGAAAGAGCATTTTCTAATTCTAAAAAAAACAGACTTGGGGCAAAGTGTTGGATCATCCTCTCCCACAAACCTTATCACTGGTACCTTGTGCCCTCTAGAATCTGAGCCTTGGAAGTCCCAGGCACTGATTTTTTTTTGTCTGTGTAACACATGTTGCATTTTGTTAGAGGAACAAAGGACACACGTCTGCTTTTATCTGTGCTATAGAGGCAAAACACCACTGTTCATTGTGATGAGTGTCGTCAGCAATGGTCTCCTGCCAATTCTCCTCCTCCAGAGTCATATTCATTTGTTAAGTCTAATTAAAGACCCATGCTACAAAGAAGCTTAGGGCTGCTTTACATTCTGGCTCCTCTGCTTTTGACTGATAGTGCACCTTTTGTGTGTAACATTTTAGGATTGTGTAGAAATGACTTACAGTGACAGATTGCTTTTGTACTTACTGGCTACTGTCCATTTCATTTTCATTATATGTTTCATTGTATACTTCAGAGAGAGTTTGCTAAAGGTTTACAACATACCAAATTTACAGTGAAATTTGAGCTCTCTAGAGATAGGTAGGAAAAGCCTGGTCTCTTCCATCAGATTATCCTCAAGGAGCTATGGAGAGTTGAGCAGATGAGAATACTATAAAAGATACTAGAACTTTCTGTCTTTGCAGTTCTTTTCTCCTTTTCTTCTCCAGTATTCCACATGAGTGTTTGCTGAGAAGGCTGTATATAATTGGAAAGAACTAGGAAGTTGGGTTTCACAACCCTGTGGAGAAGGACCTGGGGGGTCCTGATGGATGAAAAACATGACCCCGCAGTGTGGTCTTGCAGCTCAGAAGACCAATGGTATCCTGGGCTGCATCAAAAGAGATGCGGCCAGAAGGGACAAGGAAGTAATTGTCCCTCTCTACTCTGCCCTCATGAGGCCCCATCTGGACTACTACATCTAGGTCTGGGGCCCCCAATACAGGAAGGATGTGGGGCTGTTGGAGAGGGTCCAGAGGAGGGCCACAAAGATGATCAGAGGGCTGGAGTACCTCATCTACAAAGACAGTCTGAGGGAACTAGGCTTATTCAGCCTGGAGAAGAGAAGGCTGCGGGGTGACCTCATTGCAGCCTTCCAGTATTTAAAAGAGGATTATAAAAAGGAGAATAGACAGTCTTTTTACCCTTTTTAAAAGGGTAGACAGTGATAGGGAAAGGAGGTTTTAAGCTCAAGGAGGAAAGGTTTAGATTAGATGTCAAGGAGAACTTCTTTACAGAGGGAGTGGTGAGGTGCTGGAACAAGTTGCCCAGAGAGGCTATGGATGCCCCATCCCTGGAGGTGTTCAAGACCAGGTAGGTAGGGCCCTGGACAGCCTGGTCTAGTACCAGATCTGGGGACTGGCGGCCCTGCCTGTGGCAGGGGGGTTGGAGTTTGATGTCCTTGTGGGCCCTTCCAACACAAAATATTCTATGGTTTCTTGATTGTATGACCTCACCTGAAAATCAAGCAAAGCTCTTTCCAGGTCAGTCATGCTCGGAGTTAACATCTTTGTTGGGATTCCTCTGTCTGGATAACTGAAATTCTGATCATGGTCAAGGCATCCTAGAAATTGGTCTTCATGTTTCAGTTCTACATAGTTAGCTGGCATTGAAAATAGCACTCACAAAGGTGGTTAATCAAAGTTTTACAGACTGAACTCCTGTCCTGCAAAGAGGTTTTGTTCTCTTGTAAATACATCTCAATAAAATCACAGCAGTGAAAGTGGAAATCCAAACCCATTGCTGAAGAAGGTTTTCCTTATATTTTATCATTTAGTAAGCCCCACTTGGATTGATTTCTACAGAACTGTGATATAAAAGAAGGGAATTTTTTTCAAGCCTTCGAAACAGGGGTCCAGTTGTCTATCACTGCACTCCACCTCCCCGGTATCAGAAAGCCAGTAAGAAACTATGGGAATTTGAATGGATGGATGAAATATTTGGCAGGGCTTAGAGAAGAAGAAAGAGGATTTTCAGGAAGAGACTTTGTGTTTGCATTTCAGCTGCTTCCATTTCCAGCCTGGCATCTCAGTTTAACCTGCTGATGAATGTGTGAGTTTGTGTTAAGACACTAGACTGCAAACTGAGCAGCTAAACACAGGCATAAATTCACTTCTGCTGATTCTGGTCTTCAGCATGGGCTAGGGCATTATATTCCTACATCTTGATTTGAAGATTGACAAAGAATCTTTGTTTCCATAGTAAACTCCCTGAAAAACACCCATATTTTACCCTCAGCCGTAAGTGCCCATTGCACTCTTGTAGTCATTATCTTGATGAGCATAGACCTTTGTCTATAAGGCAAAACACAGATGAGATCTAATATACCTCGGCCACAAGAAAAAAACTTACATCTTTTTCTGGGAATAGAAATCTATAATAATTATAGTGCCCTATCTTCCCAACAAAGCAGTAATACAGTGGTAGCAATAGTATTAGTCCAGGTCTTACCCCAAAGTATTTGCTGAGACCAAGAGTAAGCAACATTGTGCCTATGTCCATAATATTTGCCTGGAACACCTCAAAATGGGTAACTGGATAAAGAGCATTGCTTTGCCATTGGAAAGCAAAGCAGATGTGTGCACAATCAATTGTCAATCCTTGTTATCACACTGGGGAACACACTCAGGCTTCACCTCTTCCTTTCCAGCTGATGAAGGAATTGCATGGAATATTTCTGTTCAAGGAAGGATAGAGTTATTCCCCTAGCTGTTTTGATGCCAGACTAAGACCAATTTGTATTCTCCAGTTTGGATCAGCCCTGAAATTTCTCATTCAGAGAACAGTATTTCATCCAGGCAGTTTTGTCTGCATGGGCCCAGATATCAATATGAAGGATTTTATGGTTTTAAACCTTAAAGCTGAAACTATTTCAGCTCTCAAGGTTTCAGATCCCATTCTTATTTCAGTTAGAATGTCATTTGGTATTGTTTTATGGGGATTCTTCTCTGAAAGAACTTCCACCAGTACCACTTGTTCCCTCAGAGGCCGCTCATTAATTTTGTTGTTAAGTATTAAATGCACGGTTGACTTTGAAGCAAGCATCTTAAGCTAACTGATACAAACAGTTCTTGGTCATGATAATGTCAGCTTGACTATAAAACCACTTGATTTATAAAGGTCTCTGCTGTGCAACCAAATTAAATAAATAATCTACTCAACACCTGTCCATGTTGTAAATGAAGTAGGGTATGACAAGGAAACACTGTTCCTGCCCAAATGCCATGCTCTCCACCATTTCATTTTGTGTACCTCTTGTGACTTGTCCCATCAAGAAGCTATGGGACAGACAAGTAACTCCAGAAGATTCAGAAAAATTCCGTGCATTTTTTTTGAGAATCAGTGTCTTCATAGAGACTCTTAATAGCTGGCAGGATGTCACACTGGCATGAGCTTATCTGCAAGGAAAGCAAAGTGGACCAAACGTTGCTGTGAACACCAGTTTGGGCCATCGTATACCCAGGTTAAGCTCCTGATCCTGTCACAGCTTTCCTAGCAAAGAAAGATTGGAAATTGAGCTTGCTGCCCTGCAGAAGAGATATTGATTCTTTTTCTCACCTTTTTTGATCTAAGAGTTATTTAAGAATTTTATAGCAAGTGCAACAATTTCAAATGATTTAATATTCACTAAGGGAAAGAGACGCTGTAGTTTAATAGCTGGTTTTCCTTCCTGGGAAAAAGGAAGACTTCCGTACAAAATCTCCACTCAGTAAAACTTTAATTATTTGAGTTAAAGCTGAAGAACTCTGAATTGGTGAAACTAAGTGTCTATCCAAGACAATTCTCTTGCATAAGTACAATACTAGAAAACACCCAGCCTTTATTTAAAGTGACAAAGTGAGTGCCTTGCTTGCTCACATTGTTAAAGTGAAAAGAAATGACATACCTATGGTCAACTCATAAATGTATCATTTGCCCAGAAGAAGATGACTCAGTTAAGAGCGGCGGAAATGTCATACTGGCTGAAACCAAAGTCTCACTCTTATCTATTTTGCAAAGCCCTACAGCTAAAGACTATAACCAGACACATGGAGAGAGAGAAAGGAGGTGGCAAGTGGCAACATAACCTTGGATCCCAGTGTGCAAGAAGTTGACTCTGGGAAATTTAAGAAGGTGACAGATAAGTTCACAAAGCTTCAGCTCATTCGGCTGGCTTCTGAATTTTTCCTGAAGTTCTCAATATGCTGTAATCAAACTAAATGCATTCCCAGCCTGTTTTAATATTAAATGAAGAACAAGTTACAAAAGCAAAGGCTGTTGTTGAAAGCAAGAAAATGCAATCAAATAAATGCAATGTATTTGAAACCTGCTTGTTCTAATTGAAAATTCTCTCCGTTCATTTAGCATCTGGTGGTGCTGATAGAAGTACCTCACCTACAGCAGTGGAGACATACAGGAGTAAGAAGAGTGCTCCTGAAGTGGAGAATCAGTCCCTAAAACTTACACACAGAGGAACAAAGGAACTCTACAAATAAAAGTTTTCTACTCTCTAAAGACACATCTCTAAAACAACTGGCCAATTGCTTTATATCCCCCTTGCAAAGGAATGAATGTTGTCTGCTCAGAATTCAGGAAACAAATACAATACAAACCATATTTACTTTGACAAGTCGAAAATTACAGGCATCAAGGGTCCTACCTCTGAGATATGCTTTTACAAAGCATGGTATTTTTTAAGGTTCAACCAACCATTGACACAGACTGAAGTGGAAGCCACGAAATCTCAGCTGAATGGCCTGCTAGCTAGATTTCAGTCTGCATGTTAAGCACATCTTCAGCTCTC
>JAOWBP010003503.1:24628437-24648079 GCA_028571105.1 Tragopan temminckii
CTCCTGTTTTACTGAATGACAGATAAATAGTGTTATTCTGATTGTATCAGATCTTACCTTCACATAGTTATCAGATGTAGAAACTTCAAAGCCTGTTTTCCTTCAATTTCATCTTTACTGCTGCACAGAGTAACTTGAGACCCAGATCATAAAAGGCGATGCCAAAGGGATCAGCTAATTAAATCATTTTCCGGACACAATTTTCAGTGCCATCCTACATCACCTTCAAATTTTGGCATGCCCACTCTCTTCTTGATGATTGGATCAGATGATCTAGAGGTCTTTTCCAACTTTAATGATTCTATGATTCTGTTGTTCTTATTTCCCTATGATTTCATTTACAGAGAAGCCCCTCTTCCTCTTGCCTGATCATTCACTGTCTATAGTAAGTGGGCTGGAAAAAAGTTGCAGAAGTATTTGTTTCCAAGGTCCAATCTGTCTTGAAAGACCTTAAGAGAAGAGTCCAGCTCACTCCTACTGTTTAGCCGCTTTTTTACTTCTTCAGTGATTCTTGTTTTCCTAAATCCTCTATCCTTTCCTTAGAAGAGAAGAGTTTGCAGAAATAAAGAGTATTTTAATTTCCTGGCAGTAAACCCACTCAGTCAAGTTAATTATAACAGTTGCATCAACCTGTGTAAAGAGGGAAACAAAGATGAAAGAGAAGAACACACAGCCAAGATAAAAAAAGGGACCAGGAGATGAACTTGTCTTCAGCTTGTCACTCATGTGCTTTGATTTGCCATCCTTCTCAGACATTTAAGATTTTTAGGCAGCGTGCTCACACATTCTGACAGTCCTGTGGATTCTGCCAACTCGTTGATGTCTGTTTGAAAATTTGATCACTAAGTAGACAGGAGCACCACAACTTCTTTTAAAATGATTCAGTTGTTAGATCATGCGTTACAGATGCACACACACCGACATATTTATGTAGCTTGTGTACTTGAATGAATGCATGCACATGCATCCTCACACACACACATAAATATAGAATTACATAATCATTAAGGTTGGAAAAGGTCTCTAAGACCATTTCCATAACCTCCTTAGGCAGCCCATCCCAACGCCCGATCACTCTTTTGGAGAGTAAATTTCCTAATATCCAGCGTGAACCTTCCCTGGAGCCACCTAAATCCATTCCTTCTTATCCTATCTCTAGTTACCTGGGAGAGGAAGTCGGGTTTAATCTCTTCAAAGACAATTAATCTACAAAAGAAGGGTGGTCTTTGCTAAGATTACGGAGAAAAGTACATACTTTGTCTCAGGAAAAATAAAAAATTGTCATGACATTAAAAGAATTGTAAACAGTCAATTTGTACACAGGAGTCCATGTCACCATATTATTCACAAAAACAAACCAAAATATTTTTACTTGTGTGGTAGTAATGCTCTCCACAACAAAAAATAAGGCATTTGTATCTCAGTAGGTGTCTTGGTGCACAGCTGAGTGGAGAAAACATTGCAACCCTATGTTTTCACATAATGACTCAAAGAAATCCTCTAGGTATATAAGAAAAGGATAATTCTAATATCTGTTAGCTAAATTGGCCTTGTCAGCAAGGCTGACAACAATAAAACAATAAAACTGCTAATATAAAAGCATTATAAACCCCATAAAGCCACCTGCAGTGGGAATACACACAGATAGCAGGTACTGTCTTGGCTTCTGGTGACTTAGAGTAGTTGCATCAGTAACTCTGACAAAATGTCACAAGTCCATCATCACATCCACTACAGTAGACTTATTTCCTTATTGTTTAGCCCATTTGAAGTCTATAAACTCAGTGAGGTTCTACTCCCATAAGAATGGAGAAATAAAATGGTGAATCGAGTTTTTCACATGGGAGAAAACTTCATCTTACAAAGGGTAAGAAGCAATGACAGTGACAGTAGAAGCATCCAGGCGTGCACAGATAGAAGTGACTGGAAACTCACCAGGGTGATCAGACTTGAGGGACTCTCTGTAGTTGTAGCTTTATCTGCCCAAAAAGTAGATGGTCATTCAGAAACAATCAGTGAAGTTTAGGGTATCTTTATCCATAGGTGCTTGATAAATGGAATTCCCACTTGACTCCGCTGATCATGGTGACCTGGGCATTTTAATTAATTCTCACTTGACACTGCTGATTTTCTAAAGATACAAAATGGAGATTAAGTGTTACAGGCATACACTCTTTGTGAAATGAAGCCTACATGGAGTATGTGTTTTGTTGATATTATAATTTGCACAAAATACCACTTCTCATCTTTTTCTGCTGGAAGCTTGTCTACTTCATGCTTTGACAGGCCACATCTATTCACAGCAGGTATATAAGCATCTGTTCTGCTCATATCTGTAAGATTTAGGCTGTAATTATGAATAAATGTGGTATGTACGCAGCAGCAGTAATTGGAGGTCCCTGAAATTAAAATGAGAATGTCTACTCTTCAGTATCCTGTACTCTCACACTGTGTTGTATCTCTCATCCTTTTTTAAGAACTTGCCTAACTTGTACGGTGAGCACACAGCTTGTTTACTCATAGAGCTCAGGAAACAGGTTAGATATTCTCCTAGATACATGTTTCTAGATGAAAAAAATATATATATTGAAATCTAGTTGACAAGAGGGGAGGAAAGATTATTTGTGGTTCTGCTAGTTGGATTTCAGTGATGTCTTCCTCTGCTGCAGGGATAGGAATAAAAATGGGTATGGCTTGTCCTGTAAATTTTGTTTCACGCACTAAAATCAAAACTCTTCTTGCAAACTCACCAAATTAATGGAATGAGAGGTTTAATAAATAAAGTGGACTTAAGAAAATAGTGTAGCACCATCCAATTAATATCTGCTATGCTTTAGAGTCAACACAATTCTTTTTTTCCTGTGCTGAGAGAAGATAACACTTTCCTACCATAACTTATTTTGGGACTCTTATATCAGTAAAGAGCAGCAGAGAAATGCATCTGCAGAAAGAAAGCTCAGCATTATGCAAAGAGTGATAAACTTCTCAGAAGGTGTTTACAAATGCATTCAGTGAAACAGAATTTTAATGAATCATGCCACATAATCTTGCAGTTAATGAGCTGTAGAAGCCTTTGTCAATTATAGTGACTAGAAACTAACTCTTTTGGTTTCCAGATCAATAATGGGACTCTTCTGCACTATTTTGTTTCATTTGTTGTTTTTTTTTTTAAGGGAAAATTATGATTTAAGAAAAATAAAAGGCATATTTCTCATATTAAGCATCTCAGAAAAGTCCCTCATTATTATAACAGTTACCTCTTTGCCTCCTATTGGTAAAATCATCTCCTAGCTGCATTGAAAGAAACAAGCTTCCTGAGATCAAATGGCACAGTGGTGTAAAACGCCAGTGGCAAATCCAGAAAAGATTAAATGACTTCAGTAATAAGCAGGGACTCTTTTCCAGGAGTTATATGAAGTTCGACTACTGTGCACAAGCTTTTAGAAAACAAAAGTTATCTTGCTCTTCATTTACTCTCCACCATAATTATTCTGCTGTTAAGAAGTGGACATCTTAGGACACTCTGGAAGTCTGGCTTGGCTGCACAGTTTCCTTTTTGGTCAAGTGAAGTCACTGTTCCTGTCTAGGAGCACAGCATTATATCATAATAGAAATGTCATAGTTCCCACAGATGTTTAAATATTGTGACTAAATAGTTCCAGTTACTCTCTACATCGATAGTAAAATATTCATTAAAAAAAAAATACAAAGATTTGTCTCAATATTTTAATGTCTTCAAAATCTAGAGGAGACAGGACCAGCATTTATTAAAGAAAAATATGGAAGACAGTTTTATTGCCTGTAATCTCCAATTTATTATGTCACTTTTTCCCAGTATGAGTCTACTTGTTCCTTCTTGTAAGATTTTCTTTTCTTACTTTCACCTCAGTGTGGAGGATCCATTAGCAGAGGAACCACATAAAAAGTAATTTCAAGGAAAAGCCTTATAAAATCTGAAAAATTAAAGCTGCATTCAGACCCCCATTAAGAAAAGAAATTGCCTGGAGGCCTTCACTAAATATGTGAAATCCATTTCTTCTTCAGAGTTTATTCCTCTCTTACAAATGCAATTTCACAGCACAAGCTGAGCGTTTAAACAATGCAAAGTGAGATCTTTTCCCAGTTAGCATCTCTTTTCCTTGATTGCTGTCAGGTCACCAAGTGCAAATTTACATGAGAAGCTGAGATTATATAAATCTCAATCAAGAGGCATTGAGGGCATTTATACCGGAGAATACTACAAACCAGGAAACGCTCTCAGCATGGAGGGCTTACTTTATTAGTAGTATTTATTTTGCTTGGTGTTACACAGGAAGCCAGAGAAGGTTGTGGGCTTAACAACTCCTTACTTTAAGTGGATATTTAAGCTCTACTAAAGGCTCTGATTCAGGTAAAGTTCAGACTAGACATTAGGAAAAATTCTTTACTATGGTGGTGGTCAAACACTGGATCAGGCTTCCTAGAAAGGTGTTGATGCCCCACGCCCAGCAGTGCTCAAGAGGTATTTCAGCAATGCCCTTAATAACATGCCTATTCTCTCACATAACAGTGACAGGACAAGAGTTAATGGCCTCAAGCTGTGCCAGGGGAGGTTCAGGTTTGATATTAGGAAAGATTTCTTCTCCAAAAGAGTGGTGATACACTGGCACAGTCTGCCCAGGGAAGTTATGGAGTCACCGTGCATGGAGGTGTTCAAGAACCATGGAGATGTGGCACCATGGAATGTAGTTAGTGGAGATGGTGGTGATGGGCTGATGGTTGAACTAGATGATCTTAGAGGTCTTTTCCAACCTGAAAAAGATTCTATGATTCTATGGTTTAAATTTTTGTAAGTTCTGAAGTGACAAAGCAGTTGATGAATTTTTTAGATTCCTTCCAGTTGAATTATTCTAATTCAAACTCTAAATCTAACTGTAATTCTAGTTTTCTTGCTTAGTCATGCTTTTAAGACAGTACCTGGAGGGGAGGAGGAACAGCATCTCTGAAGGTTACTGGGGATACTCTGCTAGGGAATTTAAAAAGCAAAAAGACTGCAAGCCTGATGAAAATTCAGACAGTTTCTAATCCAGGTAAGATGTATGAAAGAGGCCACTAACCTTCTGCATACTTATTATTGGATGCTATTTCTCAAACAGAACTATATAGTAATATTTAAGCTCATTGGCACAAAGCCTATCCTTCAGAAGCTGTATGCCAAAAATCGTGATGTAAACTGCTAAATCGTTTCAAGGTCATGGGTGTTGCCTCTTACCATCCTGCATCCAGTATGAACATGCAAAAGAGACACTTCATTTTACATCTAAAAGGAAATTAAAGGGAAAAAAAATCCTTTGTAGATGCAGTGAAAATAGGTCCAATTGAAAACTGTTAATGCAGTACCACCAATTCAAACCACCAAGCATCAACAAATTATCAGTACTAACTCTTCTGCAATATATTACTTGGCTAATATTGTACGGGCTCACATCTTCTGAAGAGTTAATTACAGTGTGGTTCTTTTTATACAATTTCTTAATTTCCTTCTTACTGAAACCGCTGGATATCATCTAACAGTCTCCCTGTTTCCGAATTTTGAATGTGTTTCTTGGGTTTTGATTTTTATAGTGTATATGAAAATGAACAAATATCTACATGCTTTATCTGCCTGCTGAACATCTACTTTTCTTTCCAATGGTTTCTCAGTTCCTTTATCTTTCTTTTTAACAGAAAATGCTGGTAATTTTCATGTATTTTTTTTTTATAATAAGAAAAATATTAAGCTCTCAGTAACACTTCTCAAAATATGACTTTGCTCTGCAAAATTACTGCAGATTTAATCATTATTAATGGCTTCTGATTCCACAGAGAAATATCATGCTTGATCATTTTTTTTTTAAGTAAGATGAGTAAATACACTCATTGGGTATTGCATATAAAATAAATTCTATGACATTAATGAAATGTACATTTTAATTAAGCTAAATCAAAATATATGTGAGAGACCTTCATTTTGACATCAGTTACAGATGAGCAATCTTATCAAAGGATATTGAATTCCACTGACGCTACAGATCAAGGTTCATCCCCTAAAATTACAGTCTAAAAATGATGTTAATTTAAAAATCTAAAATGAGAGCTGACATAACACTTCAAACTTCAATTCAGCTTGAGTAGTAAAGTTGAATTCTCTGATGCTTTTCGTAATAACCTATGACTTGAGATTTCCAGCTTCAAGTCTTTATTTCCTCATGAGTTTCTATTTTGTGATCTTCAGTGAATCATTTAATGCTTTGAGTTGCTTTGAGGTGTTGCAGAACATAGAGCCTGCTGTTTTGGGGGGAAGACAAGATCTGAAAGACTTGAGACATCACCATTCCACATCTCAATTGCCCCACTGTGAAAAGGAAGAGTTGTTTAGGTAAGGGCTTTTTCTGTTCGGATATTTCAGAGAGCTGATAGGCATCACGCTGAAATTCTGCTCTGGTTTTACTGAAGTCCAATAATAAACCTTCAAATATAATTCTACGAAATATAAACATAAGGAATTTAACATATGGCATAACATCTTAAGGCTTCAATGACTTCCTGAAATATGACTTTTATATCACCTTGTTTTCTCCCTCTCCATGAAGAATTAACTTAGAGCAGCAAAAAGCATTACTTTTTGACCAAATAGATTCATTTCTCTTCAGCCATGAAAATTAAATGGTTGAGACAGGATTTTACTTGCAACTCTTCACCTGGAAAGATTATCTGTCAGTGTTCAATAGCAAGGGTCAATCTTCCCTGTGAGCCGCAGCATTCTTTTTCCAGCATCTTTCTCCCTTCACTCTCCCATCATCTTTTTCTCTCATGTGCTTTTTATATCTGTAGCATGTTCTCTCTTTGGCATTTTTACTTCCCCCCCTTCTCCCACCACCCCAAATCTTTCTTTGTCAGCTCTCATCCTGGATAGGGTCACAAGGAACTTTGGACCAAAATAGAAGACACAATTTCTGAAGACAAATTAAGCTGGCTAAGACTTTTGCTGATAGCCTGAAGAAAATTCCACGTTAGCACTTTTCAGAATTTTTTAATACAGAACAGAATAAAAATGTGCTGGAGTAGTCTCTCTTGCATACTCGGAATAGCCTCCTCTCTTTCATAACTGCCCTTGTTTGGCTGCCAGCCCCATCCCCAGCCATGTTCCCTGCCCTTCACTTCCTTGTTGATCACCTTCTTCTCTTTTCACTGTAAATCCTCTCTGCTACATGAGCATCTCTCCCTTATGGCCTTTCTCAGCCAACATTATGCACAGTGGACTCCCCCTGTTATTCCCTCCTACTCGGTAAATACACACCGTTCTCCTCTTGACAGCCTTCACTGTCAAGTCTAGTTATCTTGCCAATAAAGGAAGCCATCTCCAAAGCAAATCCTTCCTGGAAACATTCTCTGTAAGGATAATAATTAGAAGCCTGCATGTCAGAGGCAAACCCAATGAAATTAAAGTAACAAAGTTCTGACCGGATTGCTTTATGAGGAAATATTGCTGTGTTTTCATCATGGGGTAAACAAACCTGGAACAGGTCCTCTCTTCTCAGTAGCCACACCTTGAAATAAAAATAACTATAGTAACAGTAATAATGATAAAATATTAGGCTGTGTTAGAAGCTGAATCAGTGACATGAAATCACAACTGGGATTGTAGTCTGAATGCCTTTCTCCAAAACACAACAATAAATGATAGGGCAGTAAAAAAATGTGAGATAGAAAGTGACTGCCTCTCAGCTTATTGTTATATCTTCAATCTTTACCTCTTGTCTTGGGACTTCTACAAGCATGACATGCAGCATCTTGTTCATTGCCGCAGAAAATGCATAGCTAATAGTGATGACTGCTGAAAACCTTTTTAGTAGCTGGGAATTTGCTCTGAAAAGCTATTTAGTAGCTGAGAATTTGCTCTATCAAACAGTGTAATTGTGCTCTTTGTAGCAGTTGTCATTTCCACAGAAATAAACAGGAGGCATTACTTTCAGAGCAACCTACGTAGTTTCATTTGAAAGAGATTAGGCACTTGCTATTTTGGAAATCAACTTGCTCCCACGCACACACACACACACACACACACACACAAATAGCCTTACAGGAGTATCATAAAAGGTATATTACATGGAGAACCAATTTGTGGAGGGAATTAGAACATTTTAATGTAAACAAAATCAACACAGCAACTCTTTAAAACTAGTGCAGCATAGAATGGAAGAACATTTGAATCCCTCTGTGCTAGAAAGCCCACATACCCAAGGGAACCTCTTACAGCTAGGCATTATTCAGTGAATGACAGGGAGATATGCAACTGCAGAAGCCTTTTGCAGCGAAGATGGCTAATTTCTATAGACATACTGATAAACATTTTGTAAGTGACATTAAATAGTTATTTTACCATTTTAATTTCCTTTAATAATTCTTACATGCAACAACTTTTCACAGCATGTCTCATCATATTTGGTTGTGTCAGTAAGAACTCATCAGTCAAATTGGCTGGGTTTTCTTCATTACTGAATGGAAATAGTGCAACATTTGAGAAGTGCCATGGGTTTTAAAACTAATTGAAGGCCCTTAATTGAAATGCACAAAGACAGTGTATTCATTCATCCATATTTTGCCAGAAAAAAAAATTAACAGAACATTGAATTAATTTATGGTACTTTGTTTACATCTGAGCATAAATGAATGTGAAAAAATGAGTGACACGCTTGAGAAACAAGAAAAAAAAAATCTGTATAGAAAAATATAACTGCCTGCCAGTAATCTATTAGTGCAATTTCAGGATCAGATGATTTTCTGAAAATAGAGTGACATACTGCCTACTTACTTCTGTTTTGTATAAGCAAATCACAAAAAAAAGAAAAAAAATCCAGGATGCTATTGACAATTCTTGTGGTTTTCACAACACTTAAAGTGGCCTGATTATTCTGAAGTGTATTTCAGTGGCTATGCTTAGGGTTGTGAAATGCGCATGATTTTATACTTTCTTTCCAATGAAAGAAAAAAGGTTTAATCATAAGTACACTCTGCGTATCTGTCAGTACGGCTCTACAGAAATATTTGGCCTTTGGATAGTCTCATCCAATGATTTGAACTTCTTCATTAACGATCACATAGACAAAAATGGTTTGAAACTAAAATCATCTTAGCACTTTCTACAGAGAATACAATGAAACGTAAAACGTTGAGGGAAAGTCTCTGTTTATAATAGTGTGAAATCAAGACTGCTGGCTTTCAGCATGCCTTATTCCTAGTGGCCATGGAATAAGGCCTCCAGAATAGAGTTCAGAGGATTCTCTGGTGTGGAAAACAAACATGGCTGGGAGGTGAAGGTGTTAAGAGCTACTAACAACATGAAATGTGCTGAAAGGCTGACTGTAAACTGGCAAGAGTGGCAATGGCAATGGCAGCAGCAACAGCAATGGTAGCGGCAATGGAAAGCAAGCATGAAAAAAATAAAGAAAAACCATGCATGCATACAGCATTGCAGGGGAAAATCTCCTAAATCTCCTGCTGTTACCTCCCAAATCATGCAACGTCTTGCAATCTTAGAAGTCTAACTTTTGTGTTCTTTGCTAACACTGATTCTAGAAAAGGAGTGTGAGTTGTTCTTTCCCATCAACCCTCTCACTCTGGGAGAGTATTTATGGGATGTGCTTGCCAGAGCCAGATACTGCAAATGTTCTTAGCAGATTTTAACAGATAAAACTGAACACTGAAAGGCAAGCTTATTCCTTTGCCTATTGAAAAATAGACAAGAAAATAAAAATTTTTTACAGAGCATTTTGGGTTACACACAACCAACATTTGGTAGGGTGTTGCACTTGTTTAGTTGGTTTGTTTTGGTCAGGGAGAATGGTTTCACTGAGGTGAGTTTTATTGGCTGTGCAAACATAAAGTCAATGGTACTTGAAAATATTTTGTGTCATCTAATTTATGGGGGATTATTCTAACAGCTAGACATTTGCAATGTGGTACTTTCAGAAACATGAAGCTTAAAAATCGGAGCATGGGGTTATGAACTCCCAAAAATGGATAAAACTTCGTATATCTGTCACAAATTTATGCAAGTTTGGAAAAGCAAGGATGTCAAAAAATGTAACAATGTGAAATACATTCACATAAATCCTCATCCCAAACACCACTGGGAAAGGTTTTGGGACACTCAGTATGCTTGGCAGCTGCCATAAATGTTGGAGAGATCCATCTGTATTAGAAGCCATCCTGCTGCACCCGGAGCTGCCAACTTCGACATTGCAAAAATTCAAAATCTGAAATTTTGATTGGTTGAGCAGAATTTCATTTCATTTTTAGTTTGTTCATTTTATTTAACATCTGAAACACAGGGCTATGTCTAATCTGAATTATGTGTCAAAACACTTTACCCAACAAAAGGCTAGGCATCTCTTTAAATGCATTCCTGAAATGTAGTCTTCATCTGTTCCATATGATCTATGTGTCACCTCATTATTTTTAAAGACTGATTTTTTTCTTTATATTCTGTGCAACTAAAACTCCATCTTAAACTCTTAACATAGAATTCAAATATTTCTGTTCTTTTTCCTCCAAAGTGTTTTGCAGTCTCTGTCATAAAGCAACTGACTCAAAACTGCAGAACATCTAATTCAGGTCAACATTAAAAATTAAGAAAGGTATTTTGAACAGGATGGCCGAATAAAAGCTGCATTCAAAGAAATCCCGGGCCTCCTAATTCCTGGACTTTGATAAGGTCTTTGCTCTGGAAAGCTCAAATAAATAAGTAAACGAGGCCAGGGAATTCATTTGAAATATTAATTAAAATGCAAATTAAATCCAGATTGCATGGGCTTTAAAAAGTGCTCTCTGAAGTTTCCATGAATATAAAGCATGTGACGAGCCACTGTTTTAAACGATCTGCATAAACATACATTGTTGAAAAACCGCTTGACTCGAAAATAACCTTACCAACACCGTGAACCGCAGATAATGAAACAAAATCTTTAGTAGTGACAGCTTTCATTACCAACAGCAGTGTCTGGCAGGCTTTGCATGAGGGACAGAGCGTGGATGTGCACGAGCAGCCCTGGCCCAACACCACGCGTGCCCATCTGTGGCAGTGGCCGGCTGCCAGTCTGCAAGGTGGCCTGCCAGCCTCTGCACGCTGATGGTACACAGCCACCGCTGCCAGGGAGCAAGAACGTCACCTCTTGGCACCACATTTGCAACAAGGCCAGCCACACGCAGGGTGGTTGCTCTGACATTGTGTGTTTCATCCAGTCCAGAGTAATTGTAAGCAGAAAATACATAATTCTTCATTTTGTCAGTGTAAGGATGCTCAGTAGTAGGCAATTTCTCTCTGAGGACATCGTCCTTCCATCCAGTATTTGAAGGGAGCTTAAAAACAGGAGGGAGAGTGACTATTTAAATGGGCAAATAGTGGTAGAACAAAGGGAATGGTTTTAAACTAAAAGAGGGGAGATTTAGGTTAGATGTTAGTAAGAAATTCCTTACTTAGGAGGCGGTGAGGCAGAGGCAGAGACTGCCCAGATTGCTGTGGGTGCCCCATCCCTGGAGGTAGTCCAGGCCCGGTGGGATGGGATCCTGGGCAGCCTGATCTGGTGGGTGGCAGCCAGCCCACATCAGGGAGTTGGAGCTTGACGATTTTTAAAATCCTTTCCAACCCAAGTCATTGTATGATTCTATGGTTCTGTGAGTCAGTCTGCTTAAAATGCATCCCGGTATTAACAAATTCCTCTTTCTGCTCAGACTCATTTTGCACCACTGTTCAGTGCTGCAAACTTCTGTAAGTGAGGAGAAAGGCAAATGAAATGCAGGCATCACCTCAAACAGAAACTAACCCAGGCATCTTTAAATCCCCTCTCCTAATACTATCTTAACACAAAATGAAGCTGTCAACAGATTACATTCTCTCTGTTTAATTTGCTGCTAAGCTCAATCAATTCCCAGAAGCAAACCAGTGTCACTGGGAAAAGGTCCATCTTAGTTCTGACCAACAGAGTTATCATAGTTTGACTGGGCAATTGTTTCTGACACTCTGCCAAGAAGTATAACTCTGGTAACAGGCTGTGGGATGACCACGGCTCTGCCAAAATGGCTCCAGCCAAGTCACGCCATTGAGTAATGCAATCTCAAAGCACCTAGTGAGGAAGATAAATGACATTCAAGTTACATTATGAACACAGAAACTAAGTACCTCACCAGAGAATTGAGAAGACCAGATTGTCTGGAAGGAAGTTTGCACGGCAAGAGCATCATGAAAGAGTCCATAAGGGAAAGGCAGATTTTGCCTTAAGAGCATCATTGAAGCCATAGTAAATAATGCATGGGGCCACATGCTGAATGGCAAAGCTAACAAGAAATATCAAACATCTGCACATCATCTGAGCCTCATCCATCCTGCTTGCCAATCAGGCAGGTGCTCAGAAAACTGATTGTGACTATGTACAAGAAGAGCCTATCAAAACGTGAAAACACAAAGCAACTGAGTTAAAGTCACAAGGCTGCCGTGTTCTGTCACTCCCTGGCTTCTAAATGTAGGATTTTGTAATGGAGAAAGAAATTAATGCAAGTGTGAGGTGTGACAATTCATATATTAAGTTTATACTGTCCTGCTGGTGAAGAGCACATGGGAATACAACTATAATACTATATGTACCTAAAAAAGTCCATCTCCCTGCATTTAGCCTGCTAGTCAGCTGAAACAACCTATGTCCTTGGCCATATCTTCATGGCACTGACAAGTATGAGGGATTCCCAGACTCTCAGTGACTGATTCAGGGCATCTTCATGGTAAAGGAAAGCACAATGGAAAAAAAACTACCAGATGCCTGAAAACACAGCTGAGCCATAAGTTGCACCAAAGCTAATTAACGCTGTGAAAAGGCCTGGCTCAGTGGGTGATGCTGTTCAGATATGATGCTTCTGCCTTTAATTTCTAAGCAGACTTGTTTAAAACAAAGTCGTGTATCTTCACACAGAAGTGCCCTTTGTTTTCAGAGCTATCCACCTTTAAAAGTATTTTTGTCACTTAATTGAAAATAAAATTTCCCCAGAGTGTTGGAGTCTGCTCTTAATGCATGTGCGTAGCTCTAATTAATGTTAATTATTTGGATTCACCAGGGGGAGAAGCATATTGCTTCAGGTGCCTACTTGGAATACGCTACTTTAGCCCTTCATGCAACTCCGAGTGGTACACTCAATGGTAAGAGTTGCAGCTGCCTCAAAGCCTAGTGTCTATTGCATAGGCATAATCCAAGCCAGGTGTAGGACAGGATGTTCCACACCACAAATAGCACAGACAGCCTGCCTGCACTACGCACTCTGATTCATAGAGATGGCAAAACACTGCAGCACAGAGATCACAGCTACTTCATTTTCCCCTCTGCACATCTGCGCAGGGGAATCGTTTCACTGGATGCCTGCATGGTATTAAGCCAAACAGGCTAGAGGCTCATTGCATGTGCATGTCAGCACAAATAATAAACAAGCAATGCCCTGGCTAGGACCACATGAGTAGTCAGAGATGAATCCAGGAACAAACCCCACACCTTGGGAGAGCTAACTCCGGGTTTATCTACTGTGCTACACTTCATTTTGTGGTAGGGCTGAAATCTCCGAGGATGTCTCTTCCAGAGCACTGCTGAAGTAATAAAGCTGGACAGCTTTATCCCAGTTGAAGAATTGGGTCCATACTCTTTCATTATAAATAAACAGCAAAACTTGGACACCATCCATGTTCTTCCCCACACATGCAGGTTCATCCAAATTCATCAACATCACCAGCATCTTTCTAGATGGCTACCCTTTAACTAGGGCTTTATTGGCTAACTGTAACTCAATTTGCTGCAGCTGTGTGACCCCAATTTGCTTTTGGAGCAGAGCAAGCTGCAGGAGGCAGTGCCAAGCAGGAGCCCACCTGCCAGGCAGCCAATGCAGCCAGAAAGGGCTGCTCTGAATGAGCAAAACCTGGCAGGTGGCAAAGATGTGCTGTTTATTTTTCCTAATGACAAAATTAGCACATTGATAATAATCAAACAGAGCTGTGTGCAATGGGGGCTTATTTAATTAACAAATGTCCTTTTGCAGGTATGAGCAGGACACAGGCGCTGTGCTCATTCACACAAGCTGTTGCTCAGGTCCCTGGAAAGCTCAGATGCAAACTGCCTTCAGCTTCCTTTGTCAGGTTTGCTCTGGGAAGGAGGTTGTTTGCACCCACTTTTTTAATTATATATTCTCTTTCTGCAGAATGTTATATTCTCGCTCACATCCAAGAACACAGATAGTATCTAATAGAATAGATTAATAGGTGCAGTGGAAAAGACTTCTTTCTAATTTTTGCCTACAAACAACAGTGCTGGGAATGACCCCTTTTGCTTGTTCTAATTACAGAGCATCTTCATATCTCTCAGCTACCTAATGGGATTTGTTTTTTTTTGTGGTTGGTTTTTTTTTTTTCATCAACAGATGTTTGGTTTTTCAGTATTAAATAGACAGAAACACCCTACTGCTTGGTTACCTTTATGTAATGTAGCAGTTTGATAGGCATGGCTATGCTTTTTGTTAGACCTAGCTCTAGGGATCCTACAGACAGCTGAAGCTGATGGGCTCCTGCAAGCATGGGTACAGTTAGGATGGGTCTTTCGTTCAGCCCAGTCTGTTAGGTAAGTATCCATATTGTTCTGACTGACCAAACAATACTATCACAAGCTAAATTTAACTGCATTACAGTCATCCAAAACTTTCCATTCAGTGAGAGTCAAGTCTTGAAAACATTTATTAGATTTCTGTGATGTTAATCCTCCTGTACTTGCAATATTGTCACTTCTGTTTAGTGAGTTTTCTATGGCTTCAGAGAGGGAAGTCCTGGACCAAAGCATCTATTCTGATATAGGTAAAAATCATAGAATCATTAAGGTTGGAGAGACCACAAAGATCATCTAGTTCAACTGTCAACGTATCCCCACCATGCCCACTAACAGTGTCCCTCGGTGCCACATTAGCGTGATTCTTAGAATCACAGAATCATTGGAAAGACCACCAAGATCACTTAGTCCAGCCATTGCCTGTGACTGCTCATCAGTGTGACATCTAATTACATCAGCATACTTTGTACAGAAAATCTATCAATACACAGTGTGCAATGTCAGTAGTGGGGATATATTTTATTGTGGTTTTATGGTATGTCATTGAAGGAGTTGGTGCAGTCGCTTGGATTTGAATCAGCCCCACCTGTCTTACTTGTAAGAGGGAAGTTGGTCAGCAGACTGTGATGTTGTTACAATAAATACTGAAGAAATAGAGACATTCTCTGTTGCGCTTGGATGTGAAGAAAAGGTTGTTTGTTGAGGCTGGGAAGAGCTATTCTTCTTTCATGCAGTATTCCAAAAAGCATCTGCAATAGGTAGTATTTGTTGTCAGTGTAGTGCAAAGGAATAGAAAAGGAAAGGGAATATGAAAGATCGAGAACTGTGCATTTATCCGATTCTATAGTTCCAGATGTTGTGGAAGGGGTACTGTATATAAGCTTGAAATTACACACGTGGGCACACATTTGTATAACTTTTAATGCAAAGCACTGAAAATAGTAAATGTTCTGACAGATGGATATCATGGGCTTTGTTTAAGTCATAATCTCTATTGCTTTCCAGTTTATGAAGCAAAAAGAGCTGTTGAAATTGACTGAAAGCCACAGCCAGAGCCTTTAATCAATCTCCAAAGCTGTTTATTGTGAGTATAGCATAAAGCAATAGAGATTAATGTTGGTTTCTATAAATCACAGCAAAAAGCATCTTCTCTTTCATTGCCAGAGGTGTAAATAACTTCCTTCTCTTTTCTCAAGTTTTGCTGTAACAATCTGGCTGCAGAGGTTCTTCAGGGGAGAACACAAGCACAGTGCCATTTGCTTTTAACACAAGTAAATTAAAAATAACTTGAATATTTATTTTCAGAACTTGAAACTGCTGAAGGTTTTAGGTACCTTACTCTTACTGAGTTGCTCTCAATCCATCCACTGAACAAATCATCCATCGTTATTCAATCAATTATTCAACCAATCATTAGTGTACCAGGGTGGAAGGACCATGTACTCCACAGGCAGCCATGTCTCCAGTGCACTTCCCAGGGACTTCAGTCAGTGCGCCCAACAGACACACTGCCACTTCCCTTCCTTGCAATGGGCTGCTCTTCTGACTACCTTTTTTTTTTTTTTCTTAAAGGGGGGAGGTAGTAGAAAGGGAAGCAAATCTGTCTGTGAGTGATAAATGATACAAAATCCGGGGGTGAAGAAGGTCTCTATTCATATGGCTTCAATCCCGTTTTACATTTATTTGCTGCATTATACTATAAGAGATGGATATAAAGCAGAGAAAACAGAAAGCTGTGAGACAGCTCATGTTGAAAATGTAAGAAGCCAAAGGGGAAATACTAAGCAAAGTGAAAAATTATTGCTGTGTAGCAGTGTCAAAATAGCTTCCCCACTTTTTGTCCTCTCCCATCAGTCCTGCTCTCTCATCATTAGCCGTTGATCAAACATCTCTGCAATGCCTTGCAAGAAAACTCTGACAGCTGCACTTGGCCTTGGTACTTAAATTGTCTAGGGTGCTTAAGGGGAAATGACATGAATGCACAGCAGTGGGCACAGCCTTCATTCTCAAGAGATACTTGAAGACCAAAGTAAAAAATGACATGTTTAGTCTGACATGGTTTAGTAGGCATGGTGGCGATGGGTTGATAGTTAGTTAGTCTAGATGATCTTAGCAGTCTTTTTCAACACTAATGATTCTCTGATTCTATATGTTCATTCATCTAAAATGCAGAGACAGGTGCCAGTCAAAATACTGCACTGTAACAGACAGAATGATGAGCCTCCAGAGAGAGTTTCATATCCAAGATCTCCCTATAGCAGCCTGAACTTTGCATGGCAGGTTGAAGCAGCACACAGATTTTGAGACCTCAGCAAAAGGTTTGGAAAAACATCATCACGATAAAAGATATCTCACAAGATGCTTGCAGAACAAAATTTGCAAACTTACTTAGCTAAATATAAAGTTGTATGTAGACTGAAAGTAATACACATTTGAATATTAATGTCATTTTCTGAGTTCTACAGCAGAACAGTGAAGTAAGATTCCATAATTTTATTTGGAAGAGGTTCCTATAAATGCCCCACTGATTTAAATGATTTTTTTTCCTTCTAATTCATGTTAAATAGTTGAGACCTTTGAAAGTAATTCTCCTTGGAATTCAACTTGGAGGGAAATATTGTATGGATTAAAATCCAGTTTCAAGGCACCTTAAAGCCAAGGCACAATGCTTTAATGGATCCTAAACTAAACTGCAAACTTTATAGTGTTAGAAGATTCAGGTTAGGCTAAAAGATTTTTGCTTTCTGACTTGGGATTAAAACTTTCAAGGCAAAAATATTTTCATTCCAAAAGCATTTAATAAATGCTAAGCTACTAGCTCCGTTTTAGTTAATTAAACTTAAGGAACATGGAAGTGGATAAAAGTTCATTAAATAGGTACAGGCTGACAGTGAATTAGAATACTAATTGAGCTTTTATGTGCAACAAAAGACATACAAATGGAAATGCAGTGTTATTCTAGTGAATGCCTCACATAAAAGGCCCCAGTGGAGCAGAGAATGCATGAAGGAAATTGGATTGTAAAATCTCTGAGATAAAGATCAGTTCTATGAAACACGATGCCCCATTGCTTGCTTTTCTATTTTGAGAAGATTCTTTTAATAATGCCAACAAATGATGCAGTGACTGCTGTAGGTGCATTTGAAAGGTTCCCAGTCAGAGTCAGAAATGAGGCAGTTATATTCAGAGCTTAGGAAATAGAGGGGGATGTGATGGGACCTTCATTTATTTAATAGTATGGTTGAGTATCACCAACTTAAATAGCATGAAAACCTTAGTTTCCAAAGAGCCACATATTCCAATGCTGTTTTATAAGCTTTTGCAATATGGCAGTTACATTGTTTGTAAAATCTTTTCCCAATTCAATTTGTTGCGTAAATTTGAAATACATGTGAGCTATTCTGTCTCAGTAGAGAAGCTGAAATGTATGAAGGGTTATTTCTGAAGACTGTTGTGCACAGTTGAACCATGCATTTCTCCCTGGATCTCACCATGTTACCTACATACAGTTTTGTGTCTCCAAGCCAGCTCCTGAACTACGCCTTGGGACCACAGCTGTGGTCTAGACTTCTGACTTTTCACTAACAGCATCACAGAAATTTCCCAGTGATGCTAATGGTTTTTTGGTTTTTTTTTCGAAAGGCTAGGAAAATGGTATGTGTACATTTTCTACACCATTTGGAAACTGACCTATCTAGGAGTATCAACAGCCTGTAAGGAAAATTACAAGGGGAAATGGCAAGAATCTACATAATGAAAGTTTGGATTTCAGGGCATCTTTGTCTACCTGAAGCAAACATTCACTGTAGAGCCAATAATCACTTTAAAATGTACTTAATTTTAAGTGAGTATCGAGCTAGAGCTGTTCATATATTAACCTCCATATTGAATTCTTCAGATATTGTTATGTGGTCATACCAAATGTAATTGGAACTGCTCCCAGAGTTCACAAGAAGATATCGAATCTGTGCTTATGGCCTCTGTGTCCAGACAGCACAGTCTCTACGCATGTAAATTACTATTAAAAAGTCCATCGATCTATTTGAATTCTTCAGCCTTTCTACAAGGTAATTTTGGCTGTACAGAGTCTCCAGACAGCCTAATTCCATCTATGTCCCTGGGTCTTCAGTAGTGTCTAGCCAGAGGAACCATTAGACACAGGGACGCTGGTGGGATTTCAGGGGGAAATGTTTATGAATGTGAGGACTGTAGTGGCCTGGTGTGGATTTCCCAAGGAGGGCAGAGAGTGCTCATTACTGGAGGTTTTAGAGATGTCTTGTAGGGACACGATGGATACAGGTCCTGGCTTGGGGAAGGAGAGGAACCAGATGACCCCTGAGATGCCTTCCAGCCATGTAAACTTATCATTACATGGTCACGGTGTTTTCTGCCTGCTTTGCTTTAGGGTACCTCACAAAGCAGACAAAAAATTAAATTCAGCTGTAGACATGAGTCCTGTCAAGTCCAATTTAAACTATGTGTAGATTTGGAGCTCCTGTTATGAAAAGATAATGGGCCTAAAAATATCGAGTCTAATTATTTAGTTGGCTCACAGATTATTCTTAGACATTTACATTATGGAATTCAACTGCTGTTTATGCAAAGATCCAAAAATGAAAAGAAGATTCTTTTGGAGAGGATATTTAAACCATGCAACAACACGTTAGAAATGTAGGGCAGAAATGCCATGATCCTAGAGAGTGCAAGATGCACGGGTTATGTCCCATATGTGAACTGAAGATCTGATCCAGGTTTTGCATTGGTCCATGAACCTCCAACAGAAATCTGACAGAAATGCCTTCAACCCATGCTAGTCACAGAATCACAGAATGGCCAGGGTTGGAAGGGACTTCAAGGATCATAAATCTCCAACCCCCCTGCCACATGCAGGGCCACCAACCTTCCCATTTAATACCACACCAGGCTGCCCAGGGCCCCATCCAATCTGGCCTTGAACACCTCCAGGGACGGGGCATCCACAACCTCTCTGGGCA
>JAOWBP010003503.1:24656159-24681077 GCA_028571105.1 Tragopan temminckii
CCCAGAAGCTTATAATGAAAACCAGTGGAATGCCTTGAAGGACTGTACAGTATTAATGAACAGAATATAGTCTCTTGTACAATACAAGTCATGGAATTTGCAGTAATCGTTGTTCGTTGTTCAAATGTCTGGTGCACACTGTGTAAGATATCACAAGAATGCACTGAATCCACTGGCAACGTACTCCAACTATTGTTCATCTTCAGCACCATTGAAATGGTGCACTTTATTTTTTTCGCCTGAATGTTTTCATCTTTCAGCCACTGGATGCTCTTTCTTGAGAAATTCAAGATCCCTATCTTCCTACCCCCAGCCATATCTTCCTATCCCTATCCTATTTCCTAATCCTAAATCCTAATTCCCGTCAAGTTACTTATAATCTGCAATCATGTTATCTCTGAGCCTTTTCTTTGATAATCATAAATTGAATGAACTTTTTCAATCTGTCAGACAAGAGTGATATCTAAGACACTTAAACTTATCATTCACAGTAATAGTTCAGGGCGACACCAGTCTCATCTGTGTATGTTGTGGCTGAACATATCAAGAGTATGCACAGCTGAAGAAGTTTTTAGGAAGGAAACTGGTGTATCTACCTTCGAAATATGGAAAGAATGCTGAAATAGAGCTAGGCAGCTGTGACCATATCCAAACTAAATTCGTCTCAAAGAAACAGTTTTGAAAGGAACATCACCAGGATGACATGTCCTGCAGTCAGACCAAGAATATGGCTGGATAAAAGATGACTGAAAATCTTAGTTTTAATAACACTTGTTCTATTTGTGAAAGCAGTAAATGGAAGAAAAGCTAGCGAGAGTTGCTCACTTACTATTAACCCTAAAAGTCCAATTCATTTATCCTGCAAGCAAAGTACCACTAAGGGTCAGGACAAAAGAACAAACCTAATGATTAGGTACCAGAACACACTGAGTTAAGCAATATGGGATTGAATCTTTCAGCTGAAAGACAATTACAGAATTGACAGAGGATCCAAACCAAAAACATTAGATGTATTCTATTGACTTCATGAAAGCTTGTCTCAGTAGGTCAGCTGAGATCACTCAACTCCTGGAGCAGTAAATAGTACCTTCTGAAAGCTGGAAAAAAAAAAAAGTGATCAATACCTGCACTATTAAAGACATTAAAAAAAAAAAAGAGTCCAGAAGAGGAATATTTCTGTTCCTTACATGGTGTTATTACTATAAGGCATCAAGAAAGCACCATGGATGTGAGGCTCAGTAGGAACCCTCTGAAAGCACAATAAAGATTAACAGAACTTTCTGTTAGCATGAGCAAACTTCTGAATGTTGCTGGATGATTCATTATTGTAGGTAATAATTACCTAGTGAACGGTTGCAGGGTAAAACTCACATAGATACTACCCTAGAGACAGAATAAAACATACAAGAATATATTAGTGGCAGCAGAAAAAGCAAGTATTTTGGTGTTGCACAGATTATCTGTCAAAGGACTCACTAGGGCTCTTATGCAAAGTTGACAGCTGCAGCATAAGGAACAAACAGAATAGAACAAAGTGGCTAATCCTTTTTTAAAGTGTCCTTGTGGCCACAGACATGCACTGCATCATTAGCTGTGTCACTTGATTACACTCCACTTGCAAACATCTCATCTGCTACACTCCTTTATGACTAAAGGAGACTTCAAAGACAGTGAAATAAGTGGGATTTCTGTGCCTGGCTTGAAGGGGCAGGTTAATCGGCTTAACAGCAGCTCAGTTCTCAAAAGAGAAGAACAGAGATGTGTGCAAAAACTGCACGCAAAAACAGAGCTATTACTTTAGTGGGTCTGCAGATTTAAAATGACTCCATTTTCAGTGGCTTTTTTCCCCTCACTATGTCTGACAGTGATACCAGTGGCATCCCTTCTCTATTTCTATGCTCTCTGATTAAAATCAGATTGCTAAACTCAGTCTTCACACAACATGAGAACTCGTGAGCTATTGGCTCCTAACAAGCATGAAAAATCCCAGTTGCCCCAGCAGGCTGTTCATTCTCATGATGACATCCTAAATAGCAATAATGTTGATTCCCATATTTCTGAACATTCATTAGAAGCCCTCTGTCTATAGCCTCGTAGATGAATTTTGATTATATACTTCTTGATGTCTTTTTTCCAAGAAATTTCTTCTCTCATATCTGATTTTATTCATATATGACCTAATATTGATGGAATTCCTCTTTCTCTCATGCCTGTGTAAATTGAGAACTCTCAAATTTAGATTGATACTGACCCCTCTGAGAGGATTATGATCTACAATGTGTATTACCACACAGAATAAATTTTCAATACAGTTTGGCTGTCTGAGCATACAGATGGAACTTACAGATTTCTTCCCAAGATGTAGATAGAATTTCAGTGACTAGTTCCCCTTAGTTTCACTTCTTAGACATTTGTAAGTCCTTGGAAGCCCCATCCCTGGAGGCATTCCACGCCAAACTGGATGGGCCCTGGGTCACCTGATCTGGCAGCTGGCAGCCAGTCCACAGAAGGAGCTCAGTGGCCTTTAATGTCCCTTCCAACCTAAGCCATTATATGATTCTGTAATTCTACTATTCCTTTTTTATGTTTTTGACCACAAAAATACCAAAATGCTGAAATTCTGACACTGGCATCCCAGCTCCTTGCTGTGTAAACAGAATAGATGGGTACCGAATGGTTCAGGCTACATGCCGGATGTTTTCCCAGCCTATGAAAAGAAGCTCTGCATGAAGTGATTTGTTCCTGGCTGGCACAGCCAACAGAGTTCAGCTCTTGTTATGCTAGGGGGTCTTAAGAGAAAGGTCTTAAAGATGCAGGCTCCCACCCCACACCTCCATGGATACAGATTCCTCTTCACGAATCGAGGCAGTACAAACTCATGTTGTCAAGTCTACAGTTCTCCAACAGCTTACATGACTTGATACTTGAAAGTGAAATATGTGCTTACATACAACATATGACTCATCCTATGGCCTCTCACATCCCAGTTTGTTCACCAACAGCAAATGCTAAGGGGCTGCTGGCCCTAGCTCGACCTGCCTGCAGAACCAGGCCTTCTTACATTGTGCTTCTTCTACAGACGCCTTCCTTCGTGACCTTCAAAGCCTCTAAATGCTACGTGGTTATGAAAGGTTTTTAAAGGGTCTTTCCTCTCTTCCTCGTCTTAACAAAGCTTTTATTTCAGTGCTCAGAGAGCATTTCAGCTTTATCAGCTCTAGCTTTATGCCAGCACTAACTTCTAAAGAGTTATAACTAGGCTGTGTTTCTCAGCGTCTACAATCCTATACTACAAAAGTACTTTTATAAATGAGATACATTATTATTATATATTACCACAAGAACCAATGTCATAATTAGGTACTGTATCCACTTTGTAATCACTGTAGCTTTAATTTCCAATCAAAAGCATAAAAGGCTGCAGAGAGTGACCCTACTATTGAACAATTTCTTTTCATTTTCCTTGACAATTAATTTTCAAAGGTAAAAGGAGGAGGGGAAGAGAGGGCTAAGGGAGGAATGACGTTTTATTCTAAAGCTTCTACATAATTATAGCAATTATAGAAACCTTTAATGTGCTTGGTCAGCTTTTACTGCTCACGTTTGGCTCTCAGTTAGAAGTGGCTCTGAAAGTTATAATACATTTGGTGCACCAAAGAGTCCATCCCACAATTATAAATACCACCTAGACAGACTAATGATAACAGAGCTTGGAGGAAAAGGTTAGTAATAAATATGGAGGATGTTAGTACAGGTAACATAAAAGGAATATAGAAATCTACTTCAACAAATTGCTGCGTGCTATTTCACCTGTTTCTTACTCTCACTTGTTATTAACCACATTAAAGATGCACCTAAATGTCACAGTAAAGTCCGAGGCTCCATTGTGCTCAATATTCATTGAATACAGGAAGTCTTCTCAAAAGGTTTGCTGCCACAGTGCATTCCCAAATGCCTACAGCACAGAAACTACTTAAAAGGGAGTACGTTTCTGTTGTAAACTATGCCTTTGAGCAGAATGAATCCTACCAAGAAATCACTGCTACATCTTTCCACTATTATAACTACATCCCAAATCCAGGACTTCTTTTAGCACACGTATGTTAATGAGACCTGAAGAAAAGGGGTCAGGTATTTGAGCATGACAAAAAAATATGTCTGTATTTATGTATAAACTCAATAGACAGTTGGATTAGATGGGACAGAGACAAGCAGAGGGGATCAGATCTGCCACAGCCACAGGGCAAAGGCTTCCAAACCCCACATGCAACAGAAATGCCTACAGTCACTGAAACTCTTCAGAGGAACTTTTCCTTGAATAAAAAAATCCAAGACATTTTCTTAAGGACTGAAAGTAAAGCAGAAAGAGAGGTGTCATCTTGCCTCCTCCTTGGAGACAGGGGCAGCTAAATATAAAGGACTGCATAACTAGAAAAGCTGCATCTAAAGAGGCATTAATTGGAGGTGACAAATCAGTTAAAGTTATTCAATAACAGGTGGAGACAATGATCAGTTCCACCCAACTGAGTCCCCTCAGTGTTTTCAGAGCATAAAGATTTGGTTTGCTCAAAACAATATCTTATTACTCTGAAATTTAATTAAAACTTAATTAAAAAACCAAAGTCAAAAACTTACCTATTCACTTTATCAAACTGTTAGGCCATTTCCAGTGCTTTAAGTTTGGCCTCATCTTCTGTTAAGTTATAAATTTATTGATATTTTCGAGATTCTGACTTTTCAGGATGTTCTGGGGTAGATTTTGTTTACTCCACTTGTTGTCCCAGAAGAATTACTCAATAATATTCTAAACAGTAACTATATCTAGTCTTTCATAAGAAAGCCAAACCAAAACAGGGGATGTGATACATCCTGAGTGCCCATTTGTCATGTGCCCTGTGACTCATTAATATTAGCTCCATTCAACTAAATTTTTACTTCTATATATTTATCTCATTCAATTTCCAGCATGATATTATAAACCTTGAACCTTCTTTTTCATCATGTGTTTCGCTGCAATCAGCTATTTCTAATGTTTTGTTCACCTGATCTGTCGTAATGTTTTCCATCCTACTTCTTTTTTTATACTTCACAACATATCCCCTTCCAACTGATGCTTTCTCTTCGCTTTGTGTGGCACAACGGAAAACACAATGACAACAGAGCAGCAAGATCCCAGACTACACCAAGTGAGGATTCACCCAAACACAACAGCCATAGACATAGAAATAAGGAACAGAAACTACTCACCCTCAGCAGACCTCAGTTATACAAGAATCTACAGAGAAATACCTTTGCCTCTAGTGTCAAAACTTAAATGAGATCTTGGGAAGGAGTGGATCCTGGTTCCACCCCTTCTGGTCATTCAGAGGCATTGTTTGCACCTGAGCTTCCCACCAGGTGCTTAATCAGTGGTTCAAACTGTGACTTAGCAATTCCACTACAGTTTGACTCATTTTTTTATCCTTTAAAATGGTCTCAATTAAGAAAAAAAAAAAAGGAAAGGGGAAGAAAAGAAGGAGGGGGGGAGGGAAACTGGAAGAATGGAAGAGGGAATTGGAAGAAAAAAAAGGAAAAATAAGATGAAAAACTGTTTCCATGAACTCCCTTTACCTATTTTTTCTATTTCTCCAGCAGCTTTCTCTTTGAGTGCGTACCCTTCAGTTACATAATCTACTTTCCACTAGACTTCACTGTTTATTCCATTCTGTATTTTTTTTTAAGTTTCCCTTTCATTTGAAATAGATAGCCTTTGCTGTAGTATTCTCCAAGAATATCTGTTTTTTTTCCCTCCACTTTCTCAGTATTTCACCAATCTTGACCTAGGCAACCGCAATCTTCTGAAGAAGGCAGTGTATGATTTTTTTTGTGGCCATTTGGACTGTTGAGTATGAGACTGTTGGAACATACATGGGGCTGCCTTGACCCTGTTTTTAAAACCCACATTTTTCAACACCAAGGAATTTCATGGCTCTGTGATTTCCATGCTATGACTGTGACCAGAGGTATAAAGATCAGCGGTACACTGTTACATATTTATGTCTTCAAAGACAGTACACACTAACTTTTGTTGTCCCATAGAACCTCTTACTACCAAAAATTAGAGAGTATTTTAATGGCAAGGGAAGTAAAATTCAAGCAATAGCTACAGATCGTTTCTCCCAATAATTTTTTTCAGTTGTATGGAAAATACAGTAATTCCAATCGACTCTCGTGTTCAATAACAACATTTCTTAAATGTCTCTCATCCATTCTGTAACTGTGACACCTCACTGGATCCCAGCACAGAGCACTGGGCTGTGAGTTGTACTTGCATATGTGACATATTCACAGCTTCTCAGAATAGACCCTATCAAATCCTTCTGGGGAATCTCAGGGTTTCCTCAGTAAGTATCAAAGCTCTCAAATTTGCTTCATTCTACTAATAAAGTTATTAAATTTGGGGTCAATTAACATTTTATTCTTCTTCCCCATTACATGAATATGTGTGTTATTATGCAGACTGTTTAAAGAGCTTTTTACCACTCTGTGATTTTTTTCTCCTTTGGTAGTACTTTGGGCTTGATCCAGATGCCTTCACAACTTAGCCTTTCTCATGCAGAGAGAGATTTACATTCCCAAGCCCAGGTACTAAATCCTTAAATTATGATTTAAATGGACATTTGCTATCATTTTAGATTGCTATTAGAAGCACCATTCTCATTTAAAGTATCCAGGCAAGTACAACTGTAGAAATGAACCATGCCATTGATGAGAATTATAGGCTAGATTTTTTGCTACTCTATATAGCTGTTCAGCCTCCTAAAGTCAGGCAGTTCCCTTCTATTTAATGTGTGTTTCCAAGAACTTCTGAAATACCTCTCTCTGCAAATTGTTACTATCAACAGGCATGTGATATAGGAGCCTAGATAAAGGTGTTTTTTTAATGCCTTAGTGCTAATCACTTGCTGAACATTAGCATCATCCCTAATGTTATGCAAATGTAAGGCTTATAAAAGGATGGATCATTAGGGCTATTTTGCCAAAACTTTATATAGGTGCTCTAGGGATTCCTACTCTCGCCATCATTTGTACTCATCTTTAAAGGTCAATCTGTAGCAAATCAGTGAGTGTAAATTATGTTGCAGGAACACTAATGAATAAATTTTACTCCAGAGACTTAATGTAATAGAGAGCATAGAGGATCGCAAAGCAGAGACATAACACTGGCCTGTATCTGAAGAGCAAAATCTATACATTTCATTTTCCCATGACAATTTCAGCAAAGGTATTTAAAGAATTGACACTCATTATGGAAGATGATAAACATATTTTAATCCACGTTTCCACCCCCTTCCTGTCCCAAATCATTAGTGTTTCACCTCAAATTCCAGTGCAATTTTCTTCATGCCAGAAATTAGAGTCAAACCACTGCTAGAAAGCATGAAGTCTGCTGGTTAATTATTGGGAATAAAACATTTGATATTCATTTGTCTTCTAAGTTATACGTTTACTTTTCAGTACACCTAATCTTTACCTAGTGATTTATTGTTCTCTTTTTTCATTTTTCCAGATTTTTTAAAATTAGTTCTGTCATCTTCTATTCTATTTAAAAACAAAAATAGAGATCTGTCTGTCAGTATTCCTGTCATCTGCTGAAAGCATTGCTTTACCAGCAGAAAGGCCACTAGTACTTCCAAGGAAAGGTATAAAAATTTCACAATTGCTCAGCATTTCTGCTTTGTAGCTTCCAGACAGACTGCTAAGAAGATAGCAACCATTTCATCTCTACACACAAAGATGAAACGGTTTATTCTGATTGTAACTTGGTAGGCAAAACTAATATTTTTCCACCCCAAAAAAAGTTAACTGTGAAAAAATTCTGTAAGATACTGATCAGTGCATTATAAAACATAGAATTTTATTAACTTAGTCTTATTATAGAGAAAATCACTTAAAACATGCCAAGTTGTACGGTGTTAGGACACTACATAAAGCTGCTGCTGAACCATGCTGGCTGATAGCCATACTGAGAGGTCTTAATATCTCTACTTCAAGCACACAGAACTACAGAGTCTTCCTCAAAGACAGAGGAAGTAAGGGACGTACAAAGTCTAGAGCATTGCAGACAACTAGAAAAAAAAAAAATAGAAAAAAAAAAAAACAAGAACAAAAACAAACAAACAAACAAAAAAAAAAAACAGTAAAACCAAACAGAGAGACAGAGAGGTGTGAATGCTCCATCCCTGGAGACATTCAAGGTCAGGCTGGACCAGCAACCTGATTGAGCTGTAGGTATCCCTGTTCTTTGCAGGGGAGTTTGACTGGATGGTCTGTAATGATCCCTTCCAATTTGATTGATTCTATTATTTTGTTAGAATCAGAAGTCATATGGTGGAGGCACATGATGAAGTCACCCTGTCTATGCTTTGGGGTGCAGATTGAAATTGCCATTGTTCCACGTGGCTTTTGGTGCTCTTAATCTGTGAGAAATATCAGACTGAACTTCACCTATAAGAGAGATATAATGGTACAATTTGCCTTCTGTTTTTAAAACTTCAATTTCCCTCTCTTTTACATACACTATAGCACCTCTAATTTTCCCCAGTTCAGCAGAGCTGGTTGAATATAAGAGAGGGCTATGACTGCACAGCTCATCATCTAAACTTGATAAGTTTACTAAAATCTAGATATATCCTCTTGGTCCAGCTCCATATCAACTTCTGTATGCGTGATTTTTTTTTAAATTATTTTTCTTATATTTCTGCTGGATAATGAAAGATCTGTATTCTTTCCCACTGCTCACTTTTGGTAACTCATCCTATCAAATTTGTCTTCTGAATTCTTTCCCCAGGTATTCTCAACAATATTATGCAAACCACTCCACAAATTACATGCTTTCCTTCTCAATTGCTTGCCTATATTTTTATTGTTCCTCAGATAGCCAACAGAGTCAATGATCATTTTACAACATCCAGGAATGTCCCTTTGATTTTCAGTATAAGACTGGGGTCAGTGGCATAGGACACTGTAAATTCATAGGAGAATATTGTCTATCTAGCTAAATGCTTAGAACAGACTGAGGAAGGCAGTTGTAGAAAGTGAATCACAGATTCAATGCCACAGCCAAACCACATGAAAGTTGAAAACTTCATTTAAGGATTCCTGGACAACATCAGGTCCAGTTTCCCCTAATTTAGGGCTCTATAAGAACACTTTGAGGTGATTTTATAGCAGTCTTTTCCTGTCGGTGATCTCCTGAAACCTGGTGCTATCAAATCTCACCATTTTATTACCAGTTACATGAATTTTATGTGCTCCCTTAGAAGCCTTCACCTTCTTAGAATGGTGATAATCTTTGATAATTTCAGCAGACATTTATAAAATAATAGAGTTCCTTGCCTCGGATAGTAAAGAGATACTCAAAAGGGTAAATTTTAAGGAATCCAACACCGAGAGAGAAATAAGCGTGTGTTTATTCAAAACACTCCCTGCATTATTATAACATAATTATTTTAATGGCTTAGGTCTGTTTTCAAGTGTTCAGGCTGCTAATATTTGAGCATCTTTTAAGAGTGCTGAAAGCTGAGACAGACTGATCATAAATCAGCAATACCAAGCTGTTACAAAGCCCTGGAAACTGTAACAACTATGCTGAAACCTGAAAATCACATAAGAGTAGTTTTCCCACCCAGCAGTCGTCAAAAATGCTATGGTTTGGATTTTCCTAGGAAACAGATCACACAGTGGCCTTCCTTTTATAGTTCTGCATCTTTCTAGAACGTAGCCATATTTCCTGTCTCACCCAGAAGATTTTCGTTTAATATTCATTAACATAAGTACCTAAAAGAAAAGAAACAGCTATACAAAGCTCATTTTAATTAAAACAAGAACATACCTAGATACTAAAACCACAATCATCTTTCTTCAGCTCCTGTGTGAAAACTTAATCCACATGTAGGGGAGCTGCTAGGCCTGGGCAGGAACTGCAGTGCAGGTACATTGTTTGCACCTGTGCTCACTGTGTGACCGGAAGGAGCTGGCCCAGAGTGGGGCTGCCCTGGGTTCACATAAGGCTCAGCTGCTAAAGGAGGTGGATTTATTGGGCCTACGCCACTTCTTGAGCAGGATTGCTGTACTTCCAGAGAGCTTGTTCATCAAATGTGTGAGTTTTGCTTTTTTTTGTTGTTTTTGTTTGTTTATTTGTTTGTTTATGATTAGTGATCTGCCTGCAATTATTCTGCCTGATGTCACTAGGAACTTCTCAGAAGCAGTTTAGCTTCTTTGTGAGTAGAACATCCGTGTTGATCAGTAGAACTCTGTGTAGTCCAGTTGTTTTCGTGTTGCAATGCTCTGATGTGCAGTAGATGGGGATTGTTGATACTGTGTCAGTGAAAATGATGTAATTTCTCAGTGTTGCTTTGATTTTCTTCTGGTAAGTCAGTCTATCAAATGCAAAAAGATACCTTTTAATCACTTTGCCTCACAGAGATCTTAAGACTTTTATTTAGATTCTGGCTTCGTTTTTACTATTTCAATTCTATTTATTCTATTTGTTTTTATTCACAAGATATGAAGTAATGGCATAACAGATTTTTCTCTTAAGTTATGTGTGAAAACTCGAGGAAAAAATATGTATTGAATCAGGAGGATGCTCTTTACCAAGAGAGTGGTGAGGTGCTGGAACAGGCTGCCCAGAGAGGCTGTAGATGCCCTATCCATAGAGGTGTTCAAATTCAGGTTGGATGGTGCCCTGAGAAGCATGGCCTAGTACTAGATATGGAGGTTGGTAGCCCTGCCTTTGGCAGGGGGGGTGGAACCTGATGATCCTTGAGGTCCTTCCCAACCTAAGCCATTTTACGATTCTATGAGTGCTCCTAAAAGAAATATTTTCAATTGATTCTCCTTTTAGGAAGTGCTTCCAAATAATGTAATTATTTTGTGTTTTTCTTCAGTCTCCCCCACAAATAAGAGTTATATTAATGCTAATGGATATCTGTCAATAAGCTAAAGAAATCCGTTATATCTCTAGCCAAATTTCTCTTTTGAAATAGCATTGCCCAGTTTCTGCAGAAGGAAAAAGGGAAAGCCTTTTTACTAGTAACTGTACATTTCTTAGTGTAACACTGAGCTTTTTCCCACTGTTTTTCTCTTTGTGTTAGTGACTGAGTTATAGGAAGGAATATAATGAATAATTTGTACCAGAGAAGGAAGCATTCCCTTTCAAAGATGGATTTTCTTATGAAGGCGGCTTTGTATGTGTATAACACTTCACATAACCCCAGTAGTTGATCAATACCCTATGAGCTTTTTACAATCACAAATGACAGAAAGACGGTCTTGAAAATTTTCACTTGTGTTTACTCCAACAGTTCTCTTTAGGAAATAAGACAAAGACTGTTGAAAGCTTTTTGGGAACTTTAGCCTAAACAATTTAAAGGAAAAAATAAGCAATATGTAAAGAAGATATTCCGAAAAGTAAGCAATGTGTAAAGAAGATATTCTGAAAAGTTTAATGTGCAGCACTGAACACGTGATGGTCAGGTCAGTAAGCATCGCTGTCACAAGACACTAGGTAACAGGTCTCCACTGCATGGGAAACAAGATCAGAACTGCAGCTGCACAGATGATAATTTGGTTATGGAATAAACATAACTACATTTTTTCCTGTTCCAGCATTATACCATCTTCACAACAGTATAAACCAAACAAGAAGAATGAACCATTGTCCCAGAATAAACACATGTGGTTCATGCTGGTGTTGTAATTTGCAGTGGTATAATTATGCCTCTATATTTCCTTAGTAGATGAAAGCCTTCACAGTTATTTTTTTCCCTAGAAATCAGCTTACAGAATGATAGAAAGGAGAAAAAGGAGAGGGAGATAAGAAAGTGCATAACTGTTCAACTGATTTCTGTGGTTATATAGATCCAGTCACATTCTGGCTCATGGAAGGGTTGTTAGCTTGAGAACTACTCTCATTTGCACAGAGTAATGTGAAATGTGAATATTTAATAAGAAGAATTAATTAGCCCAGAAGAGAGGTGAAGGTAATCTTATTTTATCAGATAATAAAAACTTTGTTTAGACCTGTGCATAGAAATGAATTCATTGTGAGTACTGGTAACATTAATAAGGCAAAGGAAGGAAAACTGTAGTTTTATAGAACAGAAATCAGAATTGTAACCTAGGCAATATGGAAATCCAACATGAAAAATAATAGCAACTTGACGTAAAAATGTGCAGCAAAAATATAACTGTTAGGAATATTTGTTGTAATTAAGTAATCACAAAATGTAGATGCAGAATATGAAGACATCTATTATGAATTCTCTTCGACTATGGGGTGTCTCTGAATAGAGGCTATAAAAAAAAAAACATGGTTCATTGTAGCAAGAACAAGAAAGTTTGAAGTTATTCTCCTCACTGATATTTCCATAAATCACCTAGTCTAATAATATTGATATGTTTTGGTGAAAGTAGGATTATAAATTCTTTTTTTTTAATAAATACAGATTTTAAGAATAACATTTGCCTTGAAATATATAACACTATATAGAAAGAAAATCAGTCAAACTGATCTGTGTAACACATTGCTGTCCTTGTCTGAAGAAGTCAGTAGACAGTAAGCATCACTACTAGGGGACTACAGTGACTAGAATTGACCTTCTACTGTCAGTTGTGATCTAGCATCATGCTGCTTTACTTTCTCTGTTTTAAGATCTTACCAGACTTTCAGATTTGAGAAATAAATGCTAATGGCTCCATTGCAGATCTGCAAATTTGATGCAAGGTGTACATCACGTTGCTGAGTGTAGCCCTTTTAAGTGTTTTTCTTATATCTAGTCCACTGTATTTTGTTGAAAACACCCCAATACAGAAAAAAGAAAATGACGTCTTTTCCACAGACAAAACCCTACAACACTGGTGTTTGATAGCTACTGATGAATAAAATCATTTCCTGTAATTCACTGTGTATGCCAATCAACCAGAATAGGAAGCATTTTTCCACTGAAAAGATTCTTGTAAGTTTCAATTAACAAAGTGGTATTTCCATTTATTCCATCAGCTGAAATTAGACATCATAATTAGATTTTTTTTTTTAGTTGAGGTTCTAAGAGCACTTAAAGTATATGTGTCTCTAAAGATTTCATAAATGTTTATATCAAACTTATATTCATTCTCCATTCATTCTTCAAGGGATATTTTAAAGACCAAAGAAATAATTCATTTAAATAAGTAAATATAGTACTAGACATACTTTCAAATAAAAAAAACTTGAGAAGAGTATTGGTACTTTCTCAGAGGGTTACTCTGAATCTTTCCCTCAGTAGAACTAGATCTGAGCTCGGTTAAATGAATGGGAGTCTGTCTACAGGAATTTTTTCCAGACATTTATGTAGTTGAAACTGGGGTTAAAATCAAGCACAGGAAATACTACTACCTATGAACAAGTAGCAAAGCTTCTCTTGACTTTCTTAGAAATAGAAAAATCTGTACATCCTTAGTGTTAGTCCTTTTCTATTCCAGAGGGATGCTGCCCTATTGTGTACTCTATTCTGTATACTAAAACCTATAGATGTCCTCTTTTCCTTGTTGCAGCTCTGTACAAGTACCTTCAATACACCTTGAAAACCAGATGCTAAACACATGCTATGCGTGTTAAATGCCACCTACAATCTACCTTATTCTCTATGGAAACTTGAAGGCCAATAAAGTCCATTCTGTCCATCTTTGACACAAAGCCTCAAGACTGTATTAGTGCTAGGTCTGATTACACATTTTCTGTGAGGAGGTAGAAATATATTAACTCAAATTGAGAATGACATTGACACTATCTCACAATTTTGTTGGTCAAAGTCTCAGGATCCTGACTGGGATGACTATCACATATATCCCCTGCGTGACCGTGCAGTTATTAGGCTGAAGAAGGGTATTGCACTTGGTTATTTATTCCAGAGTTTACAAGGTTCTTATTATGTTGGCTTTTCAAATTATTGTTCTGCTCCTTTATGGGTCTTCTGATCTTGTGCTGTGAAAGCCTAAAATTGTCACCTTGTTCAAATTTATAACAGTTTTATCAGCCCATTATTTCCAACATCTGGCCAGTAATGTGTGGCAATAACTATTAGGTAATAACACCAACCTCTGATTAGAAAAGCTAATGTCATACCAGCAATAAACTTTGTTCACCCTGCAGCAAAGATGCATCAGAGAGGAGATTCAGGAGAAATTTGAGTACGCAGCATAAACAAGACAAAGAAAACATTAATAACACAGGTGTGTTAAAAATAAAATGAATTAAGTAAAAGCCAAACAGAAATTTTCTGTTTCCAAAGTTTTCACTGCACAGCCTCTAGCATATTATCCCATGAGTGCAATCCCAGCTCAGTGGGAATTTGTCTGACTCTTTTTGGAACACACTGATGTTTGTCTGGAGTAGGCATTCAAATTCAATCTGGTATTATTCTTTCAGCATGAGTTCACTCTTTAATTTTGCTGTACTCTTCCACTCCAGATTGTCAGTATTAAATACATTTCAGGTGACAGCTTTCTGCAGCAGGAGCATCATACTTATGAGGTTTTCCAGATCACTGTAGCATCAGACTGTTAGCACTGGACCTCTAAGAGGTGAAGTCTTGCTTTTCAACTTGAACATAGTAGGAATTCTTCAGTTTTATAACTGACTTGTTTTCTAGTTGGTGCTATAAATAAAAGCAGGTTAAAATTGAACAGTGACATGTGACGTCTCCATTTCTAGCTGAGGACTGAAGTTTACTCTCTTCAGTTACACTTAGAATACTAGTGTGCAAGGTATTGCCACTGAAATGAATCTTTAACAGTGGTTGCAACTGAAAGCTCCCTGAATCACAGAATCATTTGAGTTGGAAGGGACTCTCTAGTCCAATCACCCTGCGTCAACAGGGACACCTACAGCTCAATCAGGTGCTTATAGTTTCATCCAGTCTGTCCTTGACAGGGATGGGAGCATCTACCACCTCTCTGGGTAACCTGTGCCAATGTCATGCCAACTTTATTTAAAAAAAAAAAAAAAAAAAAAAACTTATCAAATTTATTACATCGGATCTATAATCCTGGTGCATTTTCAGGATCTTAGGAGGTAATGACAGTTGGGGGAACTGTAGCTGAGATAGAGTGAGAATCTCTCACTAAGGTGAGAGAATCAGATGCTGTACAGTTGGGTGGAAAAACAAGCCCACAAGTGAGTTGTTTGTAAAAAGAATTAGGTATCCTTGGGTGGGCCTTGGATAAGCAAGCACTGTGGTGATTAATGTTTACAGTGCTGTCTGGGACAGCAAAAACTGGCAAAGCTGGGTTTTAGAAGTGCTACAACTATTGCTTAGCTCATAAGGGAGTTTTCTAGCCCTAGAAGGTCTACTTCTGACTAGATTTAACTACCTGTGGACGGCTTATGTAGGAAGAATGATGACAATTAAATACCAAATGAAGGCGTTTTCAAAATGTATTCAGGAACTGTGCTGGTCCTGATAAATCAGGTTGAAAAATCAGACGTTTACTCTGGGTGACTGGCCTGAGATCATCAAATGTCTTCTAGTGTGTGTGAGTGAGCTGCTTAGATGTCCCATAGAAACTGAGTGTATTTCTGTCTCAGCTATGTATTTAAGAGCTCCTTCCTGACCTTCCACTTCCGGTTTTTGAGGTAGGTTTCAGTGTAGGTTTTGTTTCGTTGGTTTTTTGTGATGGTGGGTATCTTTGTGGTTCATTGTTTTTTACACGTTGTTTCTTTCTTTTTGGTGGAGCACTTCCAAGGACTTTGCCCTGCTTGCTTTGAGTATGTAGTGTTGGTGAGGCTGGCTTGAGGCCTCTGGGTTTCAAGTTTATCTAAGTCTACTAGCAGCTGAAAATGAAGTCTTTGAAATACTTTTTGGAAAACTACAAATGAAGGGGAGACTTTAGCCACCACTGAGCTGGAGCTTTGAACATGCTGATCATACTCAAGCTGACATGTGAAAGGCACTTGAGAAAGTCATAACCTCACATATTGCCTGGTACAATTTATTAGACTGAAGAAAGTATTTCACCCACAAGAAGTCCCTACAAAAAGGAGTAAGCTAAAATAAAAACTAAAATTAAAAAAGGAAAAATCCTAAAAGATACAGGGAACTAAATTAGTTGCAACATATTCAGGATAAGAAACACTATGTGCTATACATAGCTATCTTTTTAAACACCTTCTCCCTGGGGAAAAAAAAAAGTGAAAATGTGAAGGCTCAAATATAGACTTTTGAAAATGCTTGGATGATTGGTTCACTATTTATTTCTAATGCGCAAAAGAGGTATAAAAAGAAATTCCATGATATTTAAGGCCTGATCCCTCACTTGCACCTTCCTGTAGAAGAGATGAGTCTCAGTAACTTTCAAATCAAGTCCCATTGGAAAAGATTTTGAAAGAGTGAGCGAAATAAATAGTAACAAATACACGGGACTAGATGCTATTCATGCAGAAGCTCTAAATTAAATACATGATCTGTAGTATGTTGCATACTATTTAAATCAGCCTTAGTACCAAGAGAGTAAAAATGTAGTATAAATTTCAGAAGTCTATGGGGACTGAACGAGCTACTCTCCCCTATGCTGAACAAGGATACAGAGTGAATTAATTGAAATGACACAAAGAATAGATTTTCATAGACAGCTGAATAAATGTGATAAACTGAGAAAAAAAAAATCCAAATGATTCTCACAGATGGATGCTATGCTTCAGGAGTGCTTGCCAGTTTGTCAGTCATGAACAAGGATATGGATCAGTGTGGCCCAGAGGGTATAGTGGGGCATCAGAATTTCCAAAATCTTTTTACATAAACAACAAAAGCTGTTCAGGAAAAGAAGCTGTCATGGAACACAAGAGTGGAGCTCACTGTGAATTAATGATGGTGCAAAATCTTACAAGCAAAGAATAAGGATAAGCAGATAGTCCTTAGAAGACGATCTGGGCCCTTTCATATAACTATGAACGTTACGGGGGGGAGGGGGGGATGAAGTGAAGAAGGAGAAGTTTTCTAATCAAAATTATTTGCCTATGAGATGCTGCAGAGGGATCTCACAATAATACACAGCTGGCTACTTACCTGTCAGATGAAATTCAGTATGAACAAATGCAGATCAGTGCGCTAAGGAAAACAATGGTAAGAATACACGGAAAGGTATAAGTGCAAGTTAGCTCAACAAAGGACTTTAAAATCACTGGAGTCAATGCTATGAAAATATCTGCTCATTACTTAGCAGGCATTGAATCAAAAGAGCATTAGTGATTATGAGGATAGCAATAGAGACATCGTTGTGATAGCATTTAAAACCATAGGGTACCTTAACTTGAATGAATACTGAGAGCAATTCTGGTCATCCCATCCACTCTGAATAAAAAAGTAATGGAATTAAAAGCAATTCAGAAGAGAATGGTGATGATTAGAGATCTGAAGCAGTATCTGTATGGAAGTTACACAACAGGAGCCACAATGTTAGGTAAAAATGACTGAGAGAAATGCACTGACAGGCTATAAATCACAAATAGAATGGAGCTGTTGAGCAGTGGTAAAGCAATTCTTTGTTTCAAATCTAACAGGAGCTGAAAGACATCTAACTATTTAATCACCTATAATTAAAACAAAAAATTAAAGCACAAGTTCAAACTGGATTCAAAGAGCAGCAACATCACAGAAGATAAGTTCATGAACAGTATACATGCAGTGTACAAATGAAATCTGGGGGCTATAATGTCCTTAGAAGTGGTACAAATTGAGGGATCGTGCTGTATACCTGCTTGATTCTTATGTTCTTTCTCTAAACATCTCGTGCTGAGAGTGGGGAAAAAAGATGGAGCTTCAGTCTGATGCAGATATTCTGTTCTTACTCTCTTATTTATTTTCATCTGATTTCATCCAAGCACACATTACAATTGAACCAGCATAAATCTAGAGTCTCTGGGATGGGTAACATTTACAGATTCATGAGGGCACGAAGTTCATAGAATATTTGACTGTGCTGGAAACGGAATTCCTCTGTAGACAATGATACTGGATCTACAGAACACAACGTTTGCTCATAAGTAGGCTATACTCACAAGTTAGTCAGATTTCCTTACAAGTTGCCCTTGCCACCACAAAAGCATACTTCCCCATCATGCACTCTCAGTTGCTTCTGCATTATTCTATGAGAATTTTCCACCTTTGCTGGAACCCATCCACCTCGAAACAGAAATACTTTTCTTTTTTTTTTTTGTGAAGAGGTTTTCTCTTGATCACATTTTGCCCTACCATAACAAAGTAGGCAACTGCAGAGGCAAGAATGAGCAAGCAGGGGTGGGAAGGTAAATAATGACTATGTCAACACTGCTGCTAAAGGTGTTTGTCATCATACAACCTTGGTACATTCATAGAGGTAAGGGGAAAGAATCTGGATTATGCATCCTGTTTCCCTTCTGTTTTCACAGTCACTGACTATGGACAAAACTGTGCTTTTCTTAATTGCAGTCCAAATCTCTCATCTCATGAGACACCAACAGTTCTCATCAGTTTAAGCTGACAAAGTTAATGTGTTTTGCATCATGATCTGTTCCTTTAATAAAGGTTTTGGTCTCCTTGGGCTAAGCCCTGTAGCTCTGCATTACACATAATCTCCTTAATCAGAGAACAAAAAACTAGGTTAAAGGAATGCAAAGTCGAGCTCATGACCACAGGGAGATTTGCTGTGCAAGCCATAGCGTTTGTTAACGAAGCATGAGACGACACATTAGATCTCTGGGTTTTGCCTGCGGCAGATATCCCTTGTGCAATCCTATGAGGTGCTTTGCTCCACCAGGAACTTTGCAATCCCATGAGGAGTGCTCAAGTCCTCACGGCTGCTAAGCACCTTCACAGATAGGCAAAAGACTGTGACTTCTATTTATCTCATTACCCAGTGTCATCAACTAAAGCAGTTTAATCTTATGCGTATGAGGTATTATCTTTTGTTGTTATTTTAAATTACTGGTTGGTATGTAGTTAAAAATACAATATTAATAAGGCAAAGTGTAGAAAACATGATAACTATATCTAATAAACTCAGTTTGCACAAAAATTTTCATACTCACTATTCATGAGTTACTATACATATCAGCAGTTACTCACCCAGCGCACTCAGTTTTGCAGGGATATCCCAGAACTGTTAAAGGTTTTCTGCATGTCAGCTTAGCTCGTGTTCTTTCACACCCATGCTAACATTCTTTTCTAGGCATGCTCTTATTAAGTTCAGTGTAGATAGATACAAAAATAAATATAGTTGTATGTATAGATATGGATATAGATCACACAAGGACGGATATTCATACTAGTTAAACGGCAGCTAGCATAATTGCTGAAAGGCCTATATTGGATAAGCTTGCTTAGTGACAGGTCAATAAAGGTTGATACAGATGCAGTTCAATGTTCTTTCCGTTTGGCTGAGTCTAGATGAATTCCTGGTGGATACAAAGAATTACATATGATGGTCTCAGAGAGTTGCTGTTACACACAGTCCTATATTGACTGATGCACTGTAGAAATAATATGACTGCTCTGCAGAATTCAGAGAAGAAAACATGTTTAAATGAGAAAATCTGTTGCAAGTTCCAAAGACAGACCATTTTAAAGCACCAAGTTATGAGGAAACATTAAAAGACTGAATCAACTTTAACAACTGAGAATCATTTTTACGATAGCCATAGCTAGCTATGAAACCTTTTCTACACCCTCACTTAAATCATGATGGTTTTTGTGGTAATTTTCAGTTGTACTAAGAATATTTTTGCAATGATAAGAAAAGGAAGCAATAAATAGGCAGACAATAGTTCTGCTTTGGACTTTTTCCATGAAAAGTTCTGAATAATTTGTAATTTATATTCACATTAAGATCTGAAGAGGAAATTTCAGAGATTAAGGTCAGAGAAAGGGAAATAGTTATTACATGTTTTCAGCTACTGTATCAGAAATGCATACTTTACTGCAAAATTTATGCAGGAAGCATACTTTCATGCTATCTATTTTCCCTAGGACTGTTGGATCTGAAGCAAGAATCATGATGTGGAGATTCCGGACTGGAAATCAGTTAAGCTGATTTCTCTTTCTAGCTCTACTGACCAAGTGGTGGTAGCCATTTCAGTTGCATATAGTTTTAAGTCTCAGAATAAGGCGTTTAATGTATCTTCTTGTCTGTCACACAGTCTTATCAGTAACTGAAGGTTTCAAATGTCTTCCTGTCTGATACTAGTTTCCTGATCCCTAGGACTAGACATTTCATTCTTACAAAATAAACTAAGAAAACAAATATTGTGGTTCATGAATCTCTCATGCATTTGAGAGGCAGTTTCTGTCTCTTGTTTTTCTGGAAAGTTTTGTACAGGTGAGGTGTTCCACAAAGTCCAGCAGGGAAAATATTTTTGGTTCGTCCTTTCTTGGACACATCTGGAAACAGGGTTTAAAGTATCTGTCACTTCTCTTTGGAGGTATATCTGCCTAAACTGCCAGTGCTTCAGGGCAGGGTGCTTGGAATAGTAAGCTGCTATATAGCTGTAATACGATCTATACAATATATTCAAGCAGAAAACACATCTTTATCTGAATGGCCTACAAAAGCAAAGCAAATCTCTTTCACCCTGACTCAAGTCCTCTATTTTTTCTCCCATTAAGATTTCATCCTTATTATCAAGATCTCTACATTGTCCAGATATACTTGTGAAGTCTGAATTTAGGAAGATCATTGATAAATATCCTTCAAGTTTCAGCAATGCTTTGACATGAAAATGGTCTGTCCGTGAAGAGGTCTCCAACCTCACCTTCAGCTCTGTATCACACAGAAATGGTTTTGCTGGTAGAATGCCCCAGGGAGTGAAATACAGTGCTATGTCTCTTTATTAACTATGCAGTATGGTTGGAAAAACAGCTGGTTTGATCTGTGAAGTAAAAATTGGAAGGCTAGACATGATAATTCTCATGGTAGTGGTGTTAGCATTACAAAGGCATGTTCTCCTGTAAAGATACTGGTAACAGTACATTCTGATTTTTTTTTTTTTTCTGATGACTAATACATACTTAGGAACTGTTCAGTGTACGATAGTATTTTACTTGATTGAAAGGATCATGTGTTGTATTGTTAAGAATTTTTCCTTGAAAGTCAAAACCAATTTTATAGTTTAGTTTTTTTCTCCTACAATACCACCTGCCCAAACTAGATGATCTAATTATTTCCATTTCTTTTAGCTCCACAGAGGTTTGTATTGTTCAACTGGTAATACAAGAACATCCTATTTTTCACCTCCTCCAGCCATGGTACTCTCTTTTACAATTGATTTTACACTAATAAGTCTCATACGGTCTGATGGGCTGCCAGGAATGTTACTCTACAGGTACCTGATGAACCTCTGTCAAGCACAAGCAATTCACAGACCACAGAAGTCTGCCCAGAAGGGGAAAAAAAAGAAAAAAAAAAAAAAGAAGAAAAAAAAAAGAAAAGAAAAAAAACTACTTCCTGATTCTCTTCATCTTTACTCAATGTCTTGCTGTGCATCATTCACCAACTCTCTTTTTTCCCTGTCATATTATAAGAAATCACTCAAGAAAATGTAGCCAATTAACAACTAGTCACCTTTCCAAGTGCAATTAATCCTTTTCCCCTTGGAACCTGAGCCTGACATGGCAGACACAGACTTAAACAATGAAAGAGAAATTTAATGTTAATATTGAAGAAATTAACAAGTTCCCTGGTGGAAAAGAGGGCTCAAGAAAATCATTCAATTGCTTTCTCTTCTTACTGTTCTCCAGACAGTCTGTCAAATCAGCTTATTTTATAATTCTCTCCTTCTGTTCTCGCTTGTCTTACAGCTATGTTGTCTTTTGCCATTGCTTGTGTCTCAGAAAAACATATAAGAAACATGAGAGCTGCAGTAAAATTAATAGTTGTCAGTATCTGATTAGTCCATAAGAAAATAACCTTCTTTTAAGAGAAATTTTGTTATCCTAAAGGCACAACATTATGGGGTGAAGGGTTCTTCTAAAAATGCCTGTTTTCCATACATTAAAAAATGTTTTCATACATTATAAAATAGTTTTCATAATGAAAAGTTAGCTGCTTTCAGTATTTTGTATACAGAATTCATTATTATATAAAGTAAAAAGGAAAGCCTTTTTTATTAAAAAAAAAAAGGATTTTTTTCAAATAGACGGGGAATAGTTCAACCACTTCTATGAAAATTATTAATATTGTTAATGTTCTAAATCAGTAGTTTATGAGAGGACTGAAAGGGATAATATGATTCAAATATAAAAAAAAAAAAATTAGCAGTGTCAAACTCAACCAATAGTCTGTTTCTAATATGAAATGAAATTATGTTCATACAGAAAGTTAAGTACAAGCTTAAGTGTTTTGCCAAACTTTGATTTCAGTCTGAGATTGAGTGACAGCAAATATTTTTCTTTATTTTGTGCCTAGAATGAGAGATGCTTGGAGGTAGCAGGTAGGTTGATTAATATTTGAAATAACAATCTATTAAGATGTAAATTAAATAAATACTACTGCCTGGAAAATAAATGAGTTTTTAGCAACTGTCATCCAACCTGGATTCCACCTCCAGCCCCTCTGAGCACTTGTCAGCTGGATTCCAGCCTGGATGAAGTGGGCAGGAGAGCATAGGAAACTAATGAGAATAAATGGGAATTAGTTTAGCACTCTCAAGCAGCTAAATTATCCTAAGATTAGTTACCTGTTTGGAGCAGACTACCCCAGGATTTATTCAGCAAAGGAGTGTGCAGGCAGAATTCCAACATTTTAACTAACAGGTCTTTGCTGTGGACTTAACAGAAACTAATTTGAATTGCATTAGAATTCTCCTCAATAGTGTCTCAAAGTCCAACTTCCTCCTTGAAAAATCTTCCAGATCCCAACATGCATGAGAAAATGCAGGACTGGTCTTAGTATATAAATCACAGCCTCTCTATCCCTTTCATCTTCACATTCAAATATCCATTGTTCTTCTTGAACAAAGCCCTAGGAGTAGTACCACAAAGAGTGAAAAGTGGCAACTTTTCAATCCTTAAAGTTCAATGCAGTATCTTAGCAAGTGTTGTGGGATGAGGCTGTAAGCAACTTTCAGACATCTATGAAGTTCCAACCAGCTCAAACCATTAAACCATTATCTTTTCAAACATAGATGTACATAGGCATATAGCAGAAAATGCAGGCCACAGTCCTAGGAAACTGAGCAAAATTCAAGGGCTGGGTTGCAGAGGCCCATTGGCTTTCAGCTTTTGTTCATGTAATAACACTTTCAACCTTGTTATTTGTAGCATGAGCTCAGTACCTTGTGTGTGTAATACTATATGTGTCTGCAATTGGTTCAGGTGCCTCTCTTCATTCAGGTGCAGTCTTTTGTTGGGGACCAAAGTCCTACACTGCCAACCTAGAGTCTAGAGTCCCTAGAGAGTACCTGTGAAGCTATATTTTTGCCCTAGAAAAAACCCTAAAAATCTAGCAGGTTTTCTTACAACATAAACTGGTTTTCTCTTTTGCATTTTCCATTGTGATTAATATGTCTCAGTAGTAAAATATAGGCTCTTCTGAGTTATTGAAAGGCAGTGTAAGTGCAGGGCAAAGCTCTTTGTACCATTAAATTGCAACCCTGTGGAAAATCTTTTTCTACTTACTTTGGGCTAACATAGTGCAGTGGGAAAGTGGATTAGAAAACAAGTGTGCAAAGACTCTGTCTACTGTAAGTTGTGTTTTACCCTCAACAAATGAAAATCTGATAATCACTGATTCACTGAGAATTGCAGACTTTGAGATTTTGGATGTCATCTAATTCAGATCCCTAACTAGCTGAAGATAAAGGGTGTGAATATTCCCCTTAGGAATAAAAATCCAAAGGGGAACTTAGGTTCGTTTGTTGGTTTTTAAAACTAAGTGATCAGAACATACAGCCTCTACAAGGTGGCAAACATTCAGTAATATCAGAAAAGTGAGTTGAAGTTTTAATTTCAGAGACATTCTCCTCCACTGGGCTATAACCGAAATAAACAATAAAAGAAAATAAATATAAGATAGATAAAAGGAGTATAACTGAAAAGGAACACGAGATTGATATAGTTAAAATTAAATCAGCATTAGTGAGATTTATCCAAAGCAGATCCAATTGCTCAAATACAAGTATGAGTTTGGCTGGGCCCCAGCTAATAGAAATAGATTCCTTGTTGTGAGGGAGCAGGAGGATAGAACCATAGGAAAGCAGTAAGATATGATTGCATCTGATGTGCATGGTCGGGATTAATATCTTTATTTCTTTTCCAAAGCAGTCACGTTACTTATCACATATATTTGTCTTTGTACATCACCATATTTTGTCCATGGGAGTCTGGCTAGGCAGTAAAGAAGCACAGTTCACTTTTCATTCTGCTACCCAGCCAGAGCTCCCACCACCAGGCTGCTGGGTACAGCAGGTCATAGCATTAAACCTGCTGCAGTTTTGTTTAAGGGATAAATGTGTCCTCCCAAAGCTGCAACGTCCTATGGACTGTGAAACACAAGCTAACACATGCCTAGTTAGGTGTCCCATAGATTGCATGAAATTTGACAATTATAGAGAAGGCCTTCCTCAGAAGTAATCCTTCAAATTTTTTGTGTGAATGGTTAAAATAAATCCTGGACAAATGCTGATAATTCTCCTCTTTGTCTTGTATCTTTCTTGGTTAAAAACAAACGTACAAAGGTTTTTATTCCAATATCTACTTATCTAATCACTGACAAACATTGCTCCAATAGAGATGTTACTGCTATCATAGCCACAAAACCCATTTCTCTCAGAAGGAGAATCTTAGAGATGTGAAGAAAGCTTTACTTTTTGGTAACTACTGCCAAAAAATAATCTACTGAAACTAGTGGGTATGAAGTGCCAGCTGTTGT
>JAOWBP010003503.1:24681177-24711632 GCA_028571105.1 Tragopan temminckii
TCTGAATGAGAAAGAAAAGCATATCTGGCACAAGAGAGATGATGACCCCTTTACCTTGAAAATATCATTTCAATTCTAAAAGCACAAAGGAAGAAAAATTAGGCCCTTTTTTTTTTTTTTATCTTTACCTGAGCTTGATTAGGTCATAGAAAGTTCAGGTAATACTCATGCCTCACAGCCACAATCATCACAGCAGTAGAGAAGCTAATGGAATGGAAAGAAATGAATAGAAATTAAAACTTTTTTAACGAATATTCCAGCTGCCTGATTGCAAGGAAAAGGTTTAAAATAAAAATTGTCTAGAAGTGTATTGACACATTCTGTTCTGATTAGCATCCAAATTACGTGTCACTAGCAGAGCCAGTGAAAACTATTACCTGAGAGCACTCTGTTTTGAGAGGAAAGCTTTCATTTAAAAACCGTGATGACCATGCACTTCAATATTTTAAATTATCATTATTACAAGGTATGCATGGGACTGCAAAAACAATCTTCCCCGTCTTATTTCTTCCCAAAATGTGTTGTTTTGTTTGCTTGATGCTCTTTTTATTTTTTTTAACTTAATGCCATTGCTAATTGAGGTTGTCCAAACAGACCAAAGAGGTTCAAAAGTCAAAGCTGATATTTATCATAATTAGCAAGAATTAATTTCTAAGTATGAGGGGTAGTATGGATGAGAGTGCAATTAATGTTTAAATGGATATTTTCTGCAACAATCTCATTTTGTAGAAGTGACTATCACACTGCACTCTGACCATGCTGGCTTTAAAAACTCCTAATTGGAAGACCTAGAAGTTAAGGCACTAATAAAAATAAATTCCTTTTTTCTATTGCCTTTATATCTTTCAAGTCTTGACTCAGACTGTTCAGAGTGTATTATTATCTGTCTAGGACATATCATTATACCATTTTATGGCCTATGTAGAATCATTTAATTTATAAAAGCAGTGGGACTACTCATGCTATTCAAGGGGCCACAATCATCCATTGCTTATATTAGGTCAACCGGTTGAAAAGTCAGTAGAAACAAGGCAAACCAAAAAAACAAATAAACCCGGACTGGCATCGCTATTTAACTATCAAATGTAGAAAAGTGGAGGTTGACTCTTGACTTAGAAAATCACACAGAGAAGTGAACAGAACTCTATCAGCAACATAGCGTTCTCCCCCTAACTCTCTAAATGAGATTTACATTTAGTTTTTATGTCTTCCAATCTGATGTCTTTTCTAACTATATATACATTTGCACTATAAATATACTTATCTTCTCTTGTAAAATGTTTTGAAATCTTCCAAAGAAAAGTACTAAGTATTTAGAGTTCTATTTATGGAGAAGCCTAAAGTATGGTAATGCTCTCTGTGTTGAGATTTCATAGTTCTGGAGAGGGGTTTGGCCTCCCATCAAAGAGCTGTTTACACATAAATATGTCTGTAATCCCACCGTTACTAATCAAGGAAAACTAGTAAATCAGCTAGCAGAAATCAGTGTTGGGAAAAGCAAGACAATAATAAAATTTCAACGAAGAAATAATATTAACACCAAACTGGAACATGAGTTTTCCACTGAGAAATTCAACATGTCAAAATGTCTTCACACTATCCTTGATTTAGCTAATTCAAATGTAGTCACAAGTGACATCAGATGAGTCAGGCACACCGTCTGGACCTAAATTCTGAATTTGGAAGTGACAAACTCAGAGAAGTTTGCTTGGATGCTTCAGTTTAACAGCTAAAGCAGAAAACAAAGTTCTCCATCAGTTTTCAGGCAAAGTGCAAGTTGAACAAAATGACATATCCAGTGATTAATGGATCTTCTGAAGAGGTGTGATGCTGAAATTTAGTGCTACGCATGTAGAAACTCCAGTTTTAACCCATATGAAGTCAGTGGACTTAATCATGCTGGCCAACTTTATTTTATTATGATCTATACTAATTTACAGGGAACAAAGACTCTTCACTTGTTTCAGCTTGTCCTGTCTGCAAGGGCTATTAAGTAGATTCCTTTCTTACTACAGGACAGTGTCATCTTAAAAATAATTTTACAAACAAAATCCTTGATGGATATAAATATTTCCCTTGCAGCTTTCCTCTTTTCTCCACTTGTTCCTGAGAAACTTGTATTGCTTATTTTTCATGAAAGGCTTGTCATGATGAGAAGCCATCACAGAAATCTTTCTAAATTTCCCTGACAATTGGCTCATTCATAATCTAATTATGCCAGCCAACAAGAAACTCCAAAGGTCCCTCAGTGTACCATGACAGTTTTTACATGGATCTTGATGACACTTGCCAAGCTATTTGCACATCCTTGAAGTTTCTGTCAAAAGAATGTAGGGAGAAATAAGAAACCAGGGGACTTTGACCATATGAAATGTAACTAAACAATTTTTCCTCTGTCAAGCTGAAATACCAGCCTAAAATAGTCATGTGAAAGGCAAACAAGGAGGGAGATCTGTTCTTCTGAGGATGTCTTCTCTTCAAAGCTTAACTAAGGGCATCCCGGGTTCAAGGTGTAGAGGGAAATGAAGTTCTTTTAAAATACCATTTCCATGGTAGAAATAAAAGGTCTATCCTGCATCAGAAGAAAGGTCCATCGGGATCCTTTCCTGGATGCATCTACTAAGGGACTATGTGTCAAACAGGTCCCACTTCTAGAGTTTTAGGTTTCCTTTCCAACAATCCCAGTTTTGGGGTCTGGAGGGAGCAGAGACAGTATTATTTGTCTTGGTAAGAAAGCCAACCCAGCCATAAAATGATCCCTGAAGTGACACAGAAAGATTTCCTATAGTCCACAGGTTTTGAACTTGACCGTATACGTATTTACATGAGGAAGATATTTCCTTTGGACCCACTGTTAATAGCTATCAATCAAATAAGACTATACCTTACACAGATAGCTTGCCTTTAAGTTATTCTTCTGTCTTCTTTGTTTTTGTTGTTGTTTTCCCAGTAGAAGGTTAAAATCTATCAAAACAAAAACAAGAACTTACATATAAATTGACTATGAGGTCTGGGGATGGTATACTGCTCGTGTTTTAAACATCTGACCTCAAATATTTTCCTCTTTGCTTTGGGTCTTAATATGGAACTGAAGATATTGTTTACTTAATTAATTACACTCTACTTTTGTCCATTTTACTTAATTCCATATTGTAATGTATGGTGCAACCTAATGTAGATATTCAAAACCACAAGAAAACTGCAGGCAGAAATATCTACCTACTGTACTTATTTAGAAATTTTCTGAAGACCTTTGACAGCTCTTTCTCAATTTAAGACACTTAAAGAAACAGTACTATGTGGAGCACATAACAAATTTAACTTCAAATTTGCCAGTTTATGAAATTGAATACTGGAATCAATAGAAATGTCATTTATTTCACTTTAGCATCGGAGCAGGTAGATTTATATGCCCACTTGGTTGCTATATTAGACTTCATCATACTTAACAATGAAAAAGTTTAAGGCTTCCTGTTCCAAGACAGAAAAGCACAATCTTTCAACAGTGCTAATCAGTTAGGATGAATTTTGTAGGAAGATGAAAAAATCACAGATTTGAGCAGATTTAATCCTTTTCAGGAGATATCTCAAATGGAAATTTCATCTCTCACCACACATCTGTCTGAACAAATATTTTTTTTCTCTGGAGAGGAATGGCTTTCTTTCCAGACTCAACTAGATAGGAAAAGGAACAGAAAGGTTAAGCTTCATGCAGAAGACAGGTGAAATGACTCCCCCAGGAGTCACTGCCTCTGGCTTCTCAAACCTTCTTCCTTCTGCTGGGAATGGAGACTTCCCACAGTCTTGTTCACAGATGACCATGCCCTTCCAAGAATGCTTCCTCTTGCTAGTATTTATGCTGCAAAGAAAAGCGGTGAAGTGGCTCAAGAAAAAGTGCTTTTGGAAGTGATAGCATTATGCTGTAAAACATGCCTCACAAATGACTTGTAGTTTAGCTGATTTAATGATAAAATGTTGCTGTTTCATTGGCAGGACAGACTTGGTCAAATGCCTTAACAGTACTCGCAAACATTAATACAAATTCCAAGTGGCTATTCAATTCCATGTTCACAGCTCTTGTTATTCAAGTTGCTGTGTGACTGTCAGAAGAAAACAGATTGCTGTTCATTTTAATCAGTCAGATCATAGTTTTATTGAACGTGCCTGTTTGATGTGATTGCATCTTGTGCAACCAAGTGAAAGGAGACAAAAAAGAACAATTTTATATCACATAGATAATAACAGATGTGCCCCTCAGAATTCATTATAGAAATCTGTTTTGCAGCCGTATGTTCCACTTCATCTGAAATCCTTTTGTTCTCATCAGCCTCTCCCTGTGTGAAACTACCACTTTGCATTTTGCAAGCATCGACTAATGGAATCTTATTTTGTCCATATCCTTGGATCCCCTGCTAAATATTGAAAACTAAGATGCTTAGTTTTCCATAACACACTAAAATAGCCTCCATGTAGTCAACTGTTTGTAAAGCACCAGCTATATTTATTCTCTATATTATTATGCTCCCTCTTTATGTATTACTCTTTGATACCTTTGATACTCCTTGAGGAAGAAGAAAAGAAAAGGAAAACGAAGACAGGTGGGAAGAAAAGAGAAGAGAAGGGAGGAGAAGGGGAAGAAGCTCTTGTGATAAAGAGTTTTTAAATGATTTTGTTGCATTGGCTTTTTGTTCTGCACCAGTCTAAGCTTTCAGGGTCAGCATAGCTCAATCAAATCTCAGCTCAGCATTTGTATCATTCTAGTTTAAAGTGTATTCAAATCTTTAGACATTCAAATTCCCTTCAGACTTATGAGTATGTGCATGAATCAAAATTACAGGTATCATCTGCTGTATCTTTTTCTCATAACCTTCTCTAAACACCTACGTGACTATGTTGACTAATACGTATTTTACTAGCACAATCCTTAGCTGATGTATATTGAAGTGGCTGTACAGATTTTAATGGAGCTATGCCAAATTACATTACATCAGTGGTCTGGCTGAAATCCTATCCCCCTTGACATCATTGGCAAAGTTCTCGTTGTCTTCAGCAAAGCAATTATTTCAATGTATATGCTCTGTATATAGAGACTCTACTCAGCGGTAGGTCGCACAGTCAGGCAAGTGGTCCCATGCCTTATTTAGAGGCATCGTATACACCCTGAGAAGTCTGTTACAGGTCACTATTAAAACATGAATTTCTTGATTAGATAAAAGAGTTGGACAAACATAAATTAACTTTTGCAAAAATATTTTGAAGACATTCCAGTGTAAACTGAAGTAGTGACAGGGAGCTTTTACTAACTTTTCTTGTCTTTCTTATAAAATCATTGTTTTTGCTTGAATATCTTGCTTGGTTTAGCTTGACTTTGCTTTTTTTTTTTTTTTTTAAAGGAAGATTTTTTTTTTTTTTTTAAATCATTGTTGGGTAATTGGGTAACTTTACTGATTCATAGAGAGACCTAGTTCATATTTTTCTCATTTGCTTGAAATTTCCTCTTTTCTCAGTCTGGACAGCAAATCAAAAGTCAGTCACACAGACAATCCTAGCTAGCTCTTCTTAACTCTATTGAAATACCAATAATAATAATAATTGATTTCCAGTCCTTTTTCAGCAGAGGATGTCACATTTAAGCTATTGCTGTATTAGACTAGAGGTAAGGTAAATGATAAAGTGACTGTCTCCTCATGCATGTTTGAAGAGAGCAAAGGGATTTCTATTGCTTGTAAACCTGGAGGAGTCTGATAACACAGACGTTTTATAATCTGGAAGCTAGTCTTCCATCAAACGCAACTTGAGAGACAGATGTTGAGGTTCTGAAATGCCAGAAAAGCCTTCCACTGAAAAGAAAAGGTGTAAATTGCACTTGTGTTAACAGTAAAGGGACAGCTGCAAAATCCATATCAAAATGTTATGAATTGTACTGCAGACCTAATTTGTTTTGTGTGTGACATTAATGCTGTTGAAAACACATTGACATAAAAGCCTAATATAAACATTACCAGCTGAGACTAAAATAAAAGCAGGAAGGTTATTGTTGACAGTATGGATATAAACATATCAGTCTTATAATAGTATTATAAATAAAAAGGTTGTTAATTTAACAATAGCCATATATATATATATATATATATATATAAAAGTAATATCAGTACTCACATGTTGTCAGCCTTTGCATCAGCATTTATATAGGATCTCATAAACCAGCCAAATACTTCCTGTTAACTTTTGGGAAATGATAAAGTGAACATGACCATAAACATGATTTTCCTGCATAAATCTGGTCTGTACATGTGTAAACTGCATTGGTAATTTATAAAAGTTAATGTAAATGGAAATAGCCTGCACATGATTCACAAATGTCAATGTAATGAAAAACAGGCACCTCGGTTCTGTATGTATGTGGTGTTAGAGCAACGAAGGTCAAATAAATTTTTCTATAAATGACTTTCATCACATTCAGGTTTCAAAGTTCTCAATGAGAGTGCATTAACTGTAGAAATGTATGCAATATGACCACCACATCTCTTCCCCAGAACTGATTTTCTTACTAAGGCTTGGTCCTACCAGGGTAAAGGGGAATTTTTTAGAAGAGATTTCTGAAAATAGATATCTATTTCTGTGGTGCCAAATGCTCATTCTATAGCACATTTCCATGAGTTTTAGTTTTAATCAAAGACACTTACCAGGGACTTTGGAAGTATGGGAAAAGCTAATGTCTGAGTTTGAGAGACTAACAGTCCAGGAGACTTAAGTATATAACCTGCATGGCACCATCTTTCTTACGTACAGGGAAGTTCAGATTTTAATATCAAGCCAAAAGCTTGTGAATTCATTCAGTTATTTTCATGATAATGGTCCCACAAAAGGATCATTAAAAGGAATATGGTTGTGCGTCAGGAGAAGAAGTTCTCTACAAAATGGGACCAAAGACTTTGATTTTATGCCTCACTTTAATAAGTGATTACTCAAAGCAAAAGTGCTTGTTACCACTAGCAACACCACTGGCAGACAACTTGACTTCCAGGGCATCCTCCCCAATTAAAAATACCCATTTGACTCTATATGAGCTGCTAAGGAGTCAGAAAAGCTTGTAGTTTTGCCTGCGCTGATTCCTGTTATTAAAAAAAAATAATAATTTATCCACTAAAAAAATAATATTTTTATTATAGAGCATTAAATAACTGGGGGATTGGAACTAAGTGATCTTTGAGGTACCTTCCAGCTCAAACCATTCTATGATTCTAACTGAACAAACTTCACACCACTCTCAAAACAGAGGTATTAATGTTACTATAAGGAATGTGATATTTCATGCCTAGAAACCATCTGTTAAATGAAACATGTGAGACTAAAATGAGGAGACCGCAGATAAGATAGCTCCAGATTGGAAGCTTCCTCATGCAGTGGGAATGCTAATCAGTGTGGATCCTGACAGCTGTAGGTGTTCCGCTCCGAACAACAAGTAGCATGCTCTCATACCTTCTTTTTCCATTTTTTGTCTTTACATTTTCTTTCTAGAGAGAAGAGCAAGCTGCAAGTCCTTGATCAACATATTTAGAGAAGAGAAATTTAAGGAGACACTATCTCTGATAGTGTTTTAAATGGCAGACACTGAAGGAAACTAACAAGTAGCTACTGGCAAGTCATGAGAAAACATTTTGAGACTCCAACTTACGTTGGTTTGGTTTCTAGAGTCTTATTTTACATTTCCTGCTTTTGTCAATATTCTTATTTCCACTCCTGTTTTCCACAGTGCGATGAGTTAGAAAGAGCCCTTCCTTTGGAAAAGGATTTTGTGTATCTTAGTGTTTTTTTGCAAAAGCATACATAGGCAACTAGGTCACAGAACTTCAGGCACAGAAGCATCTCAGTAGTGCATGAGAACCAAATCCTGACTGATTCTGAAGGCAAATCATAGCCAGAAAGCCAAAAAAGGTGCAGGAGTATTGTAGTTAGTTTGTTTCCTTCTTTCATGTTTGATTGATGGCATTGCAGTAAGAAAAAGAAATTTAGACCTTTCAATTGGTCAATTACTTTGAGTATTCCACCATGATTATATCATGATGATTACTCTGAAGTCTGAAGATTATTCCTGGCTCTATTCTTTATCATCTTTCTGCATCTTAATTTTAATATTTTATAATACAGGTAGTGATGCTAAACTTCTGAATAATGTGCTTTGAGATCATTGTAAAAAAAAGTGCTAAATAAAAATGTTTTATTGCTGTTGAAATTCTGAGAAGATATTCAGCAACTTATGCTAGGCTGAGACCTCAAAAAAGACCTCTGGTCATTTGAAATCACATTGTAATGATTACAAATGAATAGAAGTCCCATCTAGACTTCTCCAGTAAAGAAATTCAAATATCTTCAGCAGAGCTGTGATATCCACTAGTTCAGACAAAGTAAAGAAGATAAAATCTTCTAAAGATCTTTGACCAGTTATTTCCTTTTAGCTTTACTAAGAAGGGCATCAAAACTGCCTTCTGTTGAAAGTTGAAACAGATATTTTTTCTTACTTTCAGTGACAAGAAGCAAGGAAATAACCCTGGTGACTTTTTTATCAGCCAATTCCAGTACCAGCACAATCAGATGACATTACTATGATGTGCTTTCAAGGTTGCTCTGACTGATTGTGCACGCTGGAGCTTCTTAATGCTAACATAGCTCTTTAATTAAAATCAAATAACCCATGGAGAAACAAAATGGAATAAATACAAGGTAAATAAATCCTTGTGAATATTTCTAAGGTCCATTGAGCCTGAGGAATGCACAAGGTACAGGTGGTAAAGAAACTTCCTTATATAGCCCCAATGCTCACTCTTCTCTCACCCTGCAAATGTAGATGCTCACACTCTCTCAGATAAGTGGCCTTTCAAAAAAAATGGCCATGTGAGCAAAGTACTTTTAAAAGTTTTTTCATAGATGCCAATCCCCAGCATCTGTGCACTACAGCCTGTGTAAACCTTATTCATGCAAAATGCTTCAGAAAGCAGGGGAGGAAGTGAGTCATGGGCCAAAGAGGGTTGAGAGAGTCCTATTTTGTTTCATCTAGAATCATAGAATCAAAAAGGTTGGAATAAACCTCTAAGATTATCCAGTCCAACTTTCTACCTACTACCAATATTGCCCTCTAAGCTATGCTATTCAGTTCCCCATCTACACATTTCTTGAGTACCTCTGATGCTGGTGACTCCACTACTTCCTTGGTGTGTCATTCATCTACACCACCTCCCACTGGAGGGTAGGAAATAGTTGCTGTATTGTCCTCTTTAAATCTGTTCCCCTCCTCCAGTCATCACTGAGGTTGCAGTTCTGGAATGGCAGTTATTATGAGCGATTTACAGATGCTTTTTATAAGCTGAAGTTCATAGGAGAGAAATCCACAGAAATATTTTATTCACAGCAAAATCCTCCTCTTAGAGGCAGGAAGCCTGCGTATGATGGTCTAAAATGTCAGCAACAAAGAGAAGCTGCACACTGTCAGCAAAACTAAGCTATTGAAAACCAGCATAAACACCTTGTAGAGACAATGAATAAGGTAGGATATCCAAAACTGCGTATTATGAACATGTCCCTCTTACTTCTTACAGAAAATATATTGTATATTACAAAGTTAAGTGAGTAAATAAACCGATCAGCTATCAACAACAAAAATGGCCCTGGGGAGTTAGACCTCATTAGCCTAGAATCAAACCAAAGTGGTGAATTCCATTCTTAATTGATTCTGCAAAGATTCCTAATGTGGCTATAAAGGGAGGTAACCTGAAGATAATGGATTGCTTTTGGAAAGAATGACGATAAGGGAGAGGGAAGGGCCATTGCTTAAATAAGCATGTAAGTAAATGAAAAAGACTGGGGATGGAGGTTATGGAAGAAGTCTGTAGGGATGTATTTTCATTCAGATCTGTGAACTGTGTCACAGTTTGTTTGTTCCTGTATCTCTGAAAGTAGAAAGAAAAGATACGTAATAGAAAACTAATTGTGGTGGCAAAATTCTGCAAGATTTATTTTTGATCTAATTACTAATATTCTCAAAACTTTACTCATTCTTATCACAAATGGCAGATTCAAGCTTAAAAATGTAACCCATTGCCGCACTGCAGAATCTGAAACAAGAGCACGCAGTCTCTGACAAATCAGAAATTCAACTCTACCTGATAGAATTTCCATTAGCTTCAGTAATGTTACCTTCATAATACCAGAATTCCTATGTACCCATTACCATCTAATTAATGGTTTTACACCTGAAAGCCCATTCCAGTGGTTGCCGGTTACAGCTCTGTAAGTCTTACAGTCCAGCAACTAATTTGAGATTGAGACTGTATAAAGTAAAATCCTGTGTCTGCCCATCTCCATGAAGAATTCCTTCTTTGTTCTCTTGGAGATGAGCTCCATTTGCACAGGGAAATTTTTTCCTCGTTTCATAATGGATAGGTGAATAGGAAGAATCACTGCTTAGGGTTATTACCCTCCTGAAGAGTAAATTCATAGTTGTACCATCTTAGATTTGTCCAAATTAGATATTGTCAGCCTGACTGTAAACATACTAAAATTTACTCAACTTGTTTTTATGGGTTAAGAGATATAACAGAAGAACTCTTGGATCTTCAGTTTCTAGCTATTCTATGTGTCTTCCGGTCAAACACAATCACAGAATCATAGAATGGCCCGAGTTGGAAGGGACCTCAAGGATCATGAATCTCCAAACCCCCTGCCACCGGCAGGGCCACCAACCTCCCCACTTAAACAACAGGATATCTTCACAGAAACTGTTGCAAAGAACCCAAAAGCAGTCTAAGGCTTCAGGTATCTACCTATACATTAGTATAAATTATGTGGCAAGCTGAAATCGTTTAAACACCAGCCTACAGACTCTTAAAGAAAGCAAATTCTGTCTTATCTGCACACTAATAAAGTTAGTGAGGATCACTGTCCAAGGAAGAGTCAAGACTAAATCTTCAATAAAGACCCATCTAAATGAATTCCATGAGAAATGCATGTGAATAATGGGCCCTGATGATCTCTGAAGCAGCTCCGGAGCATTACAGGTTACCTTAGCACAAACATAATTATTATGGTTCCTTCAGTCTGAATTTCTTTATTTTCACTGGTCTTGGTCCCAGAAGAGCCAGTTAAAGAAAAGACACATTTATCCCAACACTGTTAGGAAAATTTGGGGGGAAAAAAGGGAAAAGTAAAAACAGGAGAAACACCCAAAGCTGTCTGCTCATGGTAAATGAACAACAGTGTTAAAGAGGGAAGAAAGCTGTTCCAATTACTAAATAATGCTAGGAGTGTAATAAACACTATGAATTTTACGATCGTGTCATTTTTTCTTTTAAACAATGAAAATCTTGTGTAGGGCAAGAAAATCTAATCTCTTAATAAAATCATTATTATATATTATAATTAGAAAAATCTAATGTCTTAATATGACTGTACAATCAGAGTACTCAACTGAGCATTGTACTTTTACTTTTTTTGTTCTTTTGCACATCTACAAGCTAAATCATCAGTCAATGAAGCTTATTAGTGTATAAGAGATGTGGGGGCATATAAAATAATTTGCAAGGTGAATATGGTAAGGAATGATAGAAGAACATAGCTGCATCTAAATTTCAGGGCCTGACAGCACATCCCAGTTACCAAATCAGAATGGGAAATCCAGCCTCGACCAGACTACTAGACCCATAGGTACAGACATTTCACTTTCTTTATCCAGCATTATTTCATGGAAAAAAAATAAAAAATAAAAAAAATCTGTTCGGTGGCTTAATCATTACAGCACAACCAATCTGATATGATGGTAGGAGGAATTCCCAGTTTCAACAGGTGAAATGGGAAGTTAAAATGTAAGTCATCTACTTCCTTTCAGTATAAGTACACCAGGTGAAAGGCAAAGTCAGTATCAACTCTTCACAGTTTACCTCATAGAAGTATTCAGCTAGTGTAAGTTTAGGGGGGATATAAATCACAAGGAACTTGGACACTGCTACGTGCCTGGATTTTGCAGTGATATGTTTTATTGTATCCGGTCTCCTTGCTTTAATAGAAGACCCCCAGAATGTATTACTGCTACTCAGAATGAAATTCACTAAGAACAGGGTGCTTGCTTTTTGCTTTTGTTTTTCTATTAACTGAAAAAAATGGCAATGATATGAGAGACCTGAAAATGCATGTACCATATATGTGCTTCTGCCATTTCCTTGACAGATAGAAACAGTGAGTCCCTCTGAGTTGAGGTAAAGCACAAGAATAAGTTGTTGCAAGTTAGCTGACCTTCTGTGAATCTCATGTGCATGTTCTTAGTTCACAGTTCGCCTCTTTTGGCCCTCATTCAGTTAAAAAAAATAATAAAGGTGGAGTATTTGAATATTTAATATGCATCTTTAATGCTACTCTGAAAGTTAGAATTCAGAGGAAAATGAAGGACACAAAGTTATTGTCTCATTTTAAGACTGTTTTGAGTAATCACAAAGCAAGGATTTTTTTTGTATATGACTATTTACCTGTGTTTTGAGACTTTATTAACTGAAGATTGTAAACTGCTTAGTGATCCCTGGACAGAGCGTGGTTTATACCACGCTAAGCTAAAATATAAATAAGGATAAAGCACAGATATATACCTTATCCAGAGAATGGTCTCCAAAGAGGGGAAATCGAGGGATTGATTTTTATGTTTCTGAAATTCAGTGGGGAGTTCTGCTCTAAAATCAGTGGCACACGGAATGGGCTCATGTGGATGGATGAGGAAGTTAGTGTGCAGATAGCTGTGGATTTACAGCCCATGGGGTATTCTGTAATAACTTGCCATGAGGGTTTTCCTACCCTACACTGTGAATACCTTTGTGTACAGCAGTCTAATAAACTATTTTGCTCTTGTTCTCTATTAGATAGGTTTCTTATGCCAGCTGACACATCAATTTCTACACATTACCTTTTCTGTAATGATAAATCCTGTAACAATGTCTAGGTAAGTTACACTTAGGTCTCGTTATATTCCCCAAATATGCCATCAGGCTGGCAGTACAAGCATACGAATTCCAATTCCTCACTGCCATAAAACACAATGCTTCCTTAGAAGTCAAGGTAGGTCCAGCCATCCAGATCTATAGCAAATGTGACCTAGTTACCATGGAATGGTCACAAAAGTGCTGAACAGTCCGGCCATCCTGCAGTTTTCTAGGGAAGAGATGTGTACTGTGGGCAGATTTTAGGAAGCTTTGTTGATACCATTGGCTGTCATGAGCGGTATGGGTCACAGAAATACAAAAAAGGTCCTGGTTTTCCCCCCCTTTCCCCCCCATGAAGAAAAGCAAAGCAGCCACAATACATAATCCTTTGCCCTAAGGTAAATCTGCCCCGGGAAATTTGACACCGGTTCTCTTCCAGGAGAAATTCTCCTAAGGGTAAAGGAGTTTGTGCAAAGTTATGCTAAATCAGCTGCTGCCAGACTTTTGCCTTGAGGGGTCTGCAGGGCAGCCCAGGTCATAAAAGTTTCATTAAGTTGGGCTGCTCCGGTGGTGGTGGGCACATTGCTGCATGCACCGCGCCATCCTCCGGCAGCTCTCTGCACAACCCTTGGTGCACTTATTTATGCCAAACAAAAGAAAAAGGAGAGAAATTCCTTATGCCTACTCTTGAAAATAATGCTTTATTAAAAAAAAAAAAAAAAAAAAAAAAAAAGATTTGGCAGCCAAAAGCACCATACTATTGGAGACACACTGTCTGCACAGCGGCTTCTCTTGGTAACAGATCTTAAAAGCTTCGGCACTGATCTGTTATTCTTACAAGACACAACAAAGCTCCCAGCAGGCAGAGAACAGCAGGATTAATGGATTGGAAAGTGAGAGTCTAATGTATGAGCTTTCAAAAGTCTCCCAAGACTAACAGCCTCATTGTGCATATCCCGTAAGTTACTGCTATTGGTTTTGGGGTGTACGTGATACCATCAGTGGAAAAAAGGTACAAAGGTCAATACAGCTGCAAACCATCTCAGAGCATCTTGGTAATATTTCTATGGAAATCCTTTAACACTGAGAGAAATAAATCTTATTTACACAACAAAGGGCTTAAAAAATACCCAAGTAAGCAAAAGTCGGCTCAGTTCAACTACTTCACAGTTAAATCATTTTTTATTGAATTCAAGTTTCATGGATCATTAGAGAGCCAGAGGCAGAATTCCAAGAGCTGCTTTGGACTAATGAGCTTTCAGCAAATTGTTTTCTTAGGGATATCATGCCCTCTTTCTGGAAACTCTGATTTATGCAATTACTTTTTTTTTTTTTCTTTTAAAAATGACACAAGTTTTTTAACTGGATGTGATTTATAACCAGTGCAATAAGCTACTGATAGGGTATACTTCCTTAATCTTTTGTTGCTGTGAATGTAAATGTCCTGAATATAAATATAAATACCTGAAGAGGTACTAACACTTTCCCTTACTTTCTTATCACCAAATTATGCGCTTTTTTTTTAATATTGTGGAAACTGGCTGAAGTCAATTTCCCAATTTCACAGGTCTGTGTAATCTCCAAGAACCTGTGGTTATAAATTAGTACAACCACTGCTCTTAATGTCTTAACTGATTTGGGAAAACAGGAGATGGTAGTCAGTAACAGATTGGCTTTAATCTGTCAATATCACATAGCTCATATAAATATTCTCCCAAGGGCAAACACTTATTTCAAAATAACTTGATCATTTTAAGAGGGGAATGGAGAGTGAGCTGATAGTTAACACTTCCCATACCAAAACAAACTTTGACATTGAATTCATCAAAATCCTTTCCAGCATACTGCCCAGGACTCACTGTTACCGCCAGCCAACAGCACAGAAGGGACTGGTTGGGCTGGCAGCACATTTGGCCAGCAAGGACTGTCAAGCTCAGATGCCTGGAATCTTCTTCACAGCTGGGTACACTGTGGGGTATTTTATGGTGTTCAGTCAGGGAGAGACTTTCAGGCATACTTTGATTTTACAGTCAGATATTTTAATTACTCTGTCCAAGAAACCTGTTCAGGCATCAGACAGTCACTCTGAAAAGGACGCCAATCTATGCAGAGAGGTATTTCATCAAAGGAAAACTGTCTTACTAGGATGTTACCTTTAGCAGTTGTCTTGAGATTATAATTGAAGTTCTTTTTTTCCACACAGAAAAATAAATAAATAAATAGAAAATAAATTAAAAATTGGGGGGAAAAAAAAATAAAGAAAAAGAAAAGCAAACTCAGTGAGGTTTTTAATACCAGCTTGCTAAATGGACAGGCTGAAATTTGTATGTTTCCGAAAGTGGAACAAGCAGCACAGCAAGAGATATAGCTGCTTGTATTACATTTCATCTACTGTTAATCCAGTCATTTGGTCTGGAAAGTCAATCGGTCTTTGTAGCTCTGATTGTTGTGCAGCTAGAGTTGGCAAAAAAATGTTCTTGTAGTCTTGCCAAACAATGAGGATTTGAGCAAAGTGGTGATTATTTGTTTGTGGAGTCAGATTTGGTGACTACTGCCAGCTAGAAAAACAGGAGAGTGAATCATTTCTGAAATAAGTATTACATTTCTCTGCTCTGAACATCTGGTGGCACGCACAAAGTGGACTAGTCTTGCTCTCAGTGTGGTTCCTGTAGCACATCACTAGATCAGACTTTCCAGGGCCCCATCCAGCCTGGCCTTGAACACATTCAGGGATAGACATCCACAACTTTTTTAGGATGCTTTAGGACTTTGGGGCCCAGTGATCAAGAGTGAGATGTGGGAACAGAAAGAGTACAGCAACCGAACAATGATGAGAGCGTGAGACAAGCAAGAGGCAAGCTGAGTCCCTACAGTGCTATTAAACAGTCTAAGGCTTTCTCTTGTCTGGAATTTAACCTCAAAAATAGAAGGCTGGGCCCCCTGGGGGGCTATCAGCTAACAGCTCTAACGTGAGATCATGGAGTTTGCAGCCAGTGGCCATAGGAGATGGCAAAGAGCAGGAAGGGGCAGTTTGAGATGCCCACCTCTGGCACCAGATGAAACAGCGTGGTCAGCCTGGTGAGGCTTCATGTGAAGAGCTCAGCTTAAACTAAGTCAAACTCACTGCAGTGCAGCCCTCCAGTGAGGAGTCTGGAAGAGTTTGAGCAAGAGCGAAGTTAAGTACCTTAAGATTTGTCATGTTAAATGTAAGCCTTTTGAAGTAGTTCAGCTGTCAGTGTCTCATGTGTTATTTTGGATTTTAGCTTCCTGAGGAATCGGACAAAAACCTGTAAGAACTCTTTTTGAAAATGTTCAACCCAGGAGCCACAATTCTTTTGCATTTTGCACTGTGAAAAGCCTGCTGAAACTGCTTAACTACAGAAGGCTGATTGCTGCATATCTTCAATTTCAGACAAATCACAAGATGTTAAAATTGGGACTCAGTGTGATAATGATGACTTTGCCCACTTCGTTCACTACAGGCTTCGAGTACTGTAGTTATTCTCTCAACATTAAAAGAAAAGTAGCTTTCTCCCCTGCTATTTCTCAGAAAGCAGGGGAATGAAACCCAACCAGCTTGAAACCATTCAGACTTAAATGCAAAATGATGATTTTGGCAGGGAGTGGTTATGTACAGTGGATAAAGTGCAGGAAATTAAAAACCAAGTGCAGAAATAAGCATTAACTGAAAGCCACGGTAAAGCACCTTCCTATATAGCATCCTTAGAAAAATGATATGTTGTTTAAAATTAATTATAACATTCTTTTTTGGATTTCATATATGTATATATGCATGTGTGTACATGAATCCGTGTGTGTACATGTGTATTACAAGAAGTAATAGAAGGGGTAGATAAATGACTTCTGTCAGGTGAATAAGGAAAAGGAAGGGGAAAAAAAAGCATTTTAAATACACTCGGAGTATATAATTAATCAGAACTCCTCTGATTAATAATTATTGTTATTGTAGTTATTATTGATAAATGTTAGCACTAGACTTTAATGGCTAAGCTACTAAGAATTCAGATTAACTGAAATGCATCTAATTTGCCCGCATGTAGCTATAACCATTTTTATTAACCAATAATTCTTCTCTAATACTGCTGGTTAACATTGCTCTCCTGCTCCTTGTAATATACATAGTGCCTATTCCACTTAAAAATTCTGAGGGACTATGAATCTGTTCTTGCCTCTGCCCCAGGCTGTCTGTTGACATCAGTGAAATGAGGTTAATTCTCTCTACCTCCCTATTCCTGCCTGTGAAATAGAGGAGTAATCCTTCCTGAATTCATAGGGGTAGAAAGGAACAACCCTTATTGCTAGCAAAGGTGGAATAAGAGGGAATTCATGGCTGGGAAACTCCTCTGAAAACGCCTCTAATAGGTTGGATTGAATGAAGGGAGAACATGATGAAATTACAAATGAGCTCAAACCTAGGGAGTATGGATGTCATTTGGGCATTTTTCTGGGATGTTTCTGTCTTGATATGGATGCTCAGTGGAAGGGTAAGTAGTTCTGCAAAAGGAGAGAGGATAGGTGGGAGGTGGGAGGTAGGAAATATGTTCATTACTGCCTACCTCAGATAGTGCTATGCCAGAAAATGGAAGATTGTCATCTTCCTACTAGATTGCAGAAATTCCTTGCTTTGTAAGGATAAAGCAGGAACCAAGCTTTTGGCATGGACACACTTCAGCTGGGAATATACTGTTAGGGCAGAGTTAAAGGTAGAGCTTTACCCCCATTTGCCATTTCCTTTATTTATACACTACTGGTGTAAGGGTAGTTTGGGCTCACAATAAATGCATGGCAGTACCAGGATCAAGATCCTTTTAGGTGGGTAATTCAACCATGCACAATTCATGTAGTCAACACGAGAGCTGAGACAAATGCCAGAGTATATTTGAGCTTCCTTGCTCAAGTGTGGTCCAAGAGTTGATTAAATTTTAGTGTGGCTTTTCCATGTGGCTGTGATGTCAGTAGGTCAGCCTGACTTGTGTACCAGCTGATAACTGTGCTTTCTTGATGCTGTAGACAGGTTTCCCAAGTTGCAACTGTGCCCTAGTCACTGAAATAAGGATAAAGCTTTACAGATGTGTGGGTTCTGTACTGATGAGCAACATTGAACACAGCAGTTACACCCACTACCAGTGAATTAATCAAGGAAAGACTTCTATCTGTCAAAGGCTTCCTTTAAGAGTAAGATTTCATTTATTTATTTATTGTAAACAGTTTTTTTCCCCCCCAAAATGGGAAAAGATTATACCTTTTAAAATCTACTTCCCCTGCTATCAGAGTAACTAATAGTTAAGCTAACATGAAAAGGTGTCATCAAATTATTCTGTGTGTTGTGATTCTGCATGAAGAATATACTATTTTGGCCAGAGACAGCCTTCTCCTATATGCTATAGTTAAATCAACTCTGAAGTGTGAAATGAGACATGACAAAATCTATCACACATCCTTGCAACTTTTCCAAAGCTTTTTCCATCCTCACAGAGCAAAACAATCCTTATTTTGAAAGGATGCACTTCTAGGTCATAACCATTTGTTTCTAATTACTTCTGCTTTCCCATAATCTGAAGTGGCAAATGAGAAAAGAAAGTGGTACCCAGCAAATTATGTTCCTTTTTTATCCACATACAAAAATATATTATTATTTCGTAGCTATCTCTGGATATGTGCTTCTTTTTTTCTACATTCAGATAAAGTGCAAATGGATAAAGTTAGAAGATATGTTCATTTTACCTTTATGCCAATACACCACTGCAAGATGTAAAAGAATTCTGTTCTCTGTTCACAGTTTTTTGTTTTCAGAACTGATTCTTTCTTGTTCTCACTATTAAAAACATAAACCTCTCTCTAAAACAAAAGAAGTTAGTTAAGGAGAACTTTGATATATTTGCACTTAAAGTTATTTGGGTTTTTTTCCAGTGCTTTCTTAAAGAATCTACACCTGCTTGAGTCAAAAGTAAGTTTACTCTCAATGTTGTTACTACAAATTGTCTCATGTTAAAATTTCCTATACCTGAGAAGACAACAATTTCCTAAAATCTTTGTCAGTCTCTACCTGTCACCAAAACAGATTTTTGTCTGCTGTCAGTGAAGTCAAATAAGAAAGAAGTTGCTTCCTGCAGACACAGCCTATAGCTACTGCAGACAATTCAATTTAGAATCTCCATTAATGTCTTATCGAACTAGTTCTTGAATGTGTGCAACAATGATGTCTTGACCACATCCCTTGCAAACAAGTCCAGCTACCCAATTCTTTCTTCCAAGAACCCTAGTCTTATTCTCTGTTGTGCACTCTAATCTAATTTTCTCCACTTGATCTAATTCCCTTCTGCATGTAGGATGATCATTTAGAGAAAATACATATTTCCAGCTGTAAAGAGGAGATGAAATACTATAAAATTGACTTTAATGTATGCATTTCTTTGTAACATATATCGTTACTTTTTTTTTTTGTTTCCATTCTTTTAGAACAATGGCTAGTTGAGTAATAAAAAAGTTCAGGAGCCAGTTATGTATCTGCAACTGTATCCTTCTGGATAGAGAATTACGTTTTAACTGGTCAAACAAGATATAAAGTTGAAATTATGTTAAACGATAAAAAATTCCAGAATGACTTCTAAAATGTCTTTTAGAAAGTATAATGGAATTATACGTGCTTAGTTTTTGAAAATATGTGAGACTGTGGCTGCCCCATTCCCATACTAAATTTCATAACCTCTTCTTCTTTTTCTACCATTAAGTGCCGCATGCCAGGAAGATAAATAGCTACAAGAGAAAACAAATCTCAAACTTACATCACCCGTTCTTCATATGCTGCTAAAATGTGCTTTTTCTTCAACAGTAGCAAACTAACTGCCTATTTATCTTTGAAGCCAGTCCTATTATTCATACAGTATTTATCAGGTCTTCACCTTATTTTGAAATACAGGGATGTTGAACTCTTCTCAGTGCCTAGAGTATTCAAGGGAAAATCATTACAAAGGAGGCTTCACTGCATAATAAAACTCAAGCTAATAAAGCAACCCCACTGATCCTTTTTCCTGCATTTCAAAGCTGTTTCAAATCATAACTTTTTATTTTTCTAGAAAAGAGAAAGGAAATTTAATAAGCACCCATCACACAGTATTCTTTGATTTTAGTTTTGTTTGATTGTTTAAGATAACGGGAGGAAGAGTAGCAGGGTAATTTTTAGTTTTTCCCTGAAGGAAAGGAAGCAGTTGTATCTGTTACTTTTGCTCACAGTTGTGTCTATCAATCATCAGCTCTTCTTCCTTACTGCCTAGTTGTGCAACAAACACACATTTAGTGAAAGCCTAATAGTTTCTAAAACAGCCTAAACCAGGAGTAAAATACAAGTAGTATAAGGCCACACCTCGACCTCTACTCTTCTATGAGTCCTAGCCTAATGATTAATATCTTCCAAACTACTAGAAGTATGACGCATCAGTCTTAGCAGGCCACATGATGTATGTTAAGGAGCAGGTTTTCATCTGTTGTGTTAGGATATCATTTTTCACCCATCCCACCCACATGCTTTGATATATCACAGCTACTCTCTCCACCCATGCAATTTTACACCCAGAGCACAGCTAATGAGTCAAATCTCCAGCTGTGACAGATCTTGCGGTAGGAGGAAAAACCACAGTGCTAGACCACAAATGGATGTGATACACTGATAGAAAAGGGTAACACAAGATGGAGAGAAACTTACATTATAATGCATTGAAGTGGATTGGCATCAGGTGGACTAGTCCAGCTGATGGTCTGTTCTGACTGAAGGGAGATTTTTGTGAGAGGCTGCAATTATCCAAGTCAATCACGCTACCTCTTCTCATGTTCTTGTAGTAACATTAGCTGACCTAGAGCTTTAAGGGTACATCCTGGTTAGTCTTATCTTTCAGCCTAGATTTTTGGGTATGAAACTCCCATCCCACAGTAAAAAAAATTGGGGAAGTATGAGAGAAACAGGAGCACCAGTCACTTTAACTATAGTAATACATGTGTGTTAATCAGAAGAATGCTGCAAAGGCAAACACAGCTGCTCTAGCTATCTTCTAAACCTCATTACTGTACTATAATATCACCTGGAGCATCTTGTTTATTTCAGGGCTGCAGCAAGGGATGACACTGGGGAGCTAATCAAGGACTTCTTAACCTAACTGTATCTCTATAGATACAGCAACAATATCCATAAATACAATAGTAACAGACCCAGTGCCTCTATGAAGTGCAGGATATTTTGTATTATGCCCTAACCAATAATAGTTCACACAGAATGACGAGGAGCTATTGACAGTATATTGCTCTCTGGTCTAGCTTATCCAGAATTACTGCAATGGAGTAAGCATAAATTAGAGCTTAGTACTACGGATCCTCACTCTTTTGCATTTCTACAGCATTTTTTATTTTAGAAACTCAAAGAAGTGCACATCACTTAACTAATTCAACCTCACGGTGCCCCTGAGATGTAGGTAAACAAGTTTATGTACGTTTTACAGCTAGAAAAACTGAATCTAATATTTTTCCCCAAGAAATTTGTTGCTGCCTTCAGCAAGTAATCCAAGTCAGAAGTGGTTATAGGGTGAAACCTACACCAAGAGCTTCACCAAATATGTTTCAGAATCCACTGACTTTCAGACCGTAAGGGTAATTTACAGTACTGGGGATATGACCCTCAACTAATTGGCAAAAACCCTGGAATAGCCTCTTCCTAACAAGCAAGAAAAGAGAAGGTCCAGTAAGCTATTTTCTAAATCTAGGTTAGAGGAATGTGTTGGCGGAATCAACTTACTTCTGTAGACTCAAACTTTGAAGCAAAGTGGTCAGAGAAGTAGTTAAGTTCTCAGTTTTTCCACTGCCGAAAGCAAATGCATCATGTTGCACTTGAACTTCCTGAGAATGACTTAATTTGTCTTTTTTATTGCGCAACTGAGATATGGCATGATGTATTCTACTGCAGAAGCAAGTGAGGTACTGGCATTTTTTTTTCTTTATTCTCCTCTAAATAGCTGATCTATGGTACAAACATCCATGTCACAGCAATGAAAAGACCATGTGCTCTTGCTTTCCCCTTTCAATGTATCGTGCCTGCACAGGTTAAAGGAGTCAAATGAGAACACAAGCAGAGAGCTGTTTTATGTAATGAAAAATCCTAATAAATATATGAATCATAAATATATTTTGAACATATCCCATCTGGTTCTTCAAGATAATATTATAACCTTCTTTTCTTTACTGCTGAGGGGTTCTATCAGTTGGAAAGATGCTTTAAACAAAGCAAAGCAGTAAGACCTATTTCCTGCACTAATAAAAACAAGTATGACCTTTACTGACTACTTCAGGTATACTTCAGTACATGTTAATTTGGAGGATTCCTTACAAAATATTGTGTTGTACAAAAAATTGAGGGGCTTCCATTGTCAACATAAACACATTGTTATGCTGGAGGAAAGAAGAGAACATAGGGGTAATCCTGTGCAACAATTTGCTTGTCTATTAATCTGACAAACGCTTAGTGGATTGCAAAATTTTAAATATGATGGTTCAGGAAAATTATTCCTGTCAGGTAGAGCATGCTGGGGAGAAAACAGTGGGAAAATTCTCTTTTTTGTAATCACCCTACAATTTCAACCTTAACAGGAGAGGCAGAAGGAAAGAGAACCACGAGGTAGTACTGTTAAACTATCAAAGGACCTGCAGCATACCTTACTGTTTTTCAATATATTGTTACACTGGGAAGAGAAATCTGCTTCTCCTTCTATTTTGTCAGTTGGGTTTTATTCTATCTTTTAAGAGGGGAGCCCATGCAGAATGATTTATCCATTATCTTCACACTGAATTATCTTCTTCCTTTCCTCCTGGACCCAAATTTGACTGTGATTTTAATATGACATAGCTAGCCATTGGTTTGTGAAGGGTTAAACCCTCTCCAAACATTTGGATAAGGTGCAACTAAATAAAGACCTCATGTTTGTTGAGGTGAAATATTATTCTGCAAATTCTCCAAGTCATGGGTGATTTTCTACACTGTCAGTCCAAGCTGGGCTTTAATATGATGAAGAGCACTGAAGCCACACTCCTACCACAGGTTGAACACACTACTTAAGTTGTTTTGATCTACTTCTCCTATCTGATAAACAGCTGGTATTTGCCATGGCTGAGTGGATGGAGACATTTCTGAACTGACTTGAATGACCTCGTAGTACACTTGCAACAGATGAAGACTAGCAGTTAATCATGATTGAACTTGGCACCTGAAACAAAATTCTACCTCGGGTTTGTGTTACAGTGGCAGTGTTATCTTCCAGAGATATCAGTTGGAAGCTTTTCTGTTCTAATCTCAAAGGAGTACTGGCACTATAAAATAATTGCTTCAGAATTAATGGATTTATAGCCTATGCTGTATCTGTATAGTTCAGGTTCACTGTTCATATTTGCATTTTCTTGAGAAGTTCAACTTCAGGTTTTCCAGGTGGCCTTTCTCCCAGTACACTTCATGGTTTTCAATTGGACCAGAGAGAGCAAATTTTTTTAATTGCCTAATTTTATTTTTATTTATTTATTTTTTAATTTAATTTTTATTTTTAAGAGAAGATCTCTTTGTTTTCAAATTTCCAAGCCATAGACCAATTAGGACCCAGGACGTTTTTGTCCTATTTCCACTGGTGCTGTTATCCCAGCAGTTCAAGCTCCCAGTACAGGGTCACACACTGAGTCGCCTGGGCAGCCTTTGTGCTACATAAGGTAATTCTCAGCAGCAGAGGCCATCACCTTTGTACATAATCCACTGCAAAAGGCAAGGAAAATAGAGGGCTGGTGATACCCTAGGGATAGTATAGCCTCTCTACTATGATTGCCAAGATGCATAATACATTGTGCAACCCAGTGAACACTATAAATGCTCATATCGTCTTCTGAATATTGCAGGCATAAATTTGCTTCCTCTTTGTTAGAGAAGTCTATGTAATTTACCATAATCTTACTACGTTCCAGAAATTTGCTTTGAAATATCCTTCGCAATTATGAGGTACCTGAATACCATTATTTCATTTTCCATATCTGGACTCTTGAGTTTGTTTTAACTCCTTTACAACCATTTTGAAATACCAGGATAGTATCCTCCCTGCGAAGAAAATAAGTGTATAAAATTACTGTCAAGCTCCTTACTTAAGCACATTTCCAACTTATTCTGTATAATGAAGTCATATTGCAGGTTTTTTGCAAACGATTGCACATTACTATTTATTTTCACTGTTATCTTAGCCTTTGCTTCATTTATTCTGAAAGTGCAATATACTCCCAAAAAAGGATGTGGCTTTTTTGGAAAAATATCAACTATTTCATGATGGCATGAAAAATCTTCCCTTCTTTCAAACTGGAAAAAAAAAAAAGAAAAAAAATGAAAAAAATATGATAGTACTCTTATTTCACTGGTAGAAAATACTGGGTCCTAGAAGGCTTTTACGTTAACTGGGGAAAACATAAGATGAACTCATAGCTGGATGCTGAAAGGAGAGAAAGTCACTTGGGAGAAAGGTGTACTTTTTAATAGTATGACTAACTAAATTCTATAAGGATCAAGGAACTTACCTGTTACTGTCTCCTGATCAGGCCTGTGTGCCTTGCGTGTTTCTGCTTGATTGATTTTTATCTTTTGTATCTACTAATTATGCTTCAATGCCATGTTATTGAGCTCCCAAATCAAAGCTAATAGTCAGCCATAGATTCATGCAGACAACCACATTTTCTCTTTTTTGTTTAAACTGTATGAACTGAGGACAGTTTGTCTTGAATGCTTTTTCTTTAAGGGAATACAGACCATGTAAAAACATTGTAAATGTATTCGAGTATGTAAGCTTGGAGCAAGCTCAGAAATAGATCAGACATCTATAGATTCAGACCAATGGAGCAAGATGAGCAGGAAAAACAGCTTCATCTTCCAGAAGAATGGATAGAAATTTTAACTGGCACTGATGAGAGCTCAGAATTAATAAGAATGTCCAGAAACCTTCGGTCCCCTGTAGGAAGGTGGCAGAATCTGATGGATGGTACACACAAGAGCACTTGGCTTTAGAGGTGCAGTTTCTTCCTTTTCAATTGGACTATTTTTCTGTGACTTTTTCTCTCTGTCTTGCAAACATGTTCTTTGTTTCCAACAAAAAGGAGATAGAATGACTGGGAAAAAAAAATCTTGTGTGCCTTTTTGCTGAGAAGGCTGAAACAGAGCTCAGAGCACTTTGGGATCTTTGCAGAATTAATAAAGAACATGGCAGAAGGACAGAGCAGAACAACTGCTATCTGAGATCTTGATTACACTGACGACAATTGCTTTTATATTTTGTGATATAATGGCTTGCATTTGCCTCTCAGTCAGACACTCACAAAAATAATCACAATTAAGCTTAGAATAGGAATTGTTTCACAATTAGAGGGGAATGGGGCTGGAGACGGATATTTGCTCAAGTCATGGTTTTTACAGAGGTCTTATTTTCTACGTCCCCCTTGTGTAAAACATGTATTTGCCATTTAGCCTCAGGGATAGGAAAGAAGGGAAGTGAAACTCTAGGAACCAGGCATGGAAACCAGCCAATAGGACACAAACTAGATCTCCCCACAGAGAAAGGATCAAAAGAGTTTGAGCACAGGTAGAAAGGAAAAAGACCTCATGAAAGAAGGAAGGCCTTCTGGCTGCAGAAACAGTGAAAGAATATGTAACCACACACACAAGTTTCTGCTTTGAAAAAACTGCTTCCTAATCAAAGCAGGAAAAAAATGTAAGGCCTGTTTCAAAGGAAACCTTCAACACCATCTCAACTGCCAAAAGCTATCAATTATTTATCTGCAAGGCACCATTACGAGGGGTCCCTTCCCTGTATAGTGCAGGTTGATGTGAGAATCTAACAACCTACTTCTGTTATCAGTCACTCAATTTGTGTAAGTGACAGCAGAGATCTGTGTGGTGGATGAAAAGCATCTTGACTGACTGAAGGCAGCTTGCTGTCTTTATTCATCTTGGTTTAAAAATATGCATGTATATATACACACATACTTATATATATGTACATTTTTATATATGTGTGTGATAACAAAATCCAGTTAAAGAATATTATCAACTGACAAATCAGGTACTTATAAATACAACATTTTAGTACAAAATTTGCCCATTTGGATATATTATTCACGGGTTATTCATACAGATTTTAAAGACAAAATTTCAAGACTCTGATAGAGTTTTCCAATGTGACCTTGGGTTAAATGCCACAGGAGGAAATCAGGTGCCTAAAGCAGACAACTAGTACAATTTAAGATGCCTTAGCAGATGTGGCACATCTACACAGGGCTGACAGAAATGAAGCAAGATTTAAAAGAGACCCACACTCCTATGTGGCAGCTAGAGGCCAGGTAAGAACACCTTGGAGTGCCTAAAAAGAAATTAGACACCTGTTTCCATACTCCCTTCATTTAACTCTGTATTTTAGCCCCACATTTGTAAAGTTCTGACCTCTACCAGCAATTTTCTTGCCAACAGTTCACAATAATAATATGGTACTACCGCTCAGCCACCACCATGATGTAGGGCCCTTTAGGTACGTTATTCTATTTGTGCACATGAATTCTTTTCTTTAAGTACACAGCCCTGTAGTACTCCTGTTTGCTTTGTTGTTGTTGTTTTGCTTTACTTAAAATGACCTCTCTGTCAAATAACTCACTGACATATATATAGAAAAAGAAGATTTTGATCTAGTGGCCATGAATTGTTTGTGAGCAAATATACCATAGTAGAGGTCAGAGGTTTGCTTTGGTGTTTGATGTTGCTTTATCGAATGTGGACAGGTCTTGTTTAAAAGAAAGAAAGGAGGGGGAAAAAGCATCTTAAATTCAAAAGGCAAACTGATCTCTAAAGCCAGACATTCTTTTCATACTTATGTTGGCAGAGCATCCACAAATTTTATTCTTTAGAAGAATGAGGGAAAGATGTTTTCTATTTAAATTCATTTTAAAGCAAGATTCAGTTTTCGTTTACTTATCATGTCAAAGATATAGAATTATTTTCTTTCCAGTGCTTGGCCTACAATGCCTCCACCTGACAGTGGTCTTACAGCAACCCTTCCCCATGAATCACCCTGGGAGAAGATAAAATATCTGCTGTTTGGCTCCTGGAACACAGCTGCAGCTGGAGCTCACCAGCTGTGTCAATAGGCTGAGAACAATCCAGCTAAAAATGGATTTTTTTAGAAAGAATAAATGAAAACAGGATCATTATTTGTTTGACTTGTTGTAAAAGACTTGCAGGGATATCCAAGGAAAAAAAGAAAAGAGAAAATGCTAAGTGGTTAATTAAAGTTCACCCAGAAAGAGATGTATCTAATTGCAAATAGTAAGTGAGAGAGATCTTGAGGAATAAGTACATACAGAAAGTTTCACTGAGGGCCGTAAAGGCACCAGGAGAGCAGCAGCACTTAACCTTTGCTGAGTGTGTGGGCACTTGCTATAAACAGACCGTTCTGTCCAGTTGTACACAGGTCACTCCAAAAGTAATGCTTCTTTCTTTCCATGGAAAATACTACAGATACAAAGAGCACAATAACACAATTTGATAAAGCAAATTCTCAGCTACAAAGCACTATTTTTCAACCATAATCACCAATTTTTCAACTAATAACCACCATTAATTATGCATTTGCACCAGTGATGAGCAAGAGCCTGCATGTCACATTTGTAAAAATCTACATGGCCATATGGAATGTGGCTTGTCTTTCACATTGCTGTCGCTACTCCTGAAACACCACCCACTACCTCACAGTGCTACATTCACTGTGTGATCCCCAAAAACATTCAGCAAGTGTCCATGAATGTCAATGGGGGACATTTTTTCCACATGAAGAAATTCAATTACACACGTTTGCTTCATATGCACTTCCACGTCAGATGTTATTTTGTCAGACCACCTCTCTGCTGCCATCTATCACTTGGCAAAAAAAAACGTAACAGAAAATTGAGGGGAAGGTTCACCCTCTGCTGCCATATCACCAACATCTGCCTCTGATGTCATGAGCCAACATCATGGAATGGAAGGCATTACTTTTGGAGCATCCCTCATAGATGTGATGCCCAGTGGCTCTGCCACATCTAAAGCTGGCTGGAGTCAGGCTCTGATTACTTCTGTATAACATGAGGTTCTGGTGAAACCAATGGATTTACCAGTTACAGAAACCATAAGATGAGGAAGATTCCTTAACAAGGAACTTTGAAAAGGAAATGGTTAAAAGTGAAGTCAGGAAGAAGGCCAGACAAAATCTGGATCTCCATCCAGAAGTAAGTTGTAAAATGCCAGCTGGCATTACAACATAGCATCCTTCTAGAAAATACAACTGAAGTTATTATACTGTGGCACATGTCAGCTATTTTTGAAGGGCTCTGTGTCAACAGGGGTGACCCAAGGAGCATTTTGTCCTTTATAGCCTGTCAAAAGCAGCTCCCTATTCAAGGCAGATCTGTAAATAAGAAAGGAGGATGGAACCATGCCAAGTGGCAGCCAATTGCACATAAAATGCATTTGATTTTTGTTGATTTAAAAGAGCAGTGTTTGGACATCAAGTCAAAATTATGTCTATCATGACAAATATTTTTATTGCAAAGCAGCATAGTTCTTCAGTTCATCTCTTCTCCTTTTTTTTTTCTTTTTTTTCACAGAAAGATATAATTTGCTATTGCTCTCATCCTGATGAAATTCAGCCTCTCTGTAGTCAGTAGGTGTTTGCCTTACTCTATGAACACTGAATTTAGCACAAATGTTTGCTGGAGCTATTGGCTTGAATTTAGTTTTGTTGACTTATTGTAATTACATAGGTAATTCTCACTGGATGCAAGATATTTTCTTAAGGTATAATAAGACTTTTCTCCCAGATGAAGACTCCTGGGAGACCATTCCATAGTCTAAAAAGTGGTAATCAGTTTTTAAGAAAGTTATCACTTCTCTCTCCCTAAAAGGAAAGAAGGTATCTGTTTTATGGCTAAAAATGTGCTGGAACTCTAATCAAACCACCTCAATTCTGGTTTCTGCCACTATACTCCTAGGTAAGGCATTTAATAGCTGGCTTAGCACAGACTGAAGCAGATTAAGCATGCAAAGAAACTCAACAACATCTCTGAGCTGATGCTGAGTGTAGCCTAAAGTTTGTTTTTCATATCTTAATGAGAGTAGACAGTGAGACTGTATCCATACTGATGATGTTGCATGTTTCTAGAAATTCTGACCGTCACACAAAGACTGCAAGAAACTCTGCAGACACATTATCCATTTGATTCATGCATGAAATAACAAATGCTGGGATAATTTGCAGTGAGGTTTGAACTGAGATTATTTTCTTTACTGACTTTATAAGATATCTCTTGGGTCATCTCTGAAGTTTATGGATTCTATTATAATTATCTTCATTGATACACATTTGTTGTTCTCAGCCCTAGTCTAATGAATTATCCATATCTTTCTGCATGTATTTTCTCCGATTCTTATTATTCATTCTTTGTTCTCATTTATTATCTACTGCAGTGAAAATCTAGCTTTCAAATCCCTCCTCAAAATCATTCATAAGAATAAAATCATCATCTTTGTAGCAAATCAAGCATATCTCAAAATTAATGATCAGCATCATTTACTATACGCTTTGCTATGTTTCTGTTTGTTAACCCTTGGATTTGCCCATACACCAGTGGCTTGATTTTCCAAGCCTGGAAAATGTGAATGTGCAGCAACCATGAAGCTGACAGTAAGATAATGCCACCCCTCCTCAGGAATGACCTAAAATCAAAATCTGACTCTGGAAGATAAAAGCCTCTATTGGATTTTTGTTGCAAGGGTGTATTTCTCATTCTAGTCAGTTCAGGCATCATGTATCCATTTCTGAAATTATGTCTGTCAATCTGATTTGTCTTCTCCATGTCATTTTCTCAGGTTGGAAATATATGAATGATTGATAACAAGAAAATATTTGAAATTCCTCAGTCTTTTCTCTTCCAATTTGAAACTGAATTTAAAAGATTATCTAATTGTAAAGAACTTAAATAGAAATCCATGGATGAAAATTCAATAATTTGCTCAGTTACACTTTCTATGTGTGACTTCCAGTCGCGTGAACAATGCTCTGCTCAGTTCTCTGCATGGAAAACTCTACCTGGAAAAAAGGCAGTAAACCTCAAAGGATCACATGAGGACACAAGTTAAGAGTCAGAATCAGCTAGATACTGGCAGTGCGTCTGCTCAATGTCTAAGCCACAGCTATCCTAACTGGCTCTGGCAGAACACTGAGATGAGATTTACAGCCAGTCAGATAACACATCCTAAGAATGAAATGGGGGAAGCACAAACACTGCTTGACCTGCACATACCTGCAATACAGCTGTGTCCTGACTCAACCAACTGCCCTTGCAACAATTCAACCAAGCTGAAATATTAGAGATCCAGGAATCATAGAATCATAGAAT
>JAOWBP010003503.1:24711732-24748364 GCA_028571105.1 Tragopan temminckii
TTCCAGTACCTCACCACTCTTTCCGTAAAGAACTTTCCCCTGACATTCAACCTAAATCTCCTCTCCCTCAACTTAAAACCATTGTTCTGTTGTTGTCAAGTTGTTAGGTAATTAGAGCTCCTAATGAGCTGTCCAGCATTAAACATCATTACAGCCTGAAATGACTTCCCAAAATTTTCTTCAATTTCATTTTAAATGCTTAAATTTTGAAATAAAAATGAAATGCTATAATTTAGGTAATGTTTTTCCAGTTCTTCCTAGGTATTTTCAGTACTCTTAAGCTTGGACTGAACAGTAACTAGCATAACAGACAAGTAGATTTGGAAGAAATCTGCAGGAGATGTACTGGCTATATCAGAGCCAGAGAAACTATACATAAAATAACCCTGACAAATATTCATTTACTTCCTCAAAAAAATCTTGCTTTGCTAAGGGCTGCAACTTCTTCATGTAATCTAGTTCTTCACATCTACTTCCTTATCATCAAAATGGTGTAACCTATAACTGATGTTTCCTGTTCCAGCTGAAGCTGTATTTGAGTTGAGTACAGGTTTCTCAGCTCATTTTCAATCTCACAGAAATCCAGCAAAAGTAAGTGAACTGGTGCCTGCTCGTATTGCTCCTTCCCCTTCATGATATTATTGTTTTTTGTTGCTTGTTTCCATGCTTGAAGAGTAAGACAGCAGCAGGGCAGCCAGTGCAAATGGCAGAAGCTGATTTATATGCATGTATGGGTCCACACTGAGATAAGGAGTTTTTAGGATGAGGAAGAATTGATCCAGCCTTGCATATACTGCTGATTTTTTCAAGCAGATGTATGCGACTTGCATGCACTCTAAGATAATTCTGCCATTACAGTGTCAGAATAGCACAGGGAGTGGGAAGTTGATGTATCATCAGCTGGTAGCTTAACTACATAGTAAGTATTGCCCTATGTTATTTGTATTGTGGCAGCACTGAAGGACTTCTTTCAGAATGTTTTCCAGGAGAAAGTCTTAAACTGTTTTATAAATAGTAGCTAAACCTGCATCACAGGTTGGAGGTGCTGCTGTTTTGTCTATCAAATAGAGAAGCCCACATGTGGTTGTACTTCATCTTGTTAAGCAAGCAGACTATAGGAGAGACAGTGACAAAGTAAAGACAAGTGGCTGCTCACTTTGCACTCATTCTTCCTTCTGAAACAAAGGAGCTAGTGATTTTTCTCCAGAATAGAAGAGACAAGTACTGTTCTGCTCTGCCTGGGTGATTGAAAAAAGTGTTGTTTTGATCTGATCTTCACACAGCGTGAGAAATGGAAAACAATGGTAATTTCCTGCCTCATAATTCTGGGTATGATGAACCAGTAAGGAAGTCCTAAGAAATTGCTTCTCTGAAGTAATACTTCTTTTAGTTTTTGTTTTCCATCTATCACATAATTTTTTTTGTGTGTGTACTTAATTCTCATCTAAGGGTAGCACAGAAATAGCAGTAAATGAATCAGCTTGGAAGTCCCTATCCCTCCATACATTCTGGTCCTGAAAACTAGAGTTGCTCATTGGGTTGAAGATTTTTATTTGAGAACAAGCATACACCATAATTCTAAATCAAAGCAGGTCAATCCATCTTAAGGACATTTCTTCATTCCCTCAATCCTAGCTCAACTATAATTGTTACTGGTGTCAAATACTAAGTTCTCCAAATAAATCTGAAGAATTTATACCAAGTCACATGCATTTGAAGAACATTTCATGTACCCCTTTGTCTAAGATTCATCCATATAGAACTGAACTTTATAAATGCAAATATATTAATCCATTTCATTATTCCACACAGGTTCAGAAGAAACTGACTTGTTTTAATTGGTTTCAGTCTCCTCATGGAGAGAATGTACACTGGAAACTTAGGGGACAATCTGAATGACAGGCTAGGAGACCCAGTGATTTTGTAGTGCAATGGTGCCTGATAATGCAGGTTTTCAAGTCAAGTGCCAGGTCTCCAGCAATCTCTCTGCTTGAATCCAGACACCTCATTTGATCTATCTGCAACTTTATCTTTTGCATTAAAACATGAGTAGTATTCCCTTTATCTGTGTTGTCATTTTAAGTAAAAAGTCTTTGAGGCAAACAAGTTGCATTTCATTTGCACAGCTCCTTGCTCAGTTTAGAAGTATGATCAAAAAACATCAACTATTTTAACCTCTTTTACACTTGTTACTGAACTTTTATACAGAACTAATAAATAACTGATAAATGTCTCTATTACTCCTACTTTAGACTTTGAAAAAGAGCTATATTACCTCATCACCATATCTGCAATACAGCAGCAGAAATGTTCAGTGGAAAATGTAAGCTTCATCACAGTGATACCATGAGCATGCGCTCATATTCTAACACTGCAAACAATGTAAAGGTTAGACGTGCAAAGATGAGAAGGCTGCCAGAATTGTATTCTCTAAAAGCCCATAAAAGTGTGGCAAGAAGTTTCAGGAGAGGAAATATGGAGTGGAAATGAAAATAAGAGCAGAAATATCTCCCTAAAACGACCTCATTATAAAAGCTCGTAACATATTTGCTAAACTCCTGCTGAGATGACATTAAACAAAAGATCTTTTACAACTGGAAGATATTAAAAGATACAAAATAGTAATTCCACATGCCCTTTTCAACATCAGCTGAAACAAATATAATATATTCCTTTTGTAAATACTACACTTCATGCTATTCATTTCAATGACTGTTTCATACTTGCCCATCTTTCACCTTGATAATGTAATTATAGCAGTACAAGGTATTCCACATAGATGCCAAGATGCAATTTAACTGTCTACATGTTTGCTACTTAGACTGTACCTTGTGCTTGACCCAAGTACTGTATAGTTATTAATAGTTATCCTATGGGAAGTCTCACTGATATATTTACTAAGTTCCCTCTGCCCCTGTCCCCATAGTGAAAGGAAGGCAAAAATGACTACTCCATTCAGAGCATAATCTAAAGGAACTACAAGGATTAAAAAATAGTATGGATCATTAGCAAAATGAAATTATCTTAATGATTAAGTGCTATGACCGTATTTCACTGAAAGTTCTGAAAAAATCCCGGAGTTGGGACTAGAATTCATACATTTTGGGAAACATACAGTGATCCGGATTGGTGAAGAGTAGATTTTCCAGAACCTCCTTAAAACAGAATCCATTTCTATTACCAAATTATTTAACCTCTTATGCTTTTCTTGACTGCAGATTTTTGTTTGTGCCATTTTGCCAGGAGAATGCAGTAGTTTGGCACATTGCCTACGGTCAGTAGTAACAGAACAAGTATATCACGATGCCATCTTTCCCTGGCCAAGGCAGCTGGATTTAATTTTCTGTGTTTATATACATATACAACTGGATATGTACAAGCACCAAATAGTGAAAAACTGTATCTTTGTACTATCTTTAAACACCAAGTCTTTAAGTTACAAAGCCACACGGATATGTTTAATCTGATATACTCATTAATCATTTGTATTACAGCAGCCTTTAGAGCTCCCAGCCAAAATGGAAGCTCCACAGATCTCACACTGTATACATACTATGTGAGAAAACCTCCTTCCAAAGGATTTCCAGTCTAAAACATCTACCAGGCAAATTATGAAAGGAGAATGGAATGCACGGTGAAATTATATCTGCTACAAGACAGAAGGATATACCCTACTGAGTCCATTTCTGTTTGTTTGATCATTTAGAAATTTTGCCTCTGGCCACGATCACTTGAAATTGGTGAATGGTGGGACTTCTGTCCATATATTCCTGTAGACTTCTATAAGCAAGAACAGGAACTGCTTTAGTGATTTAAAGTAGGAATCTGAACACCAGTCACACAATGTTGGACTCTGGAGCCTGTTTCTCCTACACCGTGCCCAAAATAATATCTTAGTTTTCATGTATATTCAAACAGCTACAATTAGTATATATATATATTCCCAGCCAACCCATTTGATATATATATTCAAATGAAAACCAATTTCCACTTCAACCCACATGCTCTGATTTACATATTTTTTACACTTCTCTCACGCAATCACACATACAAGCAAAAGATCAGATGTAGCAGTACTATTCTAAGTTTAATGCTACTCTTGAAGAGTTCCTACTATCTAGCCTCCATTTTCATCAAAACAGTGCTTATAAAGAATAAGAGAATACTAAATAAATACTAAAATTTTCTTGTAGTAAGGGTCTTACTCAATCTTAGGATAGCATCTACCTTTTATTTGAGGATGGATGCTTTGATTCAAAACTTAAAGTTTGATACTAGTTCAACTATTATCATTAGTACTTACTAAAGCCATGAGAATAAAATAGGCAAGTACTGGAATTCTCACAACAACAACACAGTCAGCCCCTTCACCTTCCATAGAAGTACTCTTTTTGAGTACTACACTCTGGTTTACACTAAAGCCATTTCTATAATTACATTCCAGACAATAGAACAACAATTTTCTTTTTCTCTGCTGAACTCCTGATCTACTGTCTTTATTGTGTTTCCTTTCATAAATAATTTTATGGTCAAATAGTCAGCTGAAATTTAAATAAAATGAAATCATGACTTCTTTTCACCATTAGCCAAAGATAACATAATAGCATTATGACAGGTGAAGGTTAACATTTCTAGTGGCAACTTTCATTTAAACCATCTCAAAGCAAGATGGCATGCATAATTGCTTTGCACCAATAGAGGAAATAATTCCCATTAATCCTGTAGTGAAGGTCGTAGAAACATTACACAGGCTCTGAACAGCTGCAGAATGAAGACAGAAGAGAACTACTGAGTCATTTAATTTATTCACCCTCAGCTACTAGCTCAACCTCAGAAAACTATTTATCTAGACAATATAGAATTATTTCAGTTATAATACACTAGCAAATGGGAGTTCATTTAGAGGAAATAAAAATGAGGTTCACCTTTATTAAGAGTTAGAAATGTCTTTAACTGGCTTGGAGAAAAGAAAAAAAAAAAGCAATAGCTTATTTAGACCTGGTCCTATGATAAACAAGACTTCACATTCCAGCAACGTACAAAAGGAAGTTCTGATGCAGTGAGAATTGGGCAATCTATTTTTAATTATTTTTCTTTTTTTTTTTTTTTCCATTATTAATATGTCCTTGTTTCATGCAGTATTACCAGGAGACAACCTATTCTCATGGCACTTCTGGCCCAGTTTTTCAAGCCCAAGAGGATCCGTTAGTTTGGAATTCAGTAATTAGATGAAGAAAATCAGAACTCTATCATTACTTTTTACTTTGACATTATAGGTACAGAACAGGAACATGCACACTATGAAGTTTCTTACTAAGTAATGCAAAGATGTCCTTCAGTTTTAAGGATCATAAAGTTACAGTTCACACCTAAACCAAAAGATTTTCATAGAAAAGTAATCAGGACTGTAACTCAAAAATTTTCTTCATGGCAGTATAATGGTGAGATGGTATGAATAGAATGCATGCAGTATTAAAAAGGGATTAAGAAGCACTCCATTCATCTGTATTTTTCAAGCATTCAGGTCAGAGAATTAATCAAGATGATCCATCTTCAAGAATGCTGAGGAATACAAATTGATGTGTCACATTCGGTCATTTAAGCAATAGTAGTGTTCATGGGAAACATCAGTCTCTGCTTTGTCAAGACATGTCGAAGCCACACCTTTCCAGCTGTATTTTTGTTTCACCAGTGCAAAGCAGAAAGCAGATAGATATGGGAAAGTCACAACTGTCATTGCACATGCCACAAGCAGTATTGTGTGAAGGTCAGTACCATGTAAGTAGATGATCCAATTCTTGTTTTTATGTTGGATCCATGAAAACTGTAAATTCCATGTAAACAATTAGATTGATGTAATTATGCTCAGGGGCTTTTTTCTCTGTTTTCAGTTATTAAGAAATGCTAGAAATGCTCAGATTGCTTAAGTATCCTTAAGTACCCAAGTAAAATCATACTCATTGAACATCACAACTAACTATAAAACAGAAATTACATTCATTGATAATACAGTAGTTGAAAAATGATATATGCCTTGATTTTATTCAGTCTTGGCTTTCTGGTGGGCTTCTTCCATGACTTCTCCCAGATATTCCATTGGCTTTTGGTGCTTCTGCTAATTGTTTTCACTTCTGTGATAGATGTGATGTAATGGATTAGTTAAAGAAATAGGTAAGGGATTGTAAGACCTGAGAATAATTCTCAATTGATCTAGATGATGGTATCTGATTTACATGTGACAAAATTCTGTAAACTAACTACGCTCTGATTTGAGTAGAGTTACACCTACTTATAACAGTTTTGGTATTTATCCATGAACCTGGAGAATCACAGTTTTGTTATTGATCCATGAACCTGGAGAATTACAGGTCTCAATAAGACTTAGGTTAGAAGAGTTACTCATGTTTTTTTTTTTTCTCTGCTGCTCTTTTCAGGACAAATTTGAGGGAGTCATAAAATACTACTGTCTAAAGTACTGAGTACTAGTTACACAGATAACAAAATACATAATCATATAGACTTAATTCAATTTAAACCACCTATAAAAATCTCTTTTACTCTGAAAATAGCAAACTTTGACCTGTGGTGTGTTTTCTTTTGCTTTTTTCCCTTTTTTTTTTTTTTTCATGACAGCATGAAGGAAACAGATCATTTTTCTCATGGGAGGTTAAATTGCCATGAAATATAAACCAGGCAATCTCTGAAAGTAGAAAGACTCAAGTTATGGCTGGATAGCTTTTGGAGAGAACTGGGGAAAGCAGGAGTCATACTGAACCCTGTTCATTTCATTTGCTTTCAGTATGAAGGAAATCAGGCAAAATAGCAGGCCAGACTGGAATGTGGTGTAGCAAATTCAGCTGTGCATCTGTCCATTTGTACTTAGGATTCTGCTGCTTGGAGCTGCAGCAGTGTAAACCAACAGATGTGGATCACATCTCACTCACAAAAATATTTTATTGTGCAAAAACAGGATAAATACTTGGACATTTCTTTGATACAATAAATTCAACACAAAGATCTTACAGAGATGTTCTAGGGAATATTTTTAATATATTTATGTGAATATAAAATTATAAAATATTGCATAGTAATAAATGATTAAAACCAGACCCAGACTGGGAAGAATTATCTCTACTTACACAAAATGTGGAATGATAAGCCTTGTCCTTCTTCAGAGGAAAGAAAAGAAATAAATAATTATTATTATTATGTAATGCAAGTATTTTGTGTTAACCTTGTGAAGGAATTCGTCTGACATCCTTCAGCTGGAATAGTGAAGAACTGGTGAATAACTCCATGATTTAATAACAGACGCAAAGGAAATGCTTAGAGACCAAAGCAAAATGGTGAGCATTCTGAGTAGTGCTCAGGAAATTTGTTTTGATACATACAAGAGGCAATCAAGAAATATATTTTATTTTCAGATATGTAAGGAACTATTAAAAAGAAAAAGGGAATAAGATATCTCCCAAATCCACTGGATATTTTGTAATTGTAGCTCTTTTTCTGCTATACATCTTGCATTTATCATGGTCCCAACTACACTGTCTTTTAACAAAGAAGGCAGTGATCAATCTTTCACATGTTTTCAGAACAGTGCCAGTCTAACAGAGCTCTTTGGGTACCTTTGGCATTACAGATATTGATAGTAATAAAGTTGAACTTCACTGTATCCTGTAGATTAGCCATATTAAAGGTGTGTTGTAGGGCAAAACATGCATATTTATGCTGTATTTAACTTTCTATTAATAATACATCTAGGTGAAATAGTTTTGTTATTAATATTGATCACTGTTCCAATTGAAAACTCAGATGTCAAGGTTTCCTTTTGCATGCTTAGTTATATTTAATAGTGCTGTTGATGTGTGAGAGCCTAATGAAGGTTAGCAGATGGTCTATTTAATATTGCTGTAGGATTTGAAGTACTTGCCAAAACAGATATACAAAAGGATTTGACAGCCCTGTAACTGAAAACCTCTAATTACATCTACTCAACTCCTAGGGGCTTCTCTGAGGCTAAACTAACACCACAACTTCATCATAGGTCAGCATGACCGGGGGAGGCTTTATGGAGCCAGGCAGTGAATTCTGGTAAAACTGCTGAACATTAATAAATTAGGCTTGGATTGGGTTTGGTGGAGGTGGTTTAGAAAAAGAAGCCTACAGAGAGGGAAGAAAATAAGTGATGGTGTTTTCTTGGCCTCTGAGAACAGTTTGCCCCTGGTCTAAAATACTGCCTCTTAAAGACTGTCATCATCTGCTGAGTGGGTAGGTAGGGAGAAAGCGTGTAACTGAAGTAGGACTTGAATCATACCTGATTTATAACTGGGAGTTCACTTTAAAATAATGTGAACTTCAGTTTACCCTTAGGGATGGAAAAGTTAGAAGAAAGGTGGCTAAAATATGCCGAAGTTGTAAAGCTCTTTATCTTTCAAGGAGAGCATAAATTTATTCAGGACAAAAGAATATACATAAAATGCAGAAGTCTACAGTCCCATCGCATGGATAAGGCTGCTTCTTCATCTGCTAGGTTTCTGAAAACTCCTTCAAATTGTTGATCTTGACAGAAAAGAAGGAACTTTAAGAGACTTTCCATGACTTTCCCCCGTCTCTACATGGAAAATTTTCTCCTGGTTTGCCAGGTCACATTCACACCAATACCAAAATGAAATAAAGCATAATTAGCCATCCCAGCTTTTTCTTTCTGAACTGATTTCTAGGCAATTGTTTAGAAGTTGAATCAGTTAATTCAGAAAGGACAGTTTCCACTGCTGTTGCTGTTTCTGAAAGATCTGTTTGTAACAGAAGGCACTGATTTTTTTAGGTAGCAGGAGAAGATAATCTGTAGTGTTGTTCATATACAATTCCAGATATCAGTGCTTTTACTGCACAGTATTTTCTAGAAAGGAAAACATAAGTGCATATTTGCAGAGATTAAGGCAGATTTTGAGACACCTTGATAATGGTTTGCCCTTATCCATCATACCTTGTGCTAGACCCAGTCACAGAAACTGTTTTCATGGAGAAGATATAAACAAATAACAACAAGCAGGAAGCAAGATTCTCTAAACCAACTTGCACACCATGTTGGGACAGCAGAACAGGAGCGCCTGTGGACATCACCATTTATAAAGAAATGTAGTTCCTCCTGGCTGGCAACAAATTTTGTCAGTCCCCACAGCATCAACAGCCATAGACTTCGTGATTCAGTGAGGTGAGTAAGACTATGAAACTTTCAAAATTCAGACAGTACATGAACAAATTTCAAGGGTATGTATGGAAAAGTCCACTGAGGGCAGTTCTTTTTTTCTCCACAGCTGGCTTTTCCACATATGTGGAAAATATGATTTAGATCATGTAAAACCAGCTGCATCTCATTATTCCAGATAATGCTGGAGCTGACATTTTTACTACCTCACGCATGAATCCACGTTTTTGGTTTCATCCAAACAGCAACTGAAAATGAATAAACACCAAACACTAGTCTCAAGGAGAGTGTACTGGCACTTGGCCCCAGCTATGCAGGCAGATGAAGCAGACATAAAGAAACAAATCACAATTTACCATAATCCTGATCCAGCAACTGTTGAAGTAACTGGAAAGATTCTCATTGGATTCATCAGGCCTCAAGAGAGAAAACCTAATGGGCATAATAAAATACAGCAGCAATGTAACATCTTAGGAAGAGATACAGTAGAATAATAGTAATACAGACTTGCCAAATTTGAAGGTAATGGGAAGAGAATCACTAATTATAAAGGCTGTGAAATCATATAATTCTTTCATCACTGTATGTGGTTGAACCTGATAAGCAATAGCAAGATGGTGGGAATGTTTTGAAGCTAAATATATTTTTAATGTGATATGCATCTTCTTTGATGTAGACACTTTCATTAGCTGTTCATCTGTTTAATTATTATTTATTTTGTACAGAACTTTGGGATTTACTTAGATGAAAGAGGCTATTGTTTGTTTATTACTTTCTAAGGGATGGTGCCAAGAATGACTCGTAAACTAGTCCATCAGTTGTAACATAAGACTTTAAGTCATTCTAATATAGTCAGTATTTTTGGAAAAATCAGCTTTGAAGAAAATGCATATCCACAGAGGGTATTCCATAATTAGAGGAGGTACAAAGCATTGAATGTGCCAGCAAAGTCAATTAAACACTAATTACTATTGGATTCAGTTCTGCCATTCCATGATAAATTGCTAAAGTAAGGGTATCTTCTCCACGCAGAGGTGCCAAATTCACCCCTGCTGATCTTACAGATGTTTTTTCAACTACTCCTCTGATTCTGTTTGAGATAAAAATGCAAAACTTTCCCTTGTTCTAGCCAGGAGTGTGAAAAGCTCATTAGCTGATATAATCTTTATGGGTAGTTTTCTTTGTGTGGTTACATGACAATCCCTTGCTTTCCACATTTCTGGGCTGCTAATGATTTCACACCCTCTTTTCTCAGTAGACAGATCTTCCTGCATTGCGTGGTTGACATATGGTTAGTGTCTGGCCCTTTGCTATCATTCAGATGATGGAGAGCTCTGGAAACCTCTTGACTTCATATCAATCTCTACATGCTCCATTGGGAATTCTGCAAATGACTGTGATTCAGCTTTTTTAATGTTTCCAGGAAGTTCATTACTCACTGCCACTTTTCTCCTTACTTTTCAGTGTTAACTAGTTTCCGTATGCTGCTTCCATATGCTTTCATAAAATCGAAGGCAGTAACTTCTCCAAAAGGTCAGCTACCTTTGCAATGGTTTTGTTTAAAAGTATATTCATCCAAAATGTAAATATGAAGTAAAAGACATTTATTCCACTGGCTTCAGTGCACTTTGGAGGGAACTCTGAATCCAAATCCAAAGATTTTAGGATGTCCTGTATGATCACATAGCCAAGTCTCTACTTCAATTGAATCCCTCATTTTCATTCATTAATCTTCCCTCCATTTGTATTAAAACCATAAGTATTCAAATTTTTGATCTAATGGAAAATTTCATTGATGTTATTGCAAATTTCTTGTTCTACTGTCTGTCAGACCTCAGCTTCTGTAGGCTTATTCATGACAATAATTAAAACTCATTCTAGACTTACTAAAATTTCCTTAGACTGAAGTCAATCTGCCCAGTGAATGCCACAAACCCCAGGAAAATATCCCAACTGGTGGCTCTATAGAGCAGGTACACAGAAGCTTAAATGTCTTCAGAAAGACAAATGCCATTTGTAAATAGTTTATTGAATCTAATACCTCAACCCTTCCTCCCCTAATCTCATTTCCTGTTGCTTGAATATAACATGAATGTAACAAGTATTCCTGGACATAACAACTGAGCTTCATTCCTCTACAGAGAGACTTGGCTTTGTTACTCTATGTTCCCCTTTTCTGAAGTCTTTGTTTTCCCCTGCTTTCCTTCTCAAAGAAGACTGAGATGCTTCTTCATTGTGATGATTACAGACTAACGTAGTCAACCTTGCTTTCTTTTGTACCTTTGGTTGAGGGAAAATATCTTAATTTCTCCTAAGTATTTGTATTTGAAGCACAAATCTTCCAGTTAGAGCTATAAACTGAGTCTGAGCCCAGCCGCACAAATGGAAGCATCTCACTTATTACTTATTTTAATAATTGTTGCTGCAGCACAGTAGAAATGATGACCCCATGGGATGAGTTATTTCACTTCGGTGCAAACATGTTAGTCACAAAGGAACATGTTTACACTGCACCCACAGGCATGACTCGGACTAATCCCCTACAACTCGTGAAAAGACACAACATGAATGAACAGGGGTTTGTCTACACTATACTTTTTTCTGCTTCCTGGAGAGATGTGTGTGTAAGTGACACACTTGCTGCATAAGCTGTAACCTTCACTGCTCAGGCTTTCCCAAAGGGATAGAAAAAGCCTATTTGGCAGCCACAGGTATTGAGGAAGCTGTAATTTGAAATAGATGAATCCATTACTTTTTCAAATTGTAGAAATCCAGTCATATTTTGATAAGTTTATTTCTCTTTACATATTAGGAAATAACACATGCATAGAAAAGAGATGAATGGCTCCTCTGAAAAACAGAAGTATAGCTACATGGCTTCAGATATGTTGGGCACTTTCTGTTTTACAGCAGATTATACCAGCTAGACCTCCCTGTTTATCTGGAGACAAATGGATGTCTGGAGATACATCAGGAGAGATGAGGTACAGTGAGCAAACTACTTTCTTCTCTCATTGCAGCTAGGCAGAAGATCTAATAGTGTCTATTTTCTTGTAGAGATATGATGTGGGTTGCTTTCTCCTGTGTGTTTCTCTACTTATTCTGAGTCCATTTAGAAGAAAACATGAAAATGTGATAGAAAATGACAAGACATGCATAGAGACCAGAAACACTTGTGGCTGAAACATTAAGAACACTCAGCTTTCATGTTCTTGAAGAATTGAGAAGGGGAATGAGAACACTGTAGCTGTTCCTTAGAGGAAGGAGAGAGTTTCCTGAAAAATTGGGAAAAGGGAAAAGTAGCATTTGAAATCCAGAAAACAATGCGTTCAAGTAAGAACTTCAAACCATCCACAGTTTGTGCAACTTTTCCCACAGTCACAGTCAAATGTATTAGTTGTCAACTCAAACTGTTAACACATTATAAATAATTTAAATTGCTTATAATACAAAACTGCTTATAAAGTGCTTGCTGCACTTTTAGCTTTAAGATTATAACACCTAACAAACACTGTAACCTCACATAACCTATGATTGCTATATTGTTACTTTTTGTGGCTGCTAAAACCTACACTAAATTTCCAAAAGTCATTAAAGAAAGGACAGAAACACGAACACTAATAAACTTTAAAACCTTGTTGTCACAAAATATACTGAAAGCTTTACATGAGAAGGAAACTCCTTTATTAACCAATCAGAGCCATTTAGTTTAAAACCTACTTAATAATAAAATTTTAAATAAACATTTTTATGCATTCTGAAAATGTTTGCCTTTTATTTAACATGTGTCAAAAACTTTAAGCCCTTTCCAAAATATGTTCTGGGAAAAAAAGAAAAAAAAAAAAATTATTTTAAGCTTCATTTAAAAAATCTGATAACATTTTCTTGATAAGGTGGAATTTTTACAAAATGTGGTTCAGAAATAGCAATTACCAAGTCATTTCAAAAAATGAAGTAAAAGAAATTCTCATTTTTAAATATTTCACTTAATTTATTTTTCACTCCTTCTGTTAGTGTGTTAAACTATTTCTGCTGTCGTAATAGGACCTATTTAAAAAGTGGGATTGCAAAGTGTATTTAAAATGTGTGGTACTCTGCAAAAGAAGAAAATAAATTCAGCAAGGCATTAGTTAAGCTATAAAGCTGTTGACCAAAGTAACTCCTAGCAGCTGCAGAGCTGAGCTCCAGTCCCCAATCTAAGTGTGTATCCTTTGCTTAACTGCTGGGAAAGCCACTCATTAAACTCCTCACTGGAATGAGCAATGTTATTTTTATCCCCATCATTCCAAAGTCTGTAGAACAAGCCTAATAGCAAACCTTCCTCAAAATTATTCCTTAATCCCTCCAGGGACATCTTTTGCCAAGGCCATTATGGCTTATTACTTGAACAAAAGAAAGCAAGTAAATAAAGGCAAATGGAAATTTCAAGACATTTCTTCTTCTGTTTCAAATTTGTTTCAGAAGGATTGTGGGAGACATGAAGTTATTAAAAACCATGATGTGGTTTACCACAAGGTTTTATCTGATGTTTGTCCCATTGTGTTTGACAAATGTTTCTCACACCATCTTGTTTTTTGATATGTGGTTAACCTCCAGCTTTTCCCCGTGCGTCTTAATCATGACTAAATCCTGTCATGTTTTCCCCTGAATCATTCCTAATCTCTGCTATCTCCTTTGTGCCCAATAGACACATCTCGTCTGCATTTTTCCTGGTGTTACTGCTGCAGCCTGCTCATCTCAAAGCATCTCAGATTCTAGTCCTAAACACCTTCCATCACCAGCTACTTCAGAGTATGAGTGATGAAAATGTTTTTCTTAGTTTTTTTCTTTTCCTCAAGTGCCATAATCTTTTTATGGGTCTCACCTCAACCCTCAAACATTTACACACACTCTTTGACAAATTTTCTAATTTCCAATATCCCAGGCAGCAAATGCATAACTGTTCCTTTTGAAAGGTTGCAGCACAATCAGAAGTAAAAGCAAAACTTCTTCCACAGAGTCAACCAGATACACGAGGAAATCAAGAACTGTCACATGTACTGTCCAAGGGCCCCAAGTCCGTTCACACTCAAAGCTGTTCTATGTATAATTTTTGGAAAATGAGGGAAGGGAGCATCTAGAATGGATAATTCCTCTAACACCACAACTAGAACCTTTAACTAAGCTAGTTTACAGAAGTGGAAAGCTGGAGGTCTCAGCCATGATGCTATTCAAATAAATAGGAGCACCTCCACTGAATTCTCCCAGCACTGTCAGCAGAAAAAATACTAAATTTTGGTATCACTGGGACATATATCCATGTAATATATTAGGAGCAACCTGAGATAAAAAGTCCTCTGTGGTCTATTTAGATATCCTTAGTCCTCAAAACTACAGTCAGATTCAAAACCAAATAAAATCAGGGTAACATCTTTTTGAACAAGGAGACAGGGCTGGAGACTGCATGGAACTGCATGTTTTCTAAGATTTCCAACACAAGGTTTGCCATTAAACAGTCAGTACTTAACACTACTTACTGTAAGTAAGTAGTGATCTCTTGGGTCCTTAGAATTGTAATACACCTGAATTTGAAGTTTCAGAACTGCTTCATATTGGTATAATTTTCTGTCATTGAAACCAGATTTAAATTTTCCATTTATTTCAATAGAACAAAATTAGACTTACTGTAAAAACTTCCTCATCTTTTGCATCAAAGTGGCATTTTTTTTCATATTAATGATAACAGCTACATTTTTTTTAAGAATTTCATTTTGCAATACTGCAGAAAAAGAAAAAAAATAAAAATTAGAAGAAGAAAGTACTGTGAGGTGCCGTGCAGAAGAAACGTATGACTTTTTATCAGAGTCCAGCTAACCTTTGAACATCTTTAAAAATCAAAGTGATCCTAGGGCTGAGAACTGCTCATAATAAAAGACTTAAGGTGCTCAATCTGCTCATCCAAAAAAAAAGATCAATAGAAACTTAATTACAACATAGAGGTGCCCTCATGGAGAGAAAATATCACATACTAAAGGACTTAATCCATCATGGAAAAGCACAAGAATCATTGTCTTCAAGTTATTCCGAGTAAATTCTCTGTAAAAAAGAAGGCTTCAATATAGTACACCGATTTACTTTGCCTATTTCTAGAGCTTCACAACAGGACTGAATACTTCCCAAAAACTGATGTGATGGTTAAACACAAGATATCAGTCTCAATAAAAAACCAAGTGGGAAAATAAAGTGAAAAAAAAAAAAATGAAAAAGAAAAATGGGTTTCATTTTGCAGGAGTCTGAACATACTTAAAAACTGCGAGTTCTGGAATTTCTTCTCACCTATCCCACACTTCCAAAAAACAGGAGGAGAACAGGAAGACTGAGGAAAGAAGAAGGAAGAATATATTCATGACATGAATGTGTTAATATGTTTACCAGTTGATGATCAAGGTCACCAACTGCAATATTGAGCAAAAGTTGTATTTGTTTACTTAGTTTAATTAGAAACACGTACATCGTGGGGCTGAGTGAAGACATAGATTGGGTATTACTGTGCAATATAGATCAGTATTTGTGGTGAAAAAGCTAATTAATTTTCTGTTTAGTATTACTTCTAATTTTGTTCCATTATACTGTGTGTCACTGAATTGTGATTTTACATTACCGGAAAAAATTATAAATAATCTAATATGAAACATCCATTTGGATACATCTACTGTTACTACAGTGGTTCTGTCATGATCTTTAAAAATGATTTTAAAAAATACTTGCACTTATTTGTTATTCTCCTGCTTTAGTAATACTGCCATCTGTACTTTTCACTTCATATGAATTCAGGTCTATTCCAATTTTCCACTTCCCTGCTTTTAATCCCAGTGTTACAAATGGAATCCCATGCTACACTAATATCTCTTACTTGCTGGCACAAAAGAGATCAATATTTCAGAACACCATATGTTTTATAGATCAACTGCCTCTTGCATAAGAATCCATTGGCATCTGAACCATTGCACAATATCTGTAAGTTACACAAGGCAATGATTGTGAAACCTGTCTTTGCACAACTTATCACATCCTAAGTTGTCTGTACTCATCTGTGAAAGGTTTTAGTCTTTCTACAAAACTTCACTAAGTTATTCAAATCTCAGATCTCCTCTGATCATAAACCAGTCTCTGCAGCCTCTGGGAGTGGTAGAGTCTTTAATAATGTGAACGTGTTGCCCTTCACAGGCAAAGATCTCAGAAAACTTTCACAAAAATTTCATGGCAGTTCAGCAGAACTTTGCTGAACATTAGCCCTTGCACAAGTAGAGTTGAAGCGAGTGGATAAGAGACAGAGAGCCAGCAGGTGTTTGGTCACCAGGTGAGTTTTGCCAGCACTTCAAACAGATTCAACTGACAGTAGAGATTCAGAGCCATTCTTACAATGAGCTACTGAACCTCTGTGGACCTTGGGAGAAAGCAGTCAATAATTTGCATTTGTATGCGTGCTGACTACTGCTGCATGGATCCTCACTCACGACACTGAAGATAACACCATGTTTTGTGGAACTATTTTGATTTTGACAGGTTTGTGACAGAACCCAAGCAAAGCTCAGGAGTTCAAAATTAAAGCTCCAGACGGAGTTCCTTGGGAGTGACATTATTTTCTGCTTTTGGGGATTTTTTTCTTGTTTGCTACTGGAAATCCTTTAAGCTCCCCAGAAATGCACCTGCTGACCCACTTCAGGGCTGACAACTTAATGGCTTCCAAAGACCAAAAGATACCATGCAGACTGCTCCAAAGAACTGGCTCACTTCTCTTTCCTAAAATTTTGTGGTGTTTTGTTTCTACTCCAACAAAAAGAAAAACGTGCCATAAAATTCCCCTCTTTTCCACTAAATGTAACAACCTCAGTCTGTGCATGCTTATTCCAAGTACACTGGACACTTAGGGTGCTGACAAGGCAGACGTGAAGGCAGAAAAACTTTCTTAGGGACATTTCTTATCTTTGTCTTTTGCTAACATAGAAGTAAATTAGCACATCCCCTGCATGTGGCACTGGTGAGGCCACACCTCAGTTACTGTGTTCAGTTTGGGGCCCCTCAGTACAAGAAAGACACTGCAACCCTGGAACGTGTCCAGCAAAGACTGATGAAGTTGTGAAGGGTCTGGAATACAAATCTTACAGAGAACTGCTGAGAGAACTGGGGTTGTTCAGCCAGGAGAAGAAGAGGCTCAGAGGAGATATTACCAATCTCTACAATCGAAAAAACCTCCTGCAAGGGCCCCTTGTCCCTGGTAACAGGGATAGGACAAGAGGGAATGGCCTCAACTTGCACCAGGGGTGGCTCAAGCTGGATATTAGGAAAAACTTCATCTCTGAAGCAGTGGTTGGGTGCTGGAACTGGTTGCCCAGGGAGGTCATAGAGTCACCGTCCCTGGGAACATTCAAGAACTGCGAAGATGTAGCACTGAAGGACATGGTTTAATGGGCATGGTGGGGATGGGTAAGTGGTTGGACTACATGATCTTAGTGGTGTTTTCCAACCTTAATGATTCTATGATTCTACATCTGAGCTGGATTTGAAAAAAAAATCCAAAATGAAACACCACTGAAACACTTCACTCACTAGAGAAAAGAGTAGAGAGCAAGCATGTATATTATACATTAACACATCACGGACATTCAGAAGAATGAATAGAATAGAGGTGAAGTAAGACTAAATTTAAAAACAAACAAAGAAACAGAAAACATTTTATTCCTTCCAAGTAATTTTAAACAAAGGAAATAGCCAAGGTATCTGAACCAAGATCGAAATTTGGGTAATAGCTTCCACTCCATCAAAAAAAATATTCCACAGGTAGTATTGTATCTCCATGGTGCTGCTTATGTAAAATAAGTTTAAATAACCGCCTGAGGCCTGGGAGAAGTCTCTGAGCTAGTAATCTGGATTTTAGCAATGTTGTTGTATTTCTTCACCATATTATTGTAAAACTGTATAATGAGTAGTTTTCCTCTGAGGAAATGGCCAAAATAGTAGTACTTGAGGGAAGCACTTTAAAGGCTATTAAAATATTGTTATCATTAGATTTTAATAACAAGTTGCAGAAAGACCTTACCAACGAGGTCAGCTGGAAACCATACGTGAGACTTTAAACTTTATATCCATCTACACTGCATGCAAGCAGAGTGCTTCTGCTCAAATAGACTTCAGTATAGTCTGTCCAGGTGAAGTTGTTTGACTTCAGCCTGGCATACCTTTTCAAAACCCTTTCTACTGCTGAATGTGGAAATATATAAAAAGAGGACTTTAATCAAGGAATAAGAGACATTCTCCTCAGAAGGAATTTCTGTCTATAAAGAAGAGAAAACAGAAGCAAGATGTGAAGCAACTGAAAAAGTTTTAGTTATGTAAACAAATCCACTACAGTTTCCCCACAAATAAACTGAGTACTTAAAAATATCTCCATCCTTTCTTCTTTTCCCTGAAATTATTGGTCTTGTTGGGTATTTTTATTTATTTATCTTAATGGCTGGCTGATCTAAGTATTACTGCAAATAGTACATAATAATAGTAATTCCAAGCTCTCCCACTGTATGCTGTTTGTGTATGGAAGGGCATTTCATTTCATACATCATTTACAACTCCCTGCTATAATTCTAGGAAGTCAGAAAGCTTTTAAAATTTAATGAGGAAAAATTCTATGCTGTTATAACATCTAAAATTGGGATATAGCAAGCAGTTACATTCAGATTTTCTCTTAACACTTGTTTCATTTTCTTTCCACTAGACCAATAAGAATTGATCTACTCATAAGTTAATTAAACTGAATAGGAAAGAAATCATTTATGTGAATCATTTCCAACATCCTAATCCATTTGCTTATACATTTTTCCTCTAAGATCCTCCCAGCCACTATTATCCATAAACAAGTTGCACAGGGAAGTGGTAATTTTTTTGCCTCTTTAACAGAGTGATCCTTTAAAGGAGCTCTGCAATATTTCTCTGTCCTAGAGATTAAATTGTCAGCCCCACTGAAGAACCATGCCCTTTTTTGAGTGATGCCTTGCCTAGCAGCATTGAACTCTGAGTACATAAATGCTGGGTTATTACATTGGCATGAATTGGTTAATTTATCCTAAAGTGGTCTGCATCCATATGCAGTGTCTTTTTAATTACTCAGAATGTTTGCTCACAGTAATTAATCTTATTTGGAACAAACATTCTTAAGTTTGAAATGGCTTCAAAAACCCTTTAGTATGCCTCCCTAAATAGGCAGGGATTAGAAAGGACTGAGGAATTAGTATGTCAGTGAAATGCCTCTTCTTCAAGTGTGACATTTTTGCTTCTGAACATCACAGAAAAGGTAAACATTTGAGGAATCCATCTTGGAATTTCTGAAGTCAGAAACGGTGAACCAAAAATCATGAACCAGAAATTGCATGGCAATATCTATTCATGAGGAATGGGGCAGCCAACAAATCTGATGGCATGCAGGTGTACAGAAATATACAACCTCCTTTTTAGGATGCAAACTGTAGTAATTAAAAGTAACAGGATAAGGTGCTGGTTGACTACTTATGAGGACATCGGCTGGCAGTGATTTCAGCTCCCTACTTTATCACTGGTCCGACAAGTGCCTCTGGAAAAACCATTTTTCCTTTCCTATCTTTCAAAAAGAGCTAGCATTGACCTCCCTTATAAAGCACTTACAGATCAGTTGATGAGTAATGTTACAGAGGAGTCTTGTATTCTCATTCACAAGTGAGACAATATCACTCAGTTTTTAGAGTTTTAAAAAATCCACTGAGAAAAGAATCGATCACCCTTGATTTAAAACCTAGAATCCAGCTTGTCTCACAGTCAAGCCATATAGTGGTGGAGTGAATTGCAATGGATGCACTCCGTCATGCAGTTTCCATTTTGGAGAGTTTGAGAGTTAGGGAGAGGAGGAGGGAAGCATTGAGGTGTGAGCTGTTTTCATTCTGCTTTTCTTCTGATGACACACAGCATATGCTGTGATAATTCTGCTCTGTGCCAAGAATGCTTTACATTTAAACTGCAGCAGAAATGCCCTGCCTGACAAATGACAGCAAGTAAACCAAAGAAAAGTTGGGTTGTTGTTATCCTCTGTGACCAGAGTTCTGTGTTTGACTGTGTCCTTGATTACCACCCTCTTTTCTCAAAAAAACAAACAAACAAACAAACAAACAAAAAAATGCTGTGGAGTTGGCACATGCTCCCAAAAGTTTCTTGCAGGCACTATTCCCAGCCCTGCCACAAAGCACCAGAGCACCTCCATGCTCAGCCCATCTGTGCTTTGAGGATGCAGTCACCTTTTCAGCTCAGTTGCCAGAAAGATTACTTTCTATTTTCCACTGAGATGTTCAGAGTTTCAAATGACTCTTGCTTAAAAGGATTACAGCGGTGATTGAGGTAATTGATTAGTATACTCCACTATATGGAAATTATCTTTTCATCTCTCAAGCTTCAACATTTTTGCAGCAACAGTATTATATTTGAAACTGTGTTTGATCTGAATTGAAATCATTGGTTAGAACCAGGATAAAGGAAAAGCAGAAGAATTCCACCTGATTTGTATTATCAGAACACAACCTTCACGAAAATGTAAGACTTTGTCATACGCAAATTCTGGTATTTTCTTCATAATAAAAAATTCCTGGTAAATAAAGAATTCTACATCTTTTGAAATACTAATTTAAACTGTAATTTCAGAATATATATGACTCTAAAGCAAGCCATACATACATTCTACATTATATGATCATAGAATGTCCTGAGTTGGAAGGGACTCATAAGTATCATCAAGCCCAACTCTTGGCTCCACACAGAATAATATTCAATTTCAATATTATTTTAATATAAGGGTTTTTTTAAACTTTAAAAATTTGAAGGAAAACAATTAAGACAATCCTATATTAAATGATAACTATTTAGGGCTAACAAAACTGCAAACAGAAAAATGAAGTAGTCTTTTACAACTACTGTGAATGAAACATTTTGGCCTTATTCATATATTGGAGAGAAAAATACCATGATTTTGCCAAGCTGTCATGTTTCAGTGAGTCCATTAGCATTTTCGAAACAACTCTCAGCTTCCCTATTTGTATAAAGCACTGTTCTGGATTACTTTTTCTTTTTCATTTCATTCTACAAAATTTGTAATTAAAAAAAAAAAATCACTCTAAAACTGTACTGGAAGTTGCTTCATCTCCTTCTATATGAGCAGAGCCATATAATAGTTAATTAACTACAAACCACGTTAGCTTCTACTCAGGTAAACCCACATGCACTGCTCTTCGTAGAAGTACTTCGCTGCCTACATTATCACCTTGCACCTGGGAACCATGAAGGGACCACCATCACTCTGTGTACTTGACTTCGTCTCCTGTTCTCACAGGTCTCTTTGGAGCTTGTGCAGCAGTAAAGGCAGGGCACTGTGCAGGTTATGGCATTTCCAGCTGAAGTCACAATCCTGAAGACATCTTGCCAGATGGCCGTGAATGCTAACAGCCATGCAGTGACTGATTTATTTTGCTCTCAGGAAAATTCCTATCATCTCTGCTCTAGCTAAGAGGAATGAGAGATGATCAGACAGAAGACATTTGTTCTTGTTTTATATTTGCCTGCTTTCCTCAGCAAGTAAATGAATTCACAAGCAGATTTACACTGAGTCCAAAGGTGTGTATATTTGATTTCATTTCACTGGATGTTGGATAACAGCAGTGTCTTTGATGACGCAGGTGCTTACTGGTGATATTTTCAAAATGAATTATATCAATTTTCATTCTAAAATATTCAATTTTGGTTTGCTACCTAGTTTTGGTTTTTAAAGGTTAACTCTTCTTAAATGAAAGCATAATACACTTCTTTATTTTTCTTTTAATTTTTACACTTCGAATCTGTTCCAAAATTTTAAAATATATAAATAAGAACAGAACAAAGTATTCTACTTTCTTCAGTAATTCAATTCTTTTCAAGGTTGAATGGCATCTAGTTGCTCACTTTCACTAAACAAAGCAGAAAATTTTCTTATTTTCTCTTCTTCAGTATTAACATACTTTCCCCCAGTTCCTTTGGAGTGGAAGTCAGCTAGCCCCAGATCACAAGACCTTTGATATTGCTGGTGGTTCTTTGGTGCATGAAAAGAGAATCTGATCTAGCATTAATGCTGCCCTTCTGTTGAAGATTTTATGAGTCACTTGGAACAACATAGATACTCCAGTAGCAACACAGTGTATCCATCCCTGTGCACTTCATGAAGGATGTTTGTTTCTCTTCCTCTGAAAGGATAACACTTAAAACGCTGTGGTTCATTTATTCTAATGTCCTTTAAGCAGCATCAAATCCTTACAGACAATTTAAAATTCTTTCACACTCCAGAAATACCACTGGCAGATACAAGCTAGATAAGTCATTCTTAAAGCTATTAGCTGATAATGATGATAGTTTCAGTTCATCTGAAAAATTATTGCATATGAAATTACTGTATCATAAACAAACTGCACCTTTTACTGATTTGTTTATCCTTGCAACACTTTCATCACAGATAACTTTTTTTTTTAATTAATATTGTTATTATTTATTTCTCCCCATCAGTTCCATAAATTATACCTTATAGTTGCAGCATTAACAGAATCTCTAACTTCCAACCAAATCAATTGAAGGCAGAACTCACTAGAATTTTTTAGTGAGGGAGACAAAGCAAAAAGAAACCTTCAAAACCCAATTGATGCATTTGGATATTTTCCACAGTCCATGTGACGAACAAAATTACATGAACCATCATCATAGTGCAGGACTAGTTTAGACTGTACCACTTGAGAAAAAGATGGAACAAAATCACAGTGAATTAACAAATTTTACACAGTAAGTAGCAAAAAATCCATCAAATATTCTATCAATCCAATGGTCAGGAGGACATCAATGACCACATTCCTGGGGAACACCAGTAGGACTTCAGTCCCTCAGGTACATATTAAGCTCTTGGTGAAAATTGAGCTAGAACCCTTCAAATTGGCTTTGTTCTGAAATTATCTGACCAGGGACCGTGTGAGACAGGGCCGTTACCAAGAACTCCTGATGCTTGGATTTATTAGACTGGCTGAAGCACTGGTGCAGATATTGCTGTAGCTCCTGTGCATCAGAGAAGTCATGGCCTGTTTCTGAATGTAGTAAGGAGGAATGACTCTGCTCAGCATTGCTGACTCTGAACTTTCTCAGTCCTTGCAGCAGGAGATGGGGCCCCTATCCCTCCATCAGCTAATGAGTTGATGCCCACCGCTCTCAGACATGCAGAACAGCTCATAACCTTACATAAATTCTTTCTGGATCTGTTTGAGACCCAGCACTCTTCAGGGCTGACATATGACAACCTGTGTAACCATACCAAGAAGTGATGCCTTCTGCACACCTCTCTCAGGCCAGGGTGGATGTTCCTTTAAAAGCCCTCTGCTTCTCTGGGCATGAGGGGTGTAGGAATACCCACAGGATCGTGCCCCTTAACAATGTACACCAGGTCAGCTGAGCCATTGTAAATGATCACATGAGCACTCTTAAGATCTTTTATTGATTTTTGAGCTAATTCGTTTTACCTCTGATTTGTGACAGGCTTAAGTGTGCATATCTACTCAGTTATGGACAGTTACTACATCTGAGACATCATCCTATGCACGCCTACATCCATTCAGCCTTAAGGGCTTGCCATCACTCATTTAGCACTGATACCTGCATGTGGGAGACTGGACTGTAATAGTCTGCTCTCCTCTTGCTGTAATTCAGCAGAGAAATGTAAGACATAAACCACATTGTGGGACCTGGATCAATACACATTACTACACGGTCCAGCTTCATCCCTGATGAGGTAAAAAGTTTCACATGATCAGGCAGCTGTAAATTCTCGAACATTGTGTCTTGCAATAATGAGAGCATCACAGTGAGAAGCAGAAAGCAGGACAGCTGCTGTGATTCGCTATCACTTTTCTCACAGATGTCATAGAGAAAATATCTTTGCCTGGCTCTTGGGACTCTCAGCCTAAAACACTGCCTCTGACACACTCAGAAATTGTCATAGTAGTAGCACCAAAACAAGGAGATTCCCGCAAGTTTTGCACGGCAAGAAAGCTGCTGGGACTTGTTTTGCTTCATACTGTTCGTCTTTTCTATCGCTCTCCTGACTTATGTCATATGTTTTTCAAAGCTGACCTTATTTTATTGGCCAGAAGCTAGCACAGACTTGCTGGGACACCTTTAGTGCAAGTGTTCAAATAAATATTACAATGTAATAACAGCGTCAATTAAACAAAATCCAAGAATTCCATGGCTGGGCAGAAGAGGAGTTTCAAATCTTCCAAGGACAGGATGCTATTAAAAATTTTTTATTCCTGTTCCTAAAGCAGTTTTGCTTTGCAAACAAATCTTCAGGTTTTAAAATGCACAGAAATTAAAGTATCAGTCACACCTGTCGTCTTTAATCTGTAACATTAATTTGATTGCATGGAAATATCATTTCTTACTGGTGATGAAACTGATGACTGCGCTAAACCAGAAAGAAAGCCAGATAGATTTTCCAGAGATAGCAGAAGCCAGCAGAAGTCAGCCTAAGTCAATTATAAAAAGAAATGTAAAATTGTTGAGTCTTCAATGATTTCATTCAGATCCCATGGTTTAAAAGAATAGTGCACTGTTTAAATGTCTGGCAATCAACAAGATTATATGGTAAGAGTCCTTTTGCATTAACTGTGAAATATGTTAGGAAATTGTCTCCTTCCCTTCCACCTGACTCCTGTACTGCAAATTCAGCATACTTGACAGCTTCAACTAATTTATTACCAAAAACAGTTTGCTAAAGAGGTGAAACAGGCAAATCAAAGTGGTTTGTTGGAAAGTGCAATGGAAGTCATATAGGAAAGCAAGGTTTTAAGGCAGTTTCTGGGGGCATGGAGTCCTTAAATTCCAATCTCTGCCCCATTCCTCTCCCCACACTACTTCCCCATTCAGTGAAGTTAACCTGATGATTGCTTCTACCAGTTCTCTGGGTTATTTGTTTCAAATGTACGGGTGCAAGCAGTATCCTAAGTTCAAAATTCCTGATGCTCAGTGGAGAAAATTCACCAGCCTTACAAGCTGGGAGGGAGGCCCCAACTTTCCTTTTCCCTCCTTACCTCTGTATTCTTATCACAACACCACTTGCCAAGTAAGAAATGTCCTTTCTTCTTGTGAAGTTTAGTTGTGTTCTTTCAAGATCTGACCCAATTCACCTCATTACAATCCCAGTCTCCCCCTTTCACTCCTTGAAGTAAATTGCCTCTCTAAAGCCTATTTAACCAATTTAAAATAGTGAGAAAGTTCTAGCAATAAAACTTAACCTAAGTTTCTCTGCAGCTGGTATGGTGAAAGCCAGAACTGTATATCCCTTTCACTGAGCTGCCTTGATAATTTAAACGGGGGGGAAAGTATGAAAGCAGCAGCTCTGACTACGACTAGAGGGAAATCAATTTAAATATAGACCACAAAAAGGTTGGATAACAGACACAGCAGCTCAGTTCCGCTTATGCAACAGCTTCACTCAAGTCTCACAAAGTCATTCTTCTGAAGCTTTAATACAGAAGATAGCTCCATCAAACATTCCGGCTCATTCAAGCACAGACCTTCCTCACTCTCATGTAAATTCATCATGCTGAATTCCTGCCACCAACACACTGCTTCAATGGTGAATAAATAAAAGCCCTCTGTATTTGTAGCGAGTTTCATAAAGCCTCTTCAAGTCTCCACTAAAATAGAAGGTTTCATGAGGAACATCACTAGGAGTGGGGAGGGAGTGGTCTGCCAATAAGGTAACTTGTCAGTGAGTTTGCTGACAACTTTGAGGTGTTTAAGCTACTAATTTTATTTGAGACAGTGAAAACTTTGACGTTAGATACTATCAGAAGTAATAGGTGCCATTATGTCCTTTATGCAGAACATATAATTATTGATGTTTGTAGGCTGAGTAATCAAGTATGGAACAGCAGCTGACATGAACAGGCCAATCTGATACCTTCGATCTGAAAAACAAGTTATTTTTCCTGCTTTTTTCTAAATATACCTGGATGCACTTGATTTAAGGTTTTAAATTTCATGTGATAGATCACAGTCATTTTCCTACTCAGTATTCCTTCACCTAAAAAACATGTTTACTGAGTATTTTGCCTCCTGTTTGCAGACATCCTTTTTGTTCCAAAGAAAAATCACACAGTTTCCACATTCATAAGCATCTCTGCCTCACTCTGCAGAGCTTCAAAGCTCTCTGCATGTACTGAGCCACTCTACAGCACCACACTCACAGCTTAGGAGGACTGCAGTGAAGAAGTGTTGGCACTGCAACCCACTGTGTATAAATAGTCTCTGTCACCTGTTAATTCATACTCACAGTGCTATAAAATTGTAGAATACCGAGTCAGAAGGGGTTCACAAGGTTCACTGAGTCCAACTCCTGACTTCACTCAAGACCACCCAAAAACCAAGTCCTGTGTCTGAGAGCGTTGTGCAAATGCTCTTTGGACTTTATCAGCTCAGGGCAGTGACCACTGCCACCACTGCCTTGGTTGCACACCTACACATAAGCCTGAATTGAAGCTGCAGAAAAATGTCTATCAGGTATTATGTAAAGGCTAGGATATTGAGGTAAGACGTTGAAAATAGCTCTAGAAGATACTCAGAAAGGAGAAATGAAACGCTGCAGGTAGGCAGAGCAGAACAACGCAAACTGACTTTGGTTTACGTCCTCAGCATTACCAATCCATAACTCTCATATATACAGCAACAGTGAATTCTAAATCTAGGAAAACTCTTACTGATCACCCAATAGTATCAGTAGGATAACTATACTAATTATAATATATAATACGATAATAATAATATATAATATGTATGATCATAATAATACTATGGTGTTTTTGTTTCTAGATGGCATACGTTTTGTTACTTTGTAACTGGTTGCTCTCCCAACTTTGTCATCGTATATGTCATGTAGAACAGCTTGTTGAAGCACACGATGTTTGTTTTGTCTCTTTTTTCGTGTTTGAACTCCTGGCTTTGTATTAATTTCACTCTTCATGATTAAGTAAATACCTCCTTATGAGAGAAAAATTAACTAAAGCAACGATATAATTGTTTTTCTTCACATGGTTATTCAGTTAAAATAATCAGTTTCTGTTCATTTAAACTTGAAAGGAAATACATTTCAGGCAGTGTTCTGACTGAGCTGAAAATATTATAAATTAGGCTGTGTAAATGAGTTTAATTGTATGGTTTAATTATTAGATTATACAGAAGAACACAAAGTGGGCATTTTGTTAGATGAAGGCAGTGTCATCTATCTGCCTCAGGTCCTTTGGTAAAAATATAGGCTTCAAAAATATTTTTGTTATTCTGATATATATAATTTTTTCAAGGCTCGACAACTACTAAAAATGCTAATTATGTAAGTAAATAATCATAACTATCCAAATATTAATTGTATATATTAATAATTAAACTATCTGAACAAGCCATCAGCTCACCTATAAAGACAGCAGAAATTCTACATCAAAAGCGTGATACATCTATATCCAGTATATAACTTTACCCTTTGCTGTGCATGATAGCAGAGGAGCTGCTAGAGGAATGAGTGTGATCAAATACTGCTGATAAGCATTTGTGAATAAAAACTTCCTCTGGAAGTGGCACTGGCATCCACTGGATCAAACTGGTGCGCTGCAATGTTCAGAAATTCATGGAAACTCATGAATATCTCATGAATGTGAAATGATAACTCTGCAGATGTTTTGGATTGATGCAAATCAACATCCTTTTATCCCACCACTAAATTACTAATCTTTGTATAGTGTCATTTCTCAAGGAACAACTCTTTTTTTTTATTTTGATACTTATTTTTTCCATATAGGAATCTGTTTCCTAATGATTTTCAGTCATTCAGTTTCTCTACCCTTGAGGAAAATTGATTTATCCTCATTTTTCCTTTAAAAGATGCAAGGATCTGGGACTACCTCCATCATGGCCATTTAAAATCATGTTGTCTCTCTCTCGTTGTTGAACTCTAGCTGTAGAGTTTTCCCTTCCATCTTATGGGACTCCTATGCTCTCATAGACCTGACATTGGGCAGCACTGTAGAACTCCAGAACAGCCAAAAATATTACATTTAATAATATCCTTCTTTCTAATGAATAAAAATCTAGGTTGACATGCTACATCTGCTACTTTTTCCACTTATGAAAGATGACTGTGCAATAATTAATATTAACATTTTTCCTTTTTGAACAGAGAAAAGCCTTCTGCTGACTCTGAATGGAGTTTCATTCAAGCAGTACAAATAAGGTCAAAGACAATCTTTTCTTAATTAAAGGGAGCACGTAATATTGATTTAGTAAAATTTTAACATTACTTAATGACAGCTGGATATTATGTTCGGAGCAGAAGGATTGACATTTCATTGCAATCAATATGTATTTTATTAAAATCAATGTGCTCCGTGAACTATTCTACAGAGCTTTAATAGCATCTAATCTGCCACATAACAGAAAAGGAGGGTTTGTCAGCTGAAGGGAAGACGGTTTGATAGACAATTTGCTACATGTATAATTCACAAGTTATTTTCAATTTTTCTTAGAGGCAAATGGATGTGATTTGTATTATTCAAAGTGGCGTTTAATCCCAGCTAATGGAAAAAGTGGTACCAAACCACCCGATACAGCTGCAACAGGGTCTGCATTCACTTAAGGGAAGGAGATGGGCTCTGGACCTTAAGGGTCAGGTTTTCACTTTTTTAACAAGAGGAGGAGAGAAGGTGTCACACCGACATCTACATCCGCAACTCTTACAGGAATTACCAATGGTTGATCACACTCTAGAGCATTAGCATTGATGCTCTCCTTAGAGTATCCTAAATCACACTGGGGTAAGGGGATATTATCCTTCTTTATTTATTTATTGCTTTCTTTGACCTCAATAATCTCTCTCATTGTTATTTTTAAAGACAGATTCTCACCCTAAGAGCTAATGCGTCAATGACCCATATCTGCTTTTGTGATTCATTTCATTTCTTTCCTTTTTGTGCAGCTACTTCAGGGAATAGAAGGAATGAAAGTAAACCCTATTGTTAACAGATACCTTAACTATCTCCTTTCAACCATTCCATTCGATTGTTTCCTTCACTTTACACACAGGATGAAGTGAGAAGTACGATGTTGCAACTTTGAGAGATCCCCTAACACATTGTTTTCTATCATGCACACTGCGCACACAGTAGTATTGAGCTCTCTTTCTTGGACTAACAGAGGGACAAAGATTTCCTCCATTACTGTTATTGTGTTTCACCAATTGTTGCAGAATTGGTAACATCATACTGCAGCCATTGCCCATCGTTCTTTGCTCACCATATCCTCAATGAAATTACTGATTAGAAAAGGGGATTTGTTTTGGTGGAAAAATGTCCAAATGAAGGTTGAGCAATTTTAGAGGTGGTTCTGGATGAGATTTGGATTAATAGAGATAAGTTTTGGGTATACTGCCAAAAAAGACAACACATAACATTCCTGGTAAGCACTTCCCCTGCTTTTCAGGTAAGTTTTGTTTGAGCACTTGAGTGCAAAGGGAAGAGAAAAAGAAAACCCACAGCCACCTGTAGCTGAATCTGTGGACACAGTGCCGTTCAGTTTGCAGGTTGCACTCCTAGTTTTAACAGAGTTTATATTCATCAGCTTGTGATTCACCTTCAGTGCTTTCTCCTAATTACCTAATACAGAAATAGGCATTGTTTCTCTGTGCCTGCCATCATCACAAAACCCAATGAGAATTGATCTGAATCTTCCTTCCTCAACCAAAGGGAATTTAATAGCACAGAGTTTTCTGAACAGTACTATACAAAATGTTGGGTCAAGATATCAATAGAAATTATAGAACTACAGAAACATATTTCCATTATTAACTAATATTTATGATAGAAACTTGAGGCAAGCTAACAGAAGTAGTAAATAATAAACATAATTTTGTCCCAGCTTAGTTTCCAAAGCAAACAAACATAACCACATTGTTCTGGCTGGAAAGCCTGCCCATCCACATACATTTTATGCCACATTCGCCTCTAAATTTTTCTACCTGGAGATAGAGAAAAGCAGGATTGGACTTGGGATCCTAAGATATCCTCCATAAGTATAACCTCCATAATATTTCCACCTAAAAACATGGTCATGTTTTTACAATAACCACTTCTACACATATCTTGTAAAGAGCATATTTACTCCTCAGCAAGAATATTCCTTATGATCCAATTTTAATTGAAATCCTATTATAGCTTTATTTCCAAACCTGTATTTTTCTTTCACTATAAAGCAAAGTATGAGAAAACGAAGTTAGGCACAATAAAAACAGAATACTGAAAGAAGTATGTAAGTAGCATACATTTGTTTTTCAGAAGGAATCACAGAAGATACAGCCCAAAAGACTATTACATATGAGCTAGAAAATTAGTAACATGGGAAAGCCTTTAGCCTAATTATAGTTTTCTTATTATTTTATTGGCACTATCCAATTTTCATGGATGAGCCAACACAACTCCTATAGCTGCGCCTGCTGTCATTGCTCAATATTATCTTTTATTTATACCAAATTATCAATGTGCAAATGGCACTCCGCAAACAAGCAAGAGATGTGGAATGTGTTTTCTGGCTAAATATTGTCAGTGCTATGCTCTGTACACATCTTAGCACTTGCTTGAACGTAATCCCACTACTGAGAAAGGCATGTAAAACAAGGAAGTTGCAAACAAATGGTAAGGAACTCTATCATCTTATTCTTTTGACCTCAGTGCGGATATTGTGACTAGCGAATCAGATCTTACATTTATTGGAGAAGACCTGAAAGCATTAGAAAAGGTCTACATGAGCACATGCCCAGAGCCAATACACCCTCAAAGGTTGAGCACTTGCCACAAAGGCCAATCCAAACACAGAACACCCCTCAGACTGCTTCACCTATGTGGTCCTGCTAAATTCCCCCAGCCATCTCCAGCAAGGCCAGACACTAAACAAAACCAAAGGGGAAAAAAGAAGTATGAATTCCTCATCAATCCAAACATTAGCCAGTGCTTAGAAGAATGCTGAGCTATTCTATAGTAACTAGTTAAAGGAGGAGGTTCAAGAAAAGCTGCATTCATGTACCTTACCCAAGTGCCTAAACACAAGTTAAGTCTGATCGCTCCTCCTTCTCTAGATCAGTAAATGGAGAATTACTCCACACAAACTGGAACAGCTTCAATGAGAAAAGTACCTCCACAAGACCTGTCCTGCAGTTCAAAGAACATGTTCTAGGAGAAACCATATCATCAGTGTCTGAACTCAACTGGAGCTCATGCCACCAGCATCATATAGGCTTTGGGACTAAACTAAAATAGAATATGATGAGGGATGGCAAGAAACATTGTATGTGATGGTGTATGATTTACTGAACTGGTTTGCTGGTTTGCTTAGCAACACACCCCTGGAGACTCCATATATTATATTTTATAAAAATACTGCTTTTACTGTGCGCCCAGAAATCCAGGATTTATGGTAGAACATTTCAAATGACAGAAATAGAAAGTGAAGCACATACTTCAGTGCTGTTTTTGGGGTAAGAAAAGGGCTAAATTCAGAACAACACGAACATAAGGCTTTGTTCATGGCAGGCAGCAACTGTTTGTGAAAATAAATGCACAGATCACTGTTATCTAAAATATTCTTCTCTATTTTGTAAGTAATTAAAACACATGCTTTAGAATTCATTATTTCTTATTCCTTTCAAAAAATTCTAGAAGAAATGTTAAATTAACTATGAATACAATTAATCTCATTTGATTTAATCACTTAATATTTAGGTTTCTGATATATAGTAGACATTTTGTTTTCCTTCAAAGTCATTGAAGGGAAAGAAAGATTGCTCCATGTCTCAGTGAGAGACCTTTCTCAAGTTAGGTTGGAATTGCTCACTGTAGAAGAAATGTCTCTGTACTAGCAGCAGAAACAAAATGGATGACTGGCTTAAATAGGATTTCTGATTTTATATAGTTGGATCACATGCAATGTGATTTGGGTAGAATATTTGTTCACATAATACTTAAATGAAAAGAAAAAGACAACTCATAAAACTCAGGCATATGACAGAGATATCTGAGAACACTCACACACAGCAAGCATAAAGGAAGACCTGTTGATTAAGCAGCTCTCAACTCACCAAAATCTTTAAAACCCCTGTTATTCACTGTATATCTTTCAGCCTTTTCCAAAAAAAACAAGCGTGTCCTCTTATTTTTATGAATTTACTTAGCTGTTGGTGAAATCATTATGTATCATGTATTATGTTTCATGTATCATGAAATCATCATGTATGTGCTGTTGTGTTATCTTACTGTACAGTTTGGAAGCTGATAAGCATTCTAAGAGTTCCTGAGACATGACTAACCTCAACTATTTTTGACTGAATTTGAGAGTGGTCACACCTCAAATCTTCTGCTCTTTAGGAAACTAAACTAAAATTCATTTTTAAAATAAGAATTTGTAAATCACGTTTAATGTAGTATATTACTTTTTTTTTAAGCAGAAAATATAATCTGCTGTTAAATACATTTAAGAAATATGCTGACTTTCAGCACATTTTCTCCTGAATAATCTTAATTTCAAATTACACGGACATCTCTTCATAACTTCCCCTGTTGCACAGAGGAAAGGCCAGAGTGAATTTTTTTGCCTGGGAAAATCTGTCTCAAAAGAGAATATTCCTTTCCCGTTCCTTTCCCCCCACATGAACACTGAATAAACAACTTTTCATAATACAATGTAATGAATGGCAAACTTGCCAAAATCCAATTATTAATCTGATATTTAGAAATTTATTTCATTCCTTGTAAGAATTATGCAAGATCAGCATAGAATAATTGTGCTTCCTGAGAGGTTCCCCTATTTAAAATAGAATTATTTAACATAGTACTCCTGCAGCGCCATGGGGATACAATAATATTGTGCACACATTCTATAACCATCTGAAACAGTGGAAAAAAAAAAAAATACTGAGTTGTATTCACTGAATGTTGCAATGGCAAGGAGTTCGTATTTTCAGTATTCAGGTGCACTACACAGTTTATTTAATTAAGTAGAACAAACGGTGGTGAGAATTATAACACAGAAATTGGATATATTGACCCTGAAACCTATTTTTCATTATAAGAAAACTTCAATACAAACTAATGCTACACCACCATTCCACAAATTCTTTAGTCTGATCAAAGCCAGTGGTAATGCTCAAAAGCATTGTAATGGTTTAGCTCCTCACTCTGACACTTGTCTCTCCATCCACACCCTCACTTTCTCTTCTGCCACACATGGGTAAATTCAGTTCAGAAAAATACCATGGCAACAACCAAATAAAAACATTTTTCAAATTCGTCATTTTCCTGATCTGATGCTCTATGTGCTTATGTAACTGCTATCAACACTGGAAAGAAAGGGATAAAGTTCAGATTGGGCCATCCTTTTTGGCAACATTACAAAATATGATATACTAAATTCATGGTGAAAAAGCAGAAGGTTTTGACTAGAAACCCTACCTAGGACCTAAGAAAAATGATTTTTCTCCATCCAGGATGTATTGAAACCTAGAAACCTGGAAGTCTGAGATTTCATGGGAAAGACTAAAACAAGAGGATTTTTAGGAAGTACTCTAGGATAAAAGACCAAGACTTTTTCCCTTAAAATATGTGAGCGAACCATTAACCTACGATGCCATCGGGGCATTTGAGATACAAAGTGAAAGTTCTGATTTTGTCTTGCAGCAGACAACAGGCCACCTGCATAATGCACGCTGCTTTAAGTCATTATACAACCTGGGGTATGCAGTAAATAAGTAATATAAAAAAGTTTCATTGCTTTCTGCTCTATAACTGCCTGCAATATAATTTATACCTCAAGCAAAATGGAACAATCACCTACAAAAGCTATTCAGCTACCATGAATAATTGAAATGACCACCAAATATGTAGTTCAGACCCATCCTAAACTTTTTCATAGAGAGAGACAGTGAGTTTTAAGTGCTTGTACTGTATAAAATCAATTAAATTTGGTGTTCTGATACATAGGTAATTCAGAAGCTTATTCCCAGCCAACTTGGAGACATGTATATATATATATACATATACACACACACACGCATATTTAACCAAGTGTTATTCTACAGACATTAATATTAACATACAATCATTCTTTAACACATTTAAAGCTAAAGAAACCAAACCAGTGAAGACAGAATAGAATATCCCCATGGAATTGATGAACTCATCCTTGATAAATAGGACATTTATCAAAACATTACTTCTCTAAGGAATGCAAGAAAATTCTTTCAAAGAGAAACTGTGACATGCTTCGAAAAGAGTCAATACTGAAAAACGTTCTCAACAAAAGCAGGTTTAACCTTTTATCGTATAAAGGCAGATTTAACTTTCTATAGTATAAAAAGTAATTAACATGCCTTATTTAAGAGGAAAAATGATGAAAGTTTGACTACGTTTGGAGGCCATACAGTGTCTCTCTTTTCCCACGTTCCTCTGAGGTATGCAGTGCATTTCCAAAGAATATGTACATGTGACTTTCAGAATCAAGATGGTTGGCCATCCACAGGTGATACTGCCTAGTACCTTCTTTACTACTCTTGATTTGAATGGATGTAGTAGATTCTGAGACTGGCACATTTACAGTGTTAAGAAGTTGTTTTCCATAAAAAAAAATAATTATTTTCTTACCTTTTCAGATGAGCTTCTTGTTCCTTCTGCTGTGTGAGTAGTGAAAAAGTCCATATGCCAACATGCAGTGTAGCCGTATATTTTGACATCCTGGAGATGACAGCCAGACAGACGTCAAGGATACTCATGCACACCATCTGAGCCCTCATTGCAGCTGTGTGATGATAGGAGAAGACAAGCATTATTATCCACATGATTATTTGCAGCCATGACGAAGTTGGTCAGTAGGTCCTACTAATTAAACCTGTGCTGACTGAACTAGAATAATTCTCATCTGACACACTAATGGTTAGGAATGTATGAATAGCATATAGTATCTTCTTCTGAAGATCCAAGAAAAGACTTCTCCCAGGAGTAAGCCATCCCTAGGGTGTGAGAAAGTGCCGTTATTCATCATTTACACTCATCTTTATTTCACATTGAAAGAAAATATTTTTCAGGTTCATTTAATCGAAGTCCCTGATTTCTGACCTCTATATAATTCCTCAGCTCCCATTTTCATTCTTGTGGAGGTTTGGATCCACCAAGGCAGGATCCATTTGACAAGTGGGACTGGGTGCATAATCATAACTACTTCAGTGGTTTGGTACGCTTTCTGCATACCAAAGAGACCTTAAAATAGGAAAGCTTTCACTGCCAGAAGCTAAAGTGCCTTTAATATTTATTATACAGTTAATATGCCTCTTCAGGAAATCCTTTGAGGGAAATAACAAAGATCAATAGAGGCCTGATGAATCCTAAATGGAGAAACTAAAAGAAGTATTTATTTTTCTGTCTATGTATCTCCTAGGCATGACAGCAAATCTGCAGGCACATTCTAGCAATGAACAGGGTATTCTGTAGAATTCAAAGGAGGGGAAGATATTTTCAAATGCAAGAGTAAAGATTGCGCACTACCACAACCTTAATCATCAAGAAAAGCTTGAAACCATCTATCCTTCCCAAAGTAATATGCTCACAGAAATAAAGAATAAAATACCAAGCCCTTGATCAAAATATCATGAATTCAAGTAGAATATGACATCTTTAATAAAATATCAGCCACCTGTTGTGGAAAAAAGAATGACCTGTATCTGTTGTACTGGTTCAATATTAAGCTGACTTGATTTCTTGGGATCACATTTCATTATGAAAAAGTACTGGAAAATATAAAAATATCCTGGGGAAAATGATCAAATTGTTAACAAAAAGCTGAATACACTGTACAGTTACAGCCCACCCAGGAGTCAAAAATTCTCTGCTTCTTTATTTTCATGCAGAAAAATGTCCATTTGTCATAAAAGTCTTTGAAATCACAGTTAATGCAAATTTCAGTTATATTAATGCCATGCAATAAACAAAGCAGGAATAAATAATAAAGCATTTGGCTGAGGACCACAATTACTAGCATCACAAATAGAACGTGCTTCACTAATGTACTCACTGGTATGATGAAACTTGTCACCTGCACTGTGTAAGCGCCACTCAACTTTTAGAATTCGTAGTCATACTGTAATCTCACTCATACTAGTCTTTTTTTGTACAATGTTATTGAGTTACCATTGTTGTCATGGTTTTATGGTTTTTTTTGTTTTCAGTATTCCACATCATAACATCATGTAGTGCACTGGAAGTTAAAGTGTTAATGCTCCAATTCT
>JAOWBP010003503.1:24748464-24774910 GCA_028571105.1 Tragopan temminckii
GATGAAAAATATGCAATCTTTTTTTTTTTTTTTTTTTTTTTTTTGAGGTAACCCTAATATTAATTAATTGGAGAAGTTAATTCAGTTGAAGGGCGAGGTTAATAATTAATTAAAAAATGTGAAACTTATGAATGTCTTCCCTTTCTCAAATACTAGCCTTGCAGATTCTGATATAGTGTTGTACTAACAAAGTTTTAGCTTGAATAAATATATATTGACTTAGGAGTGTTAGAATATCACACAGAACCCAATAGCAATACAGGGCAAATGCCAGACATTGAGGATGTTGCCAGTACAACAGAAATTGTTAATCTTGAGCCACATGGATCAAGAGCCACTGTTTCTAATCGGTTATAAACCACAATGATAACAAACATGAAAATGCCCACTCCATCTTTTTTTACACTTGGGCTGAAGACAAAATTTAGCTTAGGAGATCAGCATCTCATGTCCGAACCTCAGTACAATATTAGCAATTCTAAGCTTGACCATCATAAGACTATGTTAAATTAAGAACGGAGTTCCAGTTTTCCATTAAGAATTACTACTGTGGGTCAACTACATCAGATTTTCTCACTGGGAAGTGGAAAAGTGGATGGCTATTCACCTCTTATGATCCATTTGTGACTCCTGATTCTGGCTGCATTCTTGTTTCCAAAGTCATCTGAAAAGTTTTTCTCTAATCAGTTGAGCATGCCTCATTGTAATTCTTCAGCTCTCCTGATTTTCAGGCAACGTTCTACTAATTTACAAGTTCCAAATTTTAACACAACTTTTTTTAATACCATTTAGCCAATCTTTTTCACAGAAAATTCGCTGTTTGGGGAGAGTGGTAAACACAAATTGACCTACTTTCCCAATTATTTACTAGTCAAATTATATACTTCAGAAGCTTCCTTGATGCTCTCTGGTCAACTCCTGCATGTTCCCAGTCTGACAGAAGAGTCAGCTCATTAGCGCACTGTCTGTGCTTGTGTAGGAAGAATTCCATCCTATTTTAGCATGATGTGTATGACATTTTCTTTCAAATTGTATAATACAGCAAGAAAAACTAATCCTGAACTTACTCTGCTCACCATGTATAATGGAAAACTGTAATTATATCTCCCTGAATCCAAATCTATTGTTCATTTCATTTCAAGTCTCACAAGTCTGTTATTCTAATGAATATTTCAGCTATGAGTAAAGGAAAAAAGTTTGGGAAGTTTACTCAACAGAAAGACAAGCACAAGTGCAGTTCTGAATAGTTTGCTTATTGCATATAAAGTGTCATAAAAATACAACAGTGGCAGGTAAATCTCACTGCAAGTCATGAACTCCATAAACTTCCTTGCTTAGGTCATATTCTGATTTCTGATTATCCAATGAATGTTTCTCTGCATTTAATGCTACAAAGTTCTGCTTGTGTTTCTCTTTCTCCCTAACAGCTTTGACCATTTTCCTTAGTGTCATATAAACTTACGTTTTCAATCACTTTATAGGCATTAATTGCTATACATCCATAGGAACAAAATTACAACAAACATAAAGATGTACTCAATGGGACATATGAGAAATTGCTCTTTGAGAAGTAGTTTTGGGTTAGGGACAAAATATCCAACATCAGCACAAATTGGAATGCATTCCTTCACTGTTATGCTAGGGAAACAATTTCCTATTAATTTACAGAAGCAGGAAGCAGTGTTCATAGTTCAAAGCAGTGAGTCCATACATGTCATGTTAACACAGTATAGCAAAAGAAGGAACTTGAACAAGAGTTCCTAGGATAAGTACCTTGTTTAGGTGTTTCAGCTTTTGCTGTAAGTTAAGGGCTGCAAATTTACAATCAGTCATGCTGTGCTTACAGCTTACAGCTCTCCACTCATCTTTGCTGAAACAGAGCGAGGAAATATTGTCATGGACATCAGCTCACAGCTGATCTTTGTCACTGATCACACTAGTTGATAATGCTCCAAAAATACTGATATGGACTTCAGGCTTTAATACTCACAAGAAAGAATTCTCTGCAGATATATGTCAGCTTTATAAACCCTAGTTTAGATAGTAGTTGAACTATCTGAACTTGATTTGTGGAGGCACAGGAGAACAAAAATTAGTTAGCAGGCAGTTTACTCTTATCCTATTTCTCAGCTACATCGGTTGATTCAAGTGACTGCAAACTTATAAGCAAGAAGGGACTTCATTTCTTTTATGAACACAGGTTCATACTCATTGTATTTTAATCTGAGCCCCACAATACTTACGCTCACAAGGAGATTACTAAAATGAATAAAATTCATTGGATTATAAAAAGAGATAGAAAAGTTAAATGATCTGGAGTACATTTTATGAGAGACTTTCATTTTTCAATAAACCTTCAGAAAACAAGTCTTGTCTGTTAGAGGAAGGAATATATTACTTCAGTGCAGGAGGTTTCAATAACTTCAGCCACTCACCAAGGATTATTGAGTCATTTATGGCAGAAGGAAAATGTTTCCTATCAGAATAAACTGCAATATGTTTTCCAAGATGCTAGTCCAAGTAACTGCTGGAGGGGTCAGAAAACTTGCTTAGGCAGTACCATTAGCTGTTCCTACCATGGCACTCAGTGAAGTGCAATAATGTGAAATGTTTAGGGTTGAACTTGCTACACATAATTGTGTACATCACCTTTTGTTCTTGCACTGTACTTCTCCTATTCTTATAAATGCCATTGTATGCTTGGGGCTATCTTTTGCAAACCTATTTTGGTATATTTATTCCTAGATGAATTAGTTTTTTTAACTTTGGTTGATTTCAGATCAGAACAGGAAATGTGGATTTCTGTCCTTGTGGTCTGGATTTTTTGTTGATATTTCTCATTATCAAATGTAAAGAAAATGCTTTCAGGGCAGAGACAGAAACAGATGGACTCTTTCCCAGTTATGAATGTTCTTAGCACCCAGAGCAAAAATCTAGAGGCCTTTCTTTTTTCCTCAGAACTTGAGTTTTTTCTTCACTGGACTGTACTATCAACCCAATGTAGATATCAACACCTCAAGAGCAGCTTTGATTCAAGATCTTAAAAATAGCAGTCAGAAGGGTCCAGGTCATTTAACTTTTCTATCTCTTTTTATAATCCAATGAATTTTATTCATTTTAGTAATCTCCTTGTGAGCCTAAGTATTGTGGGGCTCAGATTAAAATACAATACTCAAGCTGAGTGAGCTCCCATTGGCTAGTCCCCAACAGCTATTATAGCACAGAAGTGCGCTGCCGAGACAACGTATACATTCCACTGGGAAACAGATATTGCAAATTAAAAATCTGAGCCTACTTCTATGGAAATTAATGGAAATTTTCACCGATTATAAAGGGAGCAGGGCTAGAAATCAAATTTCTTGCAATGCTGAGTCTACGTTAGTGGCAGAGAGTGAAGGAAGGCAGCAGTGGGATGACGTTTTAATCGTATTTTGCCAATTGGGCTTTTCCCTAAATTTCCCCTAATTTTTCAAATTCCACTTCCTTTTGAAATATACCTCAAAATTACAAGCATAGATAAGATTTATGATGTAGACAGTTATTTTTTTTGTGTAGAGACTGAATTAGTCTGTGTCCATATTTCAGCTGGGACAGAGTTGATTTTTTTGGCAGTGGCTGACACGAATTTATGTTTTGGCTTTATGAGAAAACAATGTTGATAACACCAGTGTTCGAGTTCTTGCTGCACAGTGCTGCACAGAGGGAAGGACATTTCAGTTTTTCAGCTTTTCATACTGTCTTGCCAGGAAGGGGGCTGCAGGGCACACAAGGAACTGGAAGGAGATAGAATTAGGACAGCTTACCTAAACTAGAAAAAGGGACAATCCATACCATATGACATCATGTGAAAAAAACTATAAAACAGAGGGGAGCTGGCCAAAAGAGTGCTGCTGCTCAGGAAGTGGTTGGGTATTGGCCAGCAAAGTGAGCAATTGTATTGTGCATCACTTGTTTTGTATATATAAATACATATGTAATTAAAATTAATATTACTTATCTTTTCCTTTTCTACCTTAGTAAATAGTTTCTATCACAACCTATGAGTTCTACCTTTTTTCTTCCAATTTTCTCCCCCATCTGACTGGAAGAAGTAAGTAGAAGAGTATGTTGTGTTTAGCTGCTTGTCAGGTTAAACAACAACAACCTGCCATCTCATACCAGTTTTGTTTCTTCTACTTATATTTCAAGAGCTACGTAAAATCAGTGATAGCTAGCAGAGAAATACAAAACACTGCATCAAATACCCAGTTTGTTTACTTAATCACAAATTCACTCATTACAAAGAACTGATGGATACCTTGTCTGTGTCTTTACTAAGCTACTGTCAGTGTGCGGGACGCTTTAAAAGGATAAAACACTTTTTTTTTTCTTATAAAGTACAACGTTACATCAGGATTAAATAAAGCACAAAATAAAATGAAAGACTAGATCAGTGTTCTGGCTAGACTTGCAGTAGAGGTCCATAATTAAATTGGTTTTTCGTTCCATTTGGTTGTTGGGAAAATACAGGCATCTAGTTTGTAGATTTCAGGGCCATCTCAGGTCTCTAGTGTGGTTTTAGCTTTCATATCTTAGCCAAGAAAACATCTATAAGCATATGTTGTAGACTTCAAAACTGACAATAATTCTTGTGAAGTACCCATAGAAAGAGAATATATTTTCTTGGCTTAATCACTTAATTTTTTTCTCATTTATTTAGCTTATTAAAAGAGTATAGTGGTGAGTCAAATGTAGAACTTTCTGCTTAATACAATTGTCTGTTCTATTCCTGAGCAGGTGGAAACCCTTCTGATCCAGTATTCTCAATAGTTCATCTTTTCATTGTCTCAGTGATGTAAGCAGAACTTATCCTACACAGGATGCACCAACGTTCAGAGCTAAAACAGCAATAAAATAAAATAAAATAAAATTAAATAAAATTAAATTAAATTAAAAATCATCAAAAAGAATCTTATTTCCTCTAGCTGTTTCAGTTCTTCCTATGGCATTGATTTCATCTTCACATTGCTTTTTTGTACCTATGTAAATGGGCCTGGAATAAATTTTGACCTCCAATATATCTGAGAATTCAAAGATAAACCAACTGCAACCCTGTCAAGTTCCTCTTGATTCCATTTTTTAAGCTTTCATGGTGATACCTGCAGACCAGCACTTTTCACTGTTTTTGAATTCATGGATGTGTAAATTCTGGTTTTCTTTTTAGGAACTTTACCCAAGCTGGCTGAAGAACCATGGAACTCTCCAAATCGTAAGGTGAAAACAAGTCCCGTTGATTCATAACTTTGGGTAAAACCTTTCTTTTTTTAATCACTCTGTGATTGAAGTCTTTTCAGATTATTTTTTTAAAAGGAAGACCAAATGAGAAATTAAAAGAATAAGGGTGACGGAGAGCATTTGGAAAGCATGGCAGGTCAAGGCAAATGAAAAACCAAAAAAAAAAACAATCAAATCACAGAAAAAATAAAAAATAAAAACACTCTCCTTCTTCTCAGTATTAAAGCTTGGTTAATATTTTTATCACTAAGTAGAACATTTCTCTTTTTATATCTTTCCTAGTTAGGTGTTATCATAAGAAAAATTAGTTTTGCACTCTCAATTTCATAAACTTTTGGGCCTGCTATGTCTTTGCTTTCCACTTGAAGACATCACAGCAAAGCACCCTACAGCATGACATGGATAATATTTTTGTCAGTTGACACGCTGTCAATCAAATCCCTGCTTCATTAGTTTGTCTTTGTGCTTCTGTCAGGAGACATTCATCTCCCTTACAATCTAATTTTGTGGTGCAAAAGGTCATGCTTTCTTTTTTCAGTCCTCGTGGCCCTCTTGCCAAAAAAGATTCTCTCAAGTGAGGCACATCTCTCTGAAATTTAGAATGGTAGTTTTTCGTAAATGCACACTAAATGCTCTCATCACGCAAGTGATGCATATGCAAAGATAATAGGATCATCAAAGATGTTACACATGGAAAAATTCCTTTTCCTCATCTACTGCTATACGATTAATTTCTTGTCTGATAATTATATTTCTCCTTATGATACAAATTTCAACTCCTGTTGCTTCAAGTTTCCTGAGATAAGAGAACTAGAAAGATGTGCTGAGTCTTCAGCCTATAGATTTCTGTAGTATGTCCCATTCAAATTGATTCTAAATGACTATGATTATTGAGCTACTGACCTTAGGTTATTCACATCGTTCTTTCGTTAGAACTTTGCCTACCCCAAAAATGAGCAGGAAGATCCTTACTTTTAACTAAGCTTTCCTGACAAACATCACTGAATAGGAAATACTTATCACAATTAAATGAACACGTCACATCAGAGATTTTAACCAGGCAGCATCCCACACAGAACTCCTCCCCGAGCAGAATTTAAGAGGTATCATAAAATGTGATTTCAACAGCAGAGGAAAAAATAATAATACCAAAAAATCTGTAATTCTAAAATTTTCAAAAGATTTTAACAATTAAAGTGTGTGTATTTAGTACAGGAAAATTTTCATCTATTACAAAGACAATCAAAGTGCTCTTTACTTTTAATTTTCGATCTCTCCCTCTAAACTTCTTGGTTTCATCCCAAAGATTATAGCAGTTGGAACAATTAGAACTTGCATATTCTGAAATATGCATAGTGCAAATTATTTAAGACTAGAGATCTAGAGTCCATTTCCTATTGAATGTCTTTGAACAGAGCAGCAAAAGCAGTTATGATTGCCTCTTTTTTATTTTCTCATGCTAATTGCAATCTTTCTTCACAGGCAGTTTCTAAATAAAATGTATACAGACTTTGACACAGACATTCCTAGGAAGAGGTCTAATAAAAAAGGACTAAACATGTCCAAATTATAACTGTTGGAACACCTGTTAGTTTGCATTATTTATCAAACAAAAATAGTAATAATTTCATCAATGTAAGTACTTTGTCTACCTAAGAACAATATGTATATTTTCAGTTCTTCCTTCTCCTTATTATCCTTTTGAATTCAAACAGATTTGAAAACAATATTGAAAATGTCAAAATGATATTCTGTTTTAAAGCAAACATATTTAAATGCACTGTGACTCAGTTGTCAAATGTACTTCAGCCTGAATTCACAATAATCTCAGACAAATGAAACTACCTTTTTCTACAAGAAGCAGATATAGCCACAGTATGAGTGTCCCACTACGACTTTGCCAGCATTTGTTTTTTTCACTTTCGGGTGCAACTAACCAATGCATGAGAGTAAAAGAACAGGAACAGTTTCGTGGTTCTCTAAGACGATTCAGTTTGAAAGTATTGAGTGGTATAATTCAAATTTGTTTACTCAGCCTAATGCTGGGACAGTCCTTAGCTGTGATACTACTTTTCCTTTTCCCCACCAGTGTTTTAAGGTGAAATATCAAATAAAAGACATAATCGGTTTTGCTTTCTATTCGACTTGGCACTCTATCAAGATACAGGCTGAAAATGGTGACATCATATTAGTATGTAAAGTTCATTTTCACCTCTGGTTCCTATTTCCCTGTGTTTTTATTCTAAAGTCTTTGTGATATTTGTATGAATGTGCGCGCTCCTCAAATAAACTCTTAAAAAATACTTCTACTTCTCACAAAGTGATGTCAAAAAGAGTCACTGACATCTTATCATAATGACAGGCTCCCAGAGTTTATGGAGCATCTCCTATGGTGCAACAACCTTCCTAGTTGTTATATGCCAAATAAAGCAGTTAATTTGTGTTTATTGCTATGTCCTATGGACAGTAAGAAATGAAGGCATTTTAAGAGCACATCCCATTCTGCTGGTGGAGTGCAGCACACAGACTCCAAAATTCACCTCTAAAGGAGAGGTGCAACACTTTATAGTTCTTCTACAGTATACTTAATGCCTGTACCGTCCAGGAAGATTTGCTGCTTCTCCTATTGCACTCTCTTTGTTGACATTACTCATATTCTATATATTTTCTTCCCATTTGAAACTTTAAGTGTTGCTTTTCTTCTCTGACCCTAGGGATGTATGCACTTCTTTCCGTCTCTAAAGTTCAGTCAGATTTCTCTGTTGTGTTCAGACGTCAATGCAAATAAAAATCCATTTCGTGCAAAAAGCATTATTTGACTGGCAGAAGAAAATCACTTTACTTTATTAAAATAGTTTACTTTATTAAAGCTCCTAACAATGTCAATAATATTGTTGGATTTTATCCAGACTTCACAGACACCCTGGGAACGAAGACAGTACATCATTCCTTGCAAGAACATGCACTTCTCCTAAATGTTCTCCTCCCAGAACTTTTCCCTGCAGTCAAGTGTGAGATGAGTCTACTGTAGAAAACCAGTGTTGAATTACCAAGAATTTTTACATATAATTATCCAAACTGTGTTGTAACACTAGCATTCAAATAACCTCAAGCATACTATGTTTTTCTGTTACCCACTGAAATCATATTTAGAGTGCTGCTGGTATAACTATTTATTGTCAAATAAAAATGAATGATCAGACAAAATATGCGTATACCTCTACCTTGAACATACTGTTGCATAGAAACAAACAAACACAGAAAAATAACAGCACACAGCTAAAGAATTCATCTGTCTTCCCAGGGTTTGAGTGAATTCGAAACAAAATGAATAATAAGTTTTGCATTGACTTAAATGAGGTTAGAAAAGAGCATTGTATGGGCTTTGCACTGGTAATGGTGATGACATTACATCTACTTTGAACAAAATAAGGAAAGTAATTGAATCCTGAAATCTCAATAAGGTGAGAAGAGAGTTGTGGATTAAATTCAAGTTAAGGTTAATACACTGGCTTTACTTCTGTGCTATGTCTTGTTACCCTAAAAAAAAAAGTACTTGTTTCAAGGAAGCTGTAACAGGGACCTGACTCCACAGATGAAATGGATTCAGTTGGACTACATCCTTATAATAAGCCCTCCACAGAAGACCAGAAAGGTTTCTGGACTACCACAGTGGGAAAGCAAGTGCTGCCTTCAGAGGCAGATCCCTGCAATACATCATCATAACATCTAGCATTAAAATGTCCTGTTTTGTTTCAGGTCTTCCTCTTGGTCACAGTGAGAGAGGACATGCAAAATCTCTTACATTTTACTGCTTACATGAATATGTGTGCAAAGCTAAAATCACATTCATAGTTAGTCCAGAGTATCCCAACTATTATCAACAATAGAAGCTACATATTCCCACAGAAAGGTGTCCGTTTGTCCTCATTCCTTCATATTATTTTCAAGCCTTTTGCAATACTAATTCTCCTAGAAGAGAAAAATATGAAGATCTAACATCAGCTTTGACGTGATTTATCATAAACTCATTGCATAATTTGTGCAAGAAGCCTCAGATATTGATAGAATCACGTAAATATCCATGGATACTATATCCTCAGCTGGGCAATAGGACCATCTCATATTTAGGTCCTATTCTTTGAAACTAAGTGTCATGCCCGTTCAAAATGGAAAGGAAATAATTACTAGAAGAAGAAAAAATAATGGGAATTTATTAATGAAACTTCTTTCCCCTTAAGGTGCACTGCAGCAAGAAATAATCGCAATAATAATGAACAGTGTTATTATTGGACACATTATGAACACCAGTGATTTTGTACCAAGCTTTTACTGTCAAGGGAATGGTTCATTAACCACAAAGAACATTTCACATTAGGGATTCGGTTTATCTGGCCAATTTAGACATTGTTTAAGTTATTTTTAATTAAAATTGGTATCCTGTATTTTGGAATGGTATACTCATTTAAAGGAATTGTTAAGTACAATTACTACAGTCAGGTTCTTGGTAAATGTTTTTGTTCCAGACAAAGGCTGGACACTGGTCAATCTGTTAAGCAGCCATTTCAGCCTACCATGCAGTTTCAGTTTCAATTAGTTTGGTGTAGACAAGAAAAAGAGGAGAAAGACAAAGCCTTTCATAACACAGAAAGTTTTTTCATTTGGCAAGGGATAAATAAAATTCCCTGGAAAGTGGGTTTTAGACAAGAAAGGAAGAATTTTGCTTGCAACCTTAATATCAAAAACTGATTTCTTTTGATCAAGCCAGCTATATGTCATATTATTTGCTGTGGTAAATATCCTTTTGGGAATGAACTTGAAGATGGGGGGAAAAATCACTTACATTGTTCATAATATTTCATCCCATTACTTGATAATTTAAATTTAATGAAAATTGCCTGCAGCCTGGAGAGGAGATCTAGCCTACCAGGCAAGGAAAGTGCCAGCGCTAAATCTCTAGGAGGATTTGGTCTGAAACTCCTTTTGGAGTGAACACGATATAACTTCATGGATTTCTGTCTTGACATATGTTGAGGATCTTTCACAGCAGAAGTGTGCATTTCATACCAAGATAAATCATATTTAAAGTAAGAAGCAAGCATAGGTGATGGCTATTTGTACTTTTCTGTATATAAACTAAATTGTACATTAAGGTCAGTCATCAGTATGAAACACAAATATGAATACAGAGATCAGTGAGCTTGCTGTTTCTTTTCACTACTTTCAGTCACCCAGTAGCCAAACTGGGCTCAAAGCACCAGCTGCACTTTCAAGGTGGATGCAATCAGAGAATCTCACTGAGCTGCTGCTGCTGAATTCTTGGGGTGGGTGCAGTGCAAAAATATAGGCTGTGGCTGCACACATCAGAGCTACAGTTGCAAGCAGTGTCTGTTAAACTCTGTATAAACAGCAGAATGTCAGACGGAAAAAAACATTATAGGTAGAAAGGCTCAAACCTGGAGGCCATAACAAACTGTATGTGGGTGGAGGAGAGAATGATGGCCACTGTAAAACCAGAAAATGAGACATCAGGAAGGCACTTCAAAGTACCTAAATCCATCATTCTCCTATGCAGGGCCAAAGCACATTCTTCAAAACTTGGATGCTTAAATTAAGTATATGCTTCACTTTTCAGTTCTGAAGAGGAATAGGTTTTTAAACATAGGTTTTAAATTGAAGGATTCATGTTATGGCAAACTTGCATTTCTAATTACCAAGATAAAATTGTTTAGCTCATCATTTGCAAAGCCGATTTATACCAGAAGTATCTAATTAATTTTCTTGCTCTTGAGATTAATTATGATAAATCTCTTCCAAATGTGCTAAATAATATAATGAAATGAAACATATTCTTTGTGCCTTATTGCATAGTTTCTTGCATCCTAATGGAGCGTTGGTAAAGAATTATAGTATACAGAAATGACTCTAAAATGTTTTTTAAGAAGTAATAATGAACAGGTAAAGAAAGATCACAGGGCCTCCAGTAGAGCAATTTCTCTTTGATTTGTTCCTTTTAATTCACAGATTTTCTTCACACTGTTCCCTTTGCCATCTTCACTAAAGAAATAATTGAGATGTCTTTTTAAGATTCTGATGACTCCTTAAATAATATTTTTGTTAATTTTTTCATGTGTACTCTTACACAGGAAACATCTATGGATTTAAAATGGAGAGGAGACTTTCTGTGTCTTCATCAGAGAAGTAGAGAAAATATGAGGAAGAGAGAAGTATAACTGTTGTATTTATTCTATATAGTTAACATACCTTACTGTCAGGGGGTACAAGAGGATAAGCTGTAAAGCTGTTCCCCTTGGTCTCTTTCTCTAGTGACTTAGGTAATGGAACAGAGAATAAGTGGCATCCTGCACAACATTACCATCTAGCTTCAGTTTTGATATCACAGACAAACTTTACACATACACAAAAGAAATTGTTTCCTCTTCCTTGGAGGCTCAATTAAGTAAATATATCCAAACATACCCTGAGATAAGCTCCCCAGGGAGGTGGATAAATCACCATCCATTTGGATGTGGTGCTCAGGAACTTGATTAAGCAGAGGACTGTTAGCATTAGGATAGTATGGTTAGTTCATGTTTGGACTTGATGATCTTCAAGGTCTTTTTCAACCTGAGCGATTCTATGATTCTATGACTCTCATTCACTCTCACATTACAGTTTCTTCGGGTGCTCTAAAGTGTCTTGTTCTTAACCTCTCCTTCTAGTTGGTACACATCAAGTGTTCGCTATTTAGTGTAGTCTGTTGGTGGATTTGGAGACCAGATTCAGGTCTCCACATGTCTCTAGAGAGAGATGCCACTTATTTCTGGCTAGTCAGCATGACAGGCAGATCTTGCCTCTACTATCAAGAAGAGAGATCATCTTTCTAATTAACAGATATAACAAGCTTCCAAAGCTTGGAAATTGGCATCTAAAGATAAAGTGTCCATGTTTAACAGTGAAGGTAATAACAGAAGTAGCCGAATGACATAACAGCAAACAGTCATAAATAGTTATACAATACAGACTGATGCATACAAAGCCAAACAAAAATTTAAAAGTCATTCTCTGAATCTCAACATAGAAAAAACATTACCATGATTTTGGGAAAGTAAATTCAGAATTCAAGAGAATTAAGTCTTACAGTAGAGCAGGAGAAAAAAATATTAAAAATAAGCCAAGGTGCCAAAACAAAATCAGATGTTCTGATTTTTTCAGTCCTTCATCACACTTTTTAAAGCGGTATCATGAATGTCTATCAGATGTGGGTACCTTACCAAATATACCTTCTTCAAATGTTCCTAGGGTTTAAATCTAATAGATTAAACCTGCAAAAATTAAGAGCCATAAAGAGGAGGGAATGACTGGAGGAAGAAACACAGAAGCTAAAAGAGATTGATAGTTCTTTTTGCTCATCTTCTTCTATATGATGAATTGAATTTCTTTTAGTATCTGGGCTTTATTTAATGATCTTTAGATCTTTATTTAATGTCATTCAGGGGAGAGACAGTAGGTGTAGGCAGGAGAGGTGAGTCATACCTAACTCAAGAGGGAACCTGCTGTGCTGTTCATAATGCACTGAATTAAGTTCACAAGTATGAGAAAGTTTCTCTCTCTCTTGTTCCTACACCTTTTTTCTAGTCTGACAGACACCCAAATTAATGACATCTTGTTCCTATTCATTTGTACCATTGATGATTAAGTTAAATACTATTCTAATCCTGAAAGATGATGTAATTCCTCATTTTTATACAAATACAGCATAAGTTTATTGCACATACGTATAGTTGCCTAATAACAAGTCAAAAACTCATCTGTACAGAAAAGTGGGAACTTCGTCAGCTGTCCCAGGACTGGTGCAGGCTGGCTCAATCATCTGGCTGTTTTTCTACTGAAACATACTTCTGATGAATTGAATATGAATCGGACTATTTGGGCTTGAAGTCAGGGAAACATGCAACAGCACAATGCTCTGTCATTTTCAGACTGGAAGACATTGCAATCTGTTTTGTAGAAAATAGGTGTGGGTTTTTTTGCTTTTTTTGCTTTTTTTTTTTTTTTTTTTTAATGTTTGAGGAAAAATGCGCTAGTAAACATGGGAAAGGTCTATTTTTTTTCCCTTGCTTAATTATAGTGATTTTTAAACAGACCCAAATCTCATCTGTAAATTCAGTTAATCGGGAGGAAGAGAAGGTTGGTGGCAATAATAGAAAACCTTTATCTTTTAAGACCCAACTGGGAGGCCTTTGTGAATATGAGCCATCTTTCTTATTAAAAACATGAACTGCAGTCTGGGATGCTATACAGGGACATCACCAGGCCTTAAGTTTCACTTTCTACCTTATTTATTTATTTTCTTTGTGAGCCAGTTGTCCCAGCAGAACATGACAATTAATTACACCTCTCTGTTTCCCTCTGACAAACAGAGCACAAGTAATACCAGCAGGGATTAAACTGTTTGCTTTTGGTTTACAAGGAATTAAAGAGTGTATGCAGTAAATTTTCCCATAAAGGTCTTTCCTAAAGCTGTAGACTAGGGAAATAATATTAACAGCTAACACCGTGAATGCAGAGCTCAGTTCAACAACCTTTAAATAAAAGGCCAACATGTTTTTCCCTCCAGATGGGCTTTATTCAAGGTGCATCTACGTGGACTTTGGCAGACAGATGTGAGTGCATGCTACCCATGTGCCCCACCAGCCAAAGACATGCACATCCAGACTGACAGCCCCATGTGGTTTCATTAGCCAGGTCCAGTACTGCACTAACAGCAGCTTAAGCATTTTTCCAGGTCAGAGCCTATATATGTCTGCCAGGTTCTGACTGCAGGCAGGACAAGTGCACATACCGCAGCAGTTCTCTGCATCCAGTTCTGAATTCAGGATGTTTAAGTGACGGGAAGTAAGTCTGCAAGTCTGTAAGCCTGACACTTTCTTGTCTTGATTGAATTCCCCCCTGTCCAAATGCTCTTTTTGAGCTATTTGTAACAAGACCTGTTATGTTCAGAAGAACCAGGTTTCTGTGAGGAGGCTGATAAGTCAGTGTTGGGGTGAATTATTGACCTACCTGCAGCTAATTCAAACCAGATTACTCAGAGAAGTTGTGGATGCCACATCCCTGGAAGTGTACAAGGTCAGGTTGGATGGGGACCTGGACAGCCTGATCTAGTGGGTAGCAGCCCTGTACCAGCCCTGTCCAGCAGGTTGGAACTAGGTGGTCTTTAAGGTCCTTTCCTAAACCAGTCTACGATTCTATGAAATCAGATTGATAGGAATGATAGCTATTTTCATGTGTTGACTATCTTAAAAGCAACAGTGCAGTGCTTGGACTGTCTGAAACATAGGAAATCATAGCTCAGATCTTCAGACAATTTTAGGAAAAGGACCCCAAATCTAACCTGAAGTGAGTGCTAAGAGCATCCATCCAAGCAGAGCAGGTTCAGTTTCAGCACAAGGCTGCTCTGACACACTTCAGTGGCCTTTTCTGTAAGCCAAGAGAAAGCACATCTGCACTCTGTGAGGTCCCCAGCAGGAACTGTCCAAGAGAAGAGGGGAACACAGTGCTGGGGAGACTTAGCCAATTGCTAATTCTTTAGATGTTTGTAGAAAACTTAGAACTGGCAGCCAAAAATGGATCCACAATCACAAATTTTAACTCAAGGAATCCATATTCTACAGCCTGTGAAAACACACTGGGGAAAATACAGTTCTGTGCTTCTTGTTTTCTTTCATACTAGCTAAGTAATTACATACACTGGGGAATTCCTGTTATGCATATTCTGCAAATACGAAATTTTTATCTACCAACAACTTGAAATCATTAAGAGAAAAGGAAAAAAAAAAAAAAGAAAAGAAAAGAAATAGACATTCTAGAGTATGCTTGTTTAAGGTACAGGGAGAATGGGAAAAAAAGACAGCAACAGATTAAAAGGAAAAGGCATTGCAACTGTAATATTTAATGGAGTGTTAATTGTGCAGTGGGTAAAAATAAATCAGCAGAACAGTTGTTGTTCTTAGTTTAGAGGCTGATTGTAAACATTAAGATCTACAGTTAACACTAAAAAATTATCTGAACTTATTTTTCTTTGCTGCATTTTGTATCAGGAGTTGGATGGACTTCTCTGTGCAAACCATTATTAAACAAGAATTGGGAGATACGAAGTCACAGACTCTGTTTTCTAGTGGTCTACCTACAATTAACTCTAGCATTCAAGAAAGTGACACATCCTTTAGTCTTAAAATATCCTTTCTTATATTCAGCATGAACTAAACTTCCATTTAATGGCAAACAATTATTTCAAGGAGAACACTGGCACTTATATAACACTCTAATTGTTAACATTTGTCCCCTGTCCTAGAGAAGATCAGTAGGCAGGAAAGTCTTGTTAGTGTTAGTGAAGAGCTTCAACAGTACTGGATGTTATTGTATAAATGATGAAACTCAAACCTGAAAATCTCAAAAGAATGCATTTTATATAAAATTGTTATTCAGGTTTACATCTGAACCAGCTACACCAAACTGAGCCTTTTTTCTTTCTACTTACAAAATAATAACAGGCATTCATCTACAGCAGCATTCATTAACCTCAACTATTTAATAAATGTTTTCTCATTAATGCTGCAAATCCATGGATTGTTCAAAAGTTCCATTATGTGACTTTGCCCTTGAACGTCTCCCATTCTGATTCTCTACTTGTAGTCTGCGTTTAGCTGCCTAAAATCATCTATAAATCTGACCAACTATAAAGCCCACCAGGATTTGATGTTTTTTGAAAACATGCACAATTATAGTTAGATTTGCACAGATGTTCTTAGCTCCATTCATAGATGTTCTTCAATTTGCGCCTATTGCAACATGGTGAACAATATTTCACTGCCATGAGTGTTTTGACATAGCAAATAAAAGGCAAAGTAATTACAGTTATAGCAATGTTACTGGATACATAAGTTAGAACAATAAGTACCATTGAAGCAATTCCTTTAGCTGTGTTTGGAATTTGTGGTGTCTTTGTCCTTTCCAAACCAAACCATTCTGTGGTTCTACAGTTCTTCTCATTGATGCTGTAAGAATACATTTCTATTTGCCTGATTTTCTGTTTCCTAATCCGCTAACTTATCAGGATGCTAATGCTGAATATCACCTGTGAAACATCATCCTGTGAGCACAACAGAAAATACTTTCAACTATTTGCCTTCAGACACACCTGTCCCTTCCCCACAAATTAGCTGTAGCTGATAAAATGGAGTGGAATAGCCAACTATCAGAAACATAGCTTACTGCAAAGGTCAGAAAGTTAACAGCGGATTTCTGTAATTCACAGGAGGCATGAGACATTAAGAGTTACTGTCTCATTCATGTAACAAAGATTGTGTCAAGAAAATAAAATGGTACAATATTTATCTGTTCTCATGAGAGTGTTCATCATAAGATGAGAAAAGAGCTTTGAAGAAGATCATTCATCTAATGCTATGAAGAATTTTAGCTGCACAGTCCAACACAGAAGCGGCAGGTCATTGCACTTTTTAAAGCAGAGCAACAAGACACATCAAAAATCCTAAAGGATTACAAGAAGTATTGTATGCTTCATTAGCATTCAGAGCTTTAGTGTTCCACTGTGTAAAGTGCCGGAGAAAAACCCAGAATCTGTATATCCTGTGCCTTGGGAGAGGGTGTCCCAAATTAGAGCAAGAGTCATCAGGCACGAAATGATGGATGTCCCGTCCCTGGAGGAGTTTAAGGCCAAGTTGGATGGGGCCCAGGGCAACCCAATCTAGCAGTTGGCAACACTACCTGTGGCAGAGGGGTTGGAACTCAATGATCCCTGAGATCCCTTCTAACCTAAACTGTTCTATGATTTTATGATGCTCTTGCCTCCCCATATGTCCCACAGGCATAACTGGCTGACTCATTTCCTATAAGCAAATCCTATGAAATAAAATTCTTACAGTACTGAACAAATTCAGAGGCACACAATGTTTATTTGATTTAATCCTTCTTTTAATTTTGAGAACTTTTGTAGCCTTACTCTGACTTTACACTTCAACAAAGAAATTTGTTGCGACTCTGCTAGACAGAGTGAACTTTCCATAAGCCTGTAACTGCTTAGAACTGGCAGGCTAGTTTAATTCCTTCAGTAACACTCTTCATTGCTTCATTCAGAATGCACATCTAGACACTTCTCAACTCAGAGCAAATGTTTCCTCTGATAAACTCTTAATTCATTTATGGACTTAATTCTGGTGGCAGTTAGTTTCATGTAACCCTATTAGCTTTGTTAACCCTTCTCTGAACACTTTTTTTTTTTTTTTGCCATTCTTGGCAACTGAATACTGTGTGTTTTAAAATGCAGATAAATTGACGTTGCATGACCAACTGTGTTATTTTCAATACTTTTTTCTGATATATGTTTGCCATATTTTTTACAATCTCCAATAACCTTTTTAATTGGTAATACATAGTCCCCAAAGGAAAAGCTATTTGATTTGTGAAAAAGAAAACCTACCATGCTTTTTTCTAATTGCCTCTTTGTTATTTGTGTCTTGAAATATTATCCATTAATCATTTGTAAGCTATTAATATCGAATTTGTATCCATTAAAACACTGTTCTGAAAAAACAAGAGTACATAAAAAAATAAAAGCTCATTATGTTGGATGAGGCTTATAAATAAAGCAAAAGTATAGCATATATGCTAGTTTGTGTGCATGGATATATCTGTTCCTGAACTGCTAAGTCTAAAGCATCTTATTGCGGTTTCAGGTTATAATTTAATCATAAAAATAGCTTGAAAAACTTGAAGTAAAACAAGATTTTCAGTAAATATGGTAACGTGCTAAAAAAACCTTGATTTCTCAAATGTTATCATTTTTACTACAGGACATTTTAACATTTCAGATTTGTTCCTCTTTTCTGAATGAAAGGAGATCTCATTATGATGTTTCTCATAGAAAGAGATTTGTTTTTTTTTTTAATTCAAAATAGTTCTGACAGTATAGAATAACAATTAAAAATTTAGTTGAATTGTTCTTAGTTTAACTACTTTGTCCAGAGGTCTTACCTTTATTATTTCCCCAGATCAATAATCCTCACACTACAATACACAAGCCTTCCCTCTAGGATTTTAAAACTGCTTACATTTCATCATAGAACTCATCCAAGACCAAATATTTATCTGTGCCTGGCATAGTAGTCAATTGTGATGAGAAAGGAAGTTCCTCAAAGAGGATAATGAAAGATTAATATTACAAGTGGGAGTCAAAACTACAGTTGCAGAATGTGTTCTCTGGCAGCCTGTAAGATAGAAAGACTAATAGGTAGCAACAAAAATGTGTCTTGTTGATAAGTCCTCCTATTAATGTATACTTCCTAACAGTATTCTGTTTTCTTTCATATTATGATTTCTACATGATTTAAGTAATTGATAGGTGTCCATTGCATATTTATGTTCCATTTCTATCAGTATTTCTAAAGAGAAGGTACTCATATCTGAAATACAAAAATATCACAAGCTGGTCCACACAGTCATGAAATACTTAAAATCCAAAACAGATGCATGTTTACCTATATGAAAATGAGGAAACAAAGAAATAAGAATGAAACAGAACTAATAAACCAATATAAAGGCACATACTCATTGATGTAGTGTTTCTAAATGTATAACTTGGGGGCAATCACTGCATTATGTGAGCTATAGGAGCTTATTTTCTGACATTTTATTTTTTTCTGCTAAGACTGAAAGAAAGAAAATAAATCTGAAAGAATGGCTGACAAAAAAAGCTGACAGATACAGAGATTTCAGCCATGCACACATCTCAAAGACTCCCTTTAAAAATGTATAAAATGACATCAAACAAAAGCAAAACAGATAATTAAAAAAGCTTTAAAACTAACATCTCTTGAAATTTTGCCCTGGAAGGCTGTTACTATGTAAGACTTAATACAGTTTAAATCCCTGCCCTCAAATTAAAACAAGGAGGCATGCTCCATATTAAGCATATTTTACAATGTAACCTCAGTTTCAGAGTGGATGTCTATCACTAAATAAACAGCTTAATTTTATTGCTGTTTTTCTAAGAGCTAGAATTAGGTATGTTCCACCACATGAACAAGTATAAAGTTTTCTCACTATGATCATGAACAATACCTTCTACCAAGTTATTCATCATCAAAGCAAGTTAAATAATTAATCCTTACAGCAAAGTTAGTTGAAGGACAAGAAAACGGGTTTTCTGAAAGTGCATCATATTTTCCCCAAAATTGCTTGCTGCTATATACTGTTTCAGGAAAAGATATGTTATTCACAGATATAGTACAAATTGTGTTCATTGTTAATTGAGATGTGAGTCATAAAATGGGATTTTTTTCTTGCAGCTGGCCAAAAGTGATCACCACTGATTTATGTGATCTTTAGGAAACATCCTTTATTGTTGGTTTAGTTTGAAAGTATATGAAGAGCAATTAGTATTGGATCAGTTCACTCATATTTGAAAGCTATTATCATTTGCACTTGAAAACTGAAGCCACAAAGGCTCAAAGTATTGACAGTTGCCCAGATTTTGCCCAGATTCTTAGAGGGACAGGATATTTGGTTCCACATATATGACTGCTCCAGTTGTTAGCACAGATAACATAAAAAGATTTTTGTCATTGTAAAATAACTTTGATTTTTTCCACCATATTGATGTTTCTTACTATGGTGGCTCATTTTCTACAAAATTATGAAAGATGTGTTAAATTGGGAAGTATCTCATTGTGAACCTTCATGAGTATAAATCTGTTGTCTAATTGATCATGACCACTTTACATCTTTTCCAAGATGATTTTCCTTGTCTGCAAGAGGCAATAACAGATGCTTAAAGGCTATTAATATGTTAGCAGATATGATTTAAATCTTTTTTGGAGTCTGGATAAGGAAGACAGTTGTCCTTATAGCTTTGCCATTTACGCAATACAGTTTAGTAGTGATTCATGCTGCAGATCTGTACCAGGAACTAAGAATGCGTTTCACCTGCAATTCACAAACAAGTGAAATATTTTCCCTTGCTGTTTATTCATCCAAAATGGAGCTTCATTAAAGAATATTATCAAGCAGATGAAAAAAGTTAAATAAGTAAATAAATAAATACAAGTTACTTCTCAAAGAATATTTTCAGAGTAATGAAATATCCAGAAATACATGTAATTTCCTTTGTATTCTGCCATTTAATATTTAGCCCTATCTTTTCATTTCCAATGATTGGTTCATCCACTAAATCTAGTCAAATCTAGGGATGTGCACAACATCCACAAAAGGCAACTTTATCTCTTGCAATTTCACACTGTATATGGAATGTGTCACAGAGATCCCCAGCTCTGCTGCATTCCCTGCCTCTGCTCTTTTTGGGTGGAAAGTGGGCAGATATTAATCGTTTCTCCCAAATAGGAAAAGGAAGAGTGAAATGCTTGCATTTGGAAAAGATAGCGTCCTGCAGCAGATCGAGAACTGAGGGCTGTTCGGGGTCCTTTTCTTGCTTTCACATGGTTCCTTTGCCAACTCTGTTCACACAACTAGAGACAGCTCCATCACAAATGTCCTCTATTTTAGGAAGGTTGCATTTTTTTTTCAAGTAGCTCTTTACCTTGATAATTTTTTTTACCACCTGCTTCCCAAATCTAACTATGTAACAACAGCCAGCCTGAAAAAGACCATATTATTGCAATTCTTTAAAACTGCAGGGCAGTGTGGGAAACCCCTCTGTGGATATTGTCACTTTTTATTACATCTGGTTCCTATAGGGAAAACCAGATTTTAAAAAGCATGTTTTCCTAGTACAAAAGGTCAGTTGTAGGTTGGTTTCATTTCTTTTAAATCAAGAAACATCCATACTTGAATTCAGCTTCTCAGAAAACAACTGGGATAACAATATGTATGTGTCATAGAATACCGCCCCACCAGCACAGAGGCTTCATTAGACATGCATCTACTGTAAAGATATGGTGAATCTCTTCCAAAAATTTACTTTATAGCGTCCGCCAAAACAGGGTTAAGCTGGGTGCTCCAGTGTACCTTGGTGCATCCTTACACCACTGTTAAGAGCAAAAGAAAAAAAATTTAAATGCCTGTTCTTCAGGCAATGTATGCTGAGAAAATTAATGTAGTCTCTCCCTGGCCCCATTCTAGCTCTCAAGGTTTATCCCTCTGCAAACCCAGAAATCCAAGGCTGGACATGAGCTAAGCGTAGTTGTAAGAGGTACCATTCAATCCAAATTCATGCCTATTTTAAGGTCGTAAGAGAGTGATTACTCTCCTGATCAGTGTTTGTATAAATTAGAAAGCTGTGGTAGAAAGTAGAGAAGAGGGGGACAGGAGGTTCACTATGTTTGCATCACGTTTCTTATCATTTCTAAGTAGAATTGTGAGTAAAGTGGCAACTGTTCAAGCTTTCAAAAGAGGCTTAAGCCGGGGTGGATATTAATTTCCACTAGTCACAAATATGGCCAAGCCACTTAGTTCTGCTCTAAAGGACTTCGTAACTATTAGCAACAGAAAAAAAAAATAAATCCATTTTGAAAGGCAATGTTACTACAGAAAAAAAAGAGAAAAAGTCTTAAAACACTGGAAAATCTTTTTGAGATGGCTTTCTTTCATCAAACTAAAGGTGCAGAAATACTTCTGGTTGTGGCCTCTATTGACCAACCATGTGAAAACGCTTGGCTGCAAACTATTTTCTCTTCTCTTAACAATAAATTAAACCCATAGTCTATATTGTAATGGTTTCCTCAACCTTTAAAATAGCCAACAGGAGCAAATTCAGTGTCACCTCCCCGTTGTGAAGCTTAGCACATTGCCCCATTGGATCCTGTTAAATGAGTTCCAGCTAGGAAGCTTCAATATTGTTTGAAAATAAGTTGCCATACAAGCAGGCTTCCTGAAGAGGAGGTCAAAGATAAGTCATTATAATACAGTTAAGTAATCCTCTCCTTATCATGCAAAATAAAGTTTTTGGTGAAAAAACATATCCATGTTCTGAAAGCTATTGTGTTTACTGGATGAAAAAAATAAAATCTCCTGAACAAAAATCTGTGTCTTTAACTTAAGAAAAATAATCAATAACCTTGTGAGGCATTCAAGCTGCATATTCACTAAGAAGATGCTTTATTCAAACACATCCATGTCTCTTCTAGGGTAAATCTCTGTTGTCAGCTACACTAAAACAGTATTTTCAGCTCTTGTTTTCATAACATTAGTCCTACATGACAGCTTTGTGTCATCTGACAACCCTAATCCATCTCAAGGTTAGAATATATTTTGTATTTCAAATCTCCCAAATCTCTGACCACTTAGTCTAAGTAGGATTAACATAAGCACCAGAAACCACAGAGTAGCAGCAGAAGCCAAGATTACACTTTGATCTGCTCATGTAGACATTTGCTGAACTCCAACAATACAATGAGCAGCAGAGCAGGGCAGAACAGAAAAGCACGAGCCTCAGAGTAAAGCTCTGTAACGTGTGTACTTTGGTAAGAAATAACCAGGTGCATTGTATGCTTCATCAAAACGTCTTACTTCAAAAGTTAGGGTAAAAGTACGAAAACTGTTCCTATCAGTGAAGCAAAAACCAAGTTTCACTTCAATACAATTGGTAGTCCTCTAAACAGACAAAATTCACTGGGGGAAAAATCTTCCAGTGCTAGTGGAATCCATAAAAATCATTCTTGTTCTTATACATGCATTACTATCAATCTGAGTGAGAAGACTTTGTCTATGGGTAAGCAGAGAGATTACTTCTAGCAATTAATACTACTATAAAATTTAGTTGACAAGGTTGTCTTAGCAATGTCTACTGCATAACAAAACCAGAATCTGTCTGCTACGCCCTGGAACTCAGTGCCCATACACCGCTAACTAGTACTGTGAAATTATTGTACTAACCTCAATAAAGCAGAGTATTATTTCGAATATTATAAAACTGCCAGGAATGCTAATAAAGAGGACAAGGTTGGAAACCATGAGGGATGATGGGATCCTGATGTACAATAAAAAGGGATTATTTTCCTTAATAAAAAGGGCTTTTCTGAACCTTGCAAGTCCAAAACACTCAACTCTTCATTTAGTAGTGAAAATTCCCTTCTTTTTTTTTTTGAGCTCATATGCAGTGAAATGCCCTGCTGAAACACCCTGTATCTTTTCCACTCCAAAAGTGAGTCCCACAATAAGATGTTACAAGAAAATCACCTTTGCTCTACAGCTCTTAGGAGATTTCTATGAGCAAAGGCTAGATCAACTAAGACTTGTCTAATTTAGAAACTAGTGTGTATTACAATAAACATATATTTTTCCCAGTGTCACATCAAAAATAAACCATCATTGTTTGTTATATTTTTTACTTCTGGGAACATCTATAAATTATAAGAAAAGTATATAAAATTCCAGCTGACTACTGGAATCCAGCAAAGATTTATTTTCCCTGTTACAGTTGTTTTTAAATTGCCATGCTTCACACTTGGGAAAATTCTGAGTATTTTAAAGGGGAAGTGGCATCTGCTAACGTCTGCTCAAGTGCTGTTTCACTTTATGTATACAAGGAATTCAAATGTGGGCTTTGTACGACAGAAAGAAAAAGGATCCTATCTGTCAGGTTACTACCTTTCTCAAGCTGTCTTACTGGAGATTTTCTACGTAACTGATTAAATAGCTAGTAGGAGAACAATAGTGAGAAGGATGGTAGTCTTACTATCTTTCCTGTAATTAGTATTTTTTTGGGGTGGAGGTGGAAGGATGGGGGGGGGGGGGGTACTGTTCATTAAATTTTAATGAATAACATTCCAGATAATATAGGGCCAACTTCTGCTCTCATTTACTATGTTGTAGAGCTAGACTAATAAGATAAAATAGCTTATATCAATATAACACCTTACGTCACTGTGAGAAGGATGCATCCCACAGAGTATTTTCTGAAGGAAGAGAGAGAATTTCCCTCCCAAAAAACCAGGAGGGAAATGCTTTCTGTGATCGTCTTTGCTCTTCAATGTATGCTATTCATACGTTAATCTGTGTGGTTTTCTGTTCAGCATGGCAAATCAATATGTCTGAATCCCCCAACAAAACTGTTTCCACAGCTCTTCTACTAATTTGTTAAGAAGTGCTTACTACAGATTCTTCTCTTTTCTTCTACACTCAGGGAGAAGAAAATAGAGTAAATAACACATGATTTAAACAAAACCTTTTACTCATAGATGATATCTGAAACAGAGGCTTGGACAAAGACAGGGAAAAGAGTTCACACCACCTGTCTTAGGCTACTATAAGTACATTTTTATGGATGCACAGATTTTTGGAGAGGGAAAAACAATCAGGAACTTAATCTGCGAATTGCTACTTGAAGAAACCTATAGAGAGTTTCACTAACTCTCCAAGAGCCTCATTTCTTAGCTGGAACTTAGACTTCTTAGTCTAAAAGTTAGGTAGTGTGAACATCCCATTTTTCACCAACTTTGTATATCCAACTTCCAGGTTTTAAGTAATTTTTCTTTCTTTTATTCTATTTTTACTGCTCTGCTGCAATTACAGAAGTACCAACCTGGAATGCAGCCAACAGCCATTGCTTCTCATGGATAATAAAAACTAACACATAGCCAACAGGATAACGGAGCAATAGTAACTTGATAATTGAACCTTTTCTGTATTGGCTTTGATAATCCTGTTTCCCTCCCTCTTTCAGACCAATGAGAATGTTGCTGTAGAAATATCCACTGCTTGGGCCAGTCACCTCTGTCACAGTGTCTCAAGTCAGGTTCCTTTTCCCATTTCATATAGCAAAAATATTCCCATATTCACTTTCAGAAACTATCTTTGAAGTTTCTTTATTACTTTTTCACATTAATAATCTATGAATTTATTGATGCCCTTGTACTTATACACTTCCATTAATGGTGACCTTGACATCCAACATATATTTTCTTCCTTACAAGGGAGAAGATCTTCAGGTCAAACCAATACCTTCACATAGGGCATATGCAGTCTTTGTAAACTTTTAAATCTTCTCTAACGTTGTACCTATTCTGAGACTCAAAGCTCAGTTGCTATTAACTACGGGTCTGTTTAGTATGTATGGGGCACAAAAAAAAAAATTTCTTACATTTAAAATATCTTTTAAAAGGTCATGGAATACAAATAGGACACATTTTTTAACCCATTTCTCCAAATACATAGTCTAAAGGAGACTATCAGTATTTAAGAAAATAAAGAAATTAGATCTTATTTTGTTTGGCCATATAACATTAAGTGGTGCCTTAGAGGATCTGTTTCTCTATTCTCCAAAGATTGTGCAAGAAGATAACCCGGTTAGACTGGACAGATTCCAAAGGTACTCTGAATGTATCAGCTTTCTCCTTAGCCTCTCTAAAGCAAGCATTCATCCAGAGAGAATAGACTGTAGGAAGCTTTTTCGCATTTCTTTGTTCTGAAGTAGCAGGGTTGGAAATACAGAGGACAGACAAAAATCCATTAAGCATATTGAGAAAGATTCATGGTGTCTAGATTCTTTCTACCTATTATTATGCTGGCAGTTTCAAAGAGGTGTCAATTTTCTGTGCCAAAATATGGGACTAAAACCGCAAATCTTATTTTGGATTCATGAGAAGAACTATTTATTAGTGATTCATGGTGAAAAGATACCTTATATGCGAGTATAGAAGTAGCCAGTTTGGTACTGCATATAAAATAGCCTTATAAACACACCTTCTCTTGAAATGCTTATAGATCCCACATGCTTTATATGTGGGATAAGCCCTGGGTACGAAATGTGCTTATTATTTAAAGGCTTGTTTTTATATATCAAGATCTCTCCCATTCCTCCTGATCATCCTTTCCTTTGAAGGTTCACTACCTGATTGAAATGAGAATTTCCATGCACTGCATCAAATAAGCAATGATCTGTTCTGAAAGCTTTTGTATTTAATGGCACTGCATGCAATGGGAGTAGGGAGAAGAGAGGGAAGTTTTCTTTCTAATCTACCTGGTCAACTCATTCAGTGTGATAACATCGAATCTATTGCATTACAAATGGCAGAACTAACCTAACCTTGATGATTCTCCAATAAACAGAATTCAGGTAACAAATGTGTTTTCTGTTAAAGACAGAATGAGAAGTTAAGATAGGACTGGGTTTACTTGGAGCAAATAAGCATCTAGCTCT
>JAOWBP010003503.1:24777949-24803013 GCA_028571105.1 Tragopan temminckii
GTCTTTCATGTTACTACAATATATATGAAGCAGTCAGAGGATTTATCATTCAACCAATCATGACACTTTGTCTTTTCTGTGTTATAATAGGGGATATCAATTCCTTTCACTCAGAAACTAGCTACAAAGACAAGCTAATTGATTTTAAACTGTTGTACTGTCCACCCACAAGTTAGCAAAAATAGAAAAAAATATTGAGAAGAGGGAAAAATTATTTCTTCCTTACAGTTAAAGCTGATTGGAAATTTTGGAAACGTGCCAGCAAGACAAAGTTGCAATAAAACACAATTTTGTCATTACCATCTGTTCCTCAAAGTCATAATACTTTATAAATATCAATGTACTAAGTCTTAAAATACCCATGTTACGCAGTGAGCTACTTATTATCCAGATTTAGAGGCATAGCTTTTTGTTGGCAATTTGCATAAACATGAATCCAATGCTAGGGAAGTGACTCTAGGTCAGAATTTTAGGTTGATGATTCCTGCTTGCTATCTGTGGTGCTTGAGCTTCCAAATTGCTGTTAAGCAGTACGGGAAGCAGCTGCTTGATAGGTCAGGCTTTTAAAATAATCTTTGGACATATGTTGGCAAAGAGACATGCTGATAGAAGCAATATATACAAAATGGAAAAAGACATGGAAAACCCTAAGATACCAGCTGAGATGAAGAGTCTAACCTGATGTATTCCAATGCACCAGGAAAGTATGAGGGCTGCTCCGAAAGCCTTCCTCAGAGAAGTGGTTGAGAATGAATGAAGTGGGTATTCATACAGATACCACCAGCATGAAAGATCACATGTACAGGAATGTATTAAAAATAGGGCATCAAATTAAGTCAGGAGATCTGAATTCTAATACCAGGCCCAAAACCATAAATGAGGCTTTGGTTAAGTTGTCTGTGTTTTCGTTTCCTTTCTCATCCTATGTCTCTCCTTTCTACTTAGACACCAAACTTGTTGAAGCACTCTCACACAATATGTAGAACAGTAACAACTAGACTGCAGCATAAAAGTACCGATCAATGGTAATGAGATCTATGGAGCACTGTATGCAATGGATTTTAAAGATATACATGCTGGGACAAAGCTGTGAGATTTCACACTCATATGGTAGACCATACACCATTCAGTACATCATATACCATTCTGCCTACTTAAATGGCTGTCACATAGACTGAACAAAGAAAGCTGGTTTACCTAGTGGGTAGAGCTCATGACTTCTCTAGCATTAAAGCACACTGATAGAATTTGGCCAACCTGAAGGTCTAAAGCAAGGAACTATGCAAATTCATCCTGGCAGGTGCAACAGTACAAACACATATACATGGGGTAGTCTGAAACAATGCTAGTAAAGTAGTTTGCAAATGAAAGAGATATATTTGAATCATTTGAGATATATTACCATAATCTGTTCTTACAAGCCTCAAACAAAGGTAATTCCTTAACTGTCTCCAGTATTCTTATGTCCTTAGTACTTATTTTTCATTAAACCAGCTGATACTAATGAAAAAACTTAGGAGATGACGAACTTTTTCCATAAGTCTGTTTTACATTTAAACTCTACTACGATTCAGAGATCAGAACTCATAATATTTGCTTTGTTTTTACTTCTAGTCACAATTAATAGAGTTACTTAATTTTTTAATTGCTGGATTACTCTATTGTTCATATAAATAACGTAGATAGGATTTACTCAGGAATTTGTTTTGAAAAGTCATAAGTTTTCTCCTGGATTAGCATCACATTCACTAAGCAGCTCAATAGGTAAAAAGAAAAACATCAGTAATGTCTTCTTCTGGATTAATAATAAATTGACTAATGTGCTCTACACACTTCTTGCCATTCAAATGACATTCAATGGCTTTAAGTATGGTTTTAATGCCACTATTGGAATGCTGTTAAACAATCAGTATGCACCAGCAAATCTGTCCTTTCAAGTATAATACACTGTATAGGCTCATTTCATGTTTCTTATAAACAAAACTATGTTAAACTTGTTTGGATAACTGTAAAATGAATATAAGGTTCAGTTCTATAGCTGTTATCGAGAAAAAGCTGTTTCCATGTTTTCTCTTCAAGAGATAACTGCAGAAACAGGCCAGGAGAAATCATAAATCATAAATGCATTTTTTTGTGCTTAGAATTCTGCTGATCTGCACTTGTTAGCCCTCATTTTGTACAAAAACAGCAGAATAACCCAGTATCACAGAGTGAAGGTGGGATGGATGTTCTTTCATGTGATACGTTCTGCATGATCCAAATCTCTGTGCAAACGCAAGCTACCACAAAGTAAACTAGGGCATGAATTTATTCCTAAGCCTATAACACAGCCTAACTTATTCTGAAGTCTCCTTTGTCTCCACAGAAGTGACTGTGAGTAGTTTTATAGATTAATGCCAATTTTTTCACACTAATGATTCCTTCCTCACAATGAGTTTGTTTAAAATGCAAACAACAACTTTGCACTGTGGACAACTAGCAGCCTCTATGAACACCCTTTTATACATTTATTAAGGAGTTAATAATAATAGTAATCAAATCTACTCAGTGTATTTTCCCTTCTCTGCAATAAAGCATCTTGATTTGAACAGGGAAAGATTGACACGTCTGTCATTTATATTTAGCATGAATTACTAAAAGTGAATTCTGGTACTTTAATAGATCAAGTAATTCACAAGCTTTAACAACACAATGGATTTGGTGATCATTTAGAAATAGTCATACACTGAACTTCTGCTCCTTCAGTAGCTTTAAAAGACCATTCAGATTTTTTCCTCTATTTCAGCAGTTTGTGAAGACCAAACTCCCTCTTTCCACAAGAAATGCTAAAGTGCATGCCAAACTGAAAGATGTTTCTCATCAGCTTCTTCTAGCTGAGTTGAAACATCAGCACTAAACAGGGTCTTGAAGGGACTGAAAAAAATGCATTGTTGAGGAATAAGGTAATTAAAAACAAACAACAACAAAAAACAGCAAATCACATAGCTCTGGTGTTTTTCTCATTCTCCTTGAAATTAACTGAGACTGATGTTAGAAAAGTATAAACTACCTCATTCTCTTCTCTATGGGTATTACAAATAAAGAGATTGTACATCAAGTTCATACTCAACAAATGTTGCTCACTGTTTCTCATACTATTTATCTGTAAAGGAGACAAGCTTACAGTACTAGATAATATATAAATTACAGATCTTTCGAGAACTATGGAAGAATTCAGTTCCAATTCATAGTCAGTATTTTTAACTGATTTGCTCCCATATTTTCCCAGAAACAACTAGAAAATCATGAAGTTACCTGAAATCATATTTATGATGGAAACGCTAATACCAGGTTCATGGGCACATGTTTATAATCATTATGAAAATGAGATGAAATTCTGACAAGCTGATGATTCAAAAACAATTTTAATTGATCAGCGCTCAGTAACATGTAAAAGGTTATTAACAGAGTTAACCTTCTAAATGACAAATTCTGACAGATGCCCATAATACTCGTCTTCATAAGACTTTGCAACTCAAATGAAGATTTCTTTTGATATTGATTTTCTAAAACCTTCCTAAATTTTGGAGAATTTCTCAATTTGTCCTTTCTTTAAATCTTGATTCTATCTCTGACAAGAGTAATTCCAAATGTCCTTGGTCTTGAGAGATGTTAAGTTCTGGACAGGAACAGGAAGCTCTGGCTTATATACATATGCTATAACAGTCTTGCTTTGGTATCCCAACCGATTACTCTTCATTCCTTGATATCTATGTTGTTAACTTGTTTTGATGAAGAATACTGCAGAAAATACTGTTCTGCACTTAGAAGATTAGTCTTTATAAAAATAAAAAATAAAGAGTGTGGCCTTCAAACCTGTTGAATGCTATTGAGCACTATCTGTCCAGGCTTCACGGAAGCAAACTTGTCAACAGTTCACTGGAAAAACCCTTGGGAAATCTCTCATTCTCAAGGCTTAGTATAGGCAGCTGTATATTCATATTCGTGCATGGCTACCACAATGAGATTGAAAAAAGATAGCGTTAGGATTTTAGAGTATTGTTATATGAGCTGGGCATCAATCATTATTCTTTATTATTGTTGAAACTATCCATCATATCCATCATACTGGGATTTTGATAGTTTTGAATGTACCTGCTAGTGCTGGTTCATCAGTTTGGTAATCTGATATATTTTACCATATGATGCCGTTTATCTTTGCTGACTAACTTTAAGACTAAAATGCATTATGATGGCAATGAAAGTCAGAACAAGGACCAAACCATGATCATGCATCTTGCTAAAGCAAAAAAGTTCATACTTTTAAATTGATAGGCCTTTCACAGTTGAGCACATATAGCTAACAAAAATAGTATGTTCAGTTGAGCAACTAAAGTAATTCCATATAGAGAGCTAAATAAAACATAATTTCAATCATCCCCTGCTGGTCAGAATATTAGATCCTTCTGCTTTAATACTACCCTCCAACACCAAGTTTTCATCAAGTAGAAAATATTTTCTAAATCTGAGAAATAGTAAATAAGGAAGAGTTTGTAGCATCACCAAGTATCATCTCTGTAACTCAAGACTAAATCAATTCCCTCCACTCTGATGGACACTGCACTGTTGGGCTTCTAGTCACACAACTGAAATATAAACCAGCTTTTCTCCACTAGCACTGACCTAAAAATTCCAGAATTTCTTTTTTTTTGTGAGATTGAAAATCCTTGCCAAATTTGCATATGAATAATGTCATTAAGATGAAATTACCAAATGGTCAGTATGCTTTCAAGTTATAAAGCACTGAAATGTAGAAAGTAGGCATAGAAAATTCTCAAATGTTGTTTAGTTCACTTCTCTCACTCAAAATAGAATAAGTTGTACTTCAGACACTACAAATTTTATTTTTTTTGAGGGTGTGAAAAAGGGGGAAGTCATGTGATACAGGACTGAGAAGTCTTACTTCCAATTAAAAACTATTAAATTGTTGCCACATCATGTTCTGGCAATAGCTACCTCCACTATAATAGAGAATAAAATTATTCCATAAAACAGACGAGTCTAAAATGGTGCAATTCAATACAGCCTTACTGATCCTAAGCAAGCTTAGCACTGACTAAAGAACTGATCCATAATTTATGAATGAAAGTATATAGGTCTTGGTAATGGTCTAGATGGAAGGCTCTCAATATAAAAGTCTATGAAACTATTATTTGCCAGATATTAAGTTCAAACAGAAAAGTGCATTTGACAAAAGAAAAGGAGATTGGAATTTGTGAAAAGAGAAAAGCAGTACTGGAAGGACCAGGTGACAACAATGAATTATATTAAGTTATGCAGTAAATATTGGTCAAAATCAGCATGACTATTCCTTAAGTACTGTCAGTGTTTTGAATGACAAAATTGTTCAAGCAGCACCTTTGTAAAAATGTTGAAAGCTGAAGCATTTCCCCACTGTCCTTAGAAGGAACGCCTACCACAACACCAATGCTATAGTGGTTGCTCTGAAAACAATGCCTCCTATTTTATTGTGTCATCCCACATCATCATGGTGGTATAGCAGCAGAGGTTGAACCTTCACACTAATATTCCATTACATATTTTTTTCTGAGCAGCAAAGGGACAGTCTGACAAAAAAAAAAAAACATCTGACATGAAAGCATATATGAAGCAAATGAGTGTCACTGAATTCCACCATACACTCATGGACATTCATTGATGCATGCTGAACATGATGGAGACCAAACAGTGGAAGTGAGCATAGTGAGGCTGTAGGTGGTACATTTCAGTAGCAGCAGCAGAGACAGTAGGTCACCTTCACTGGCATAGATTTTTACAAGCATGACACATAGGCTCATATTCATCACTAGTGAAAATACATGACTAATAGTGGTGACTATGTAGAAACAATGTTTTGTAGTTGAGAATTTGCTTAATCAAATAGTGTTATTGCTCTTTTTCTAGCTGTGGTATTTCTCATGCAAATCAATAGGGGGCATTACTTTTTGGAGCAACCTACATACTTAACAGGAAGAAAAAAAACTCACTCTACCCCCATTTCACACAGGACTGTGTCCTCTAGAGGCTCTACCAGAAGCTATTATCATGACTATTTTTTGCATTACAGGGCAATGGAAAATTGCAGGGTTACCTCTTCATGTGTACAAACGCTGCAGAAGACATCTAGAAGCTCAAGTTGCAGCTTCTAGACACTGGCTTAGGATGAGGTGAATCTCTCCTTGCAATTTTATTTCCTTCTCCATTGTCTATAATGGCAGATTAGTTGACCAATCTGGGAAAGATGTTCTGAAGGCTAAGGCTGGTAGGTCACATCCTCCTTGCTCTGTCTGCTGAGATCAGTGGATCTAATGCTTGAAGCATCTGAATTACTACATCTCATTTTACAGAACAAGCTCTAATTTCTTCTCTCCACACTAAAATTCCCCAAACAGCTGAATGAACACTTAAAACACCACATTGTTTCAAACATCTTAAAAGAAAGGTGATTTTAAGGAGAATTAGGAATATAGAAAACACGAAAATATTTTTCAATTCAGAAAACTTTAGCAAAAAAGCATGGCAATGTAACCAATTTCACTACAAGATTGAGATTTGGGGTTTTTTTTGGAATTTTTTTTCCCCTCATATGAAAATATCTTCTAGCCACAGCTGCAAAGATATTTTGAAAATTGGAAAGGAGCACAAAGAACTGTAGGGTCTCGATAGCAAAACTATGTTCAAGATATATAATTTTACAAGAATCTTAGTACACAAACCAATCACATGGTATTTTAATGTCTGATACATCAACTGAAGACATAATACCACCACTAGGTGAACACAAAGTTGCTATGAGCAGGAAAAGAAAATGAATTTCATACTTTCACTGCTATAAGGGTGAGATGAAGATACATCCAGTCAGTGCAATAATTGCAGCAAAAATTATAAACCTTCCTGTTCTACTCTAGGTATAGATTTTCTCAAATAAGAACAATTGAAGTGCATCTGGAAACAAATGAGCTTAGGAGAATAATGTTATCTTTTTCTGTTTCTATTTCTCAGTATGATGGACTTAGTCTTCAGGAGATAAGTAGAGTAGTATTTATCCTAAATACAACCAGATTTATCACAAGAACAGATTATTTTACTTCATATCCTTTCCAACCAGTTTCATGGTAGTGAAAATGAATCAACTCAATGTTAGTCCCAAAGGATTTTCCTTACATACATTTTATTGACAAATATATTTTAAAGGACAGAACAATAGATGAAATCAATACATTCATGACAATCCCTGTAGTTACAAGGGTAGGATGGGCACCAAACATTAATCTCATAACAGCCAAGGACTATGCAAAAGGATTTTAGAAAGGAAAGAGAAATGCCAAGGTGGCTGAAGAAGGGAGGTCAAATTCATCTCAAATAAAGACAAAAGCAGAGAAAACCTCAATGTTATCACACTTCTGTGAATCGGGTATGAACTACCACAGTTAATAAAACAGTTTCAATACAATATCTAGAGCACTGCTTTGTATGACACTGTATCAGAGTTAGTATGCTCTGTCAGTCAAATACACTCACTGTAATGATGTAATTCCCCACTACTAAAAACTGCTGCAGAATTTGTTTCATTTTAAAGAAATATTCAAAGAGCAAACATCTTTATCACAAGTTCAGTTTTTGTACAATGGTTCAAGTTTATGCAACTGACTGATCAGCTAATTGCTTAATGCTTTTAAAATTTATCAGGTAGCACTGGATATTCTGCTACTTACTTCACTTCTGCAGTTAGCATAGCTCTCATCAAATTTAGAGGAATTACTTGTGATCCGCTAGTGGAATTGAGAAGGAAATTAAGAGCTGTTGCAGAGCAAGCTCCAGTAAATTCCATCTCTTGATCTGAAATGATTTATTTATCCAGTGAAAGAGGGAAACAAGAGTTTAAGAAACATTAAGTAATAAGCCCAGTGGCATTACTTCATGACATCAGACTTAGTAAATACAAGCTACCTTCAGGAAATGCTAGCAGTGAAATGGACTCAACTTTGAGGTTGGTCACAAGCAGTCTTCAACATGAAGTAGGAAACAGTTTTATCTAGAAAAAAAATTCAAAAACCTCAGGAACCAGGAAGGTTTCTGTCTTTGTCTTTCTCCATTATGTTATCAACCATGGGATATCCATATACAACTATCTCTTTCCAAACATCATCCAATTTGAGAGATAAATCCCTTATACCACGTTGAATACTAGACTGTTACATAGAAGGTACAGATAGAATTTCCATTGTGGGTGCTTAGAAACCCTTTGCAAAAATCTCTTGAAAGTGAGGAGTTGAAGTTGGTTCTATAGCTTTTCATATGTGCTTCCCTACATGCAGTGTATACACTTCAATTCTGAAGCTATGAAACACTGAGAATATAACACTGATTATTTTTAGAATAAAAGTGGCAGATAGAAATTCTTTTCACCCTTTGCAGATACCACTGTGTATCAATGGTACTTTGTGTGATCATCATCCTTGAAAATTAACATGTCATGTAAAATTTGATGTTTCTGAAATGTATTTTGTAACACCTTGATGATAATTATGAAGCAATTAACAAGTTGAGAGCTAAATATTGTGCTACAGTGTTTAGCTATATCATATTCATAAGAGAAGCTGAAACTTATTTACTGAAACTTTCAAAACTTTGTTTAAATTTCCCATGTTTACCAGCATATTTTTAATATTATTCATCTCAGTTTTATAAACAATGCTGTTGTTTTCAGGTGCAAGACTTTAAGATGTAGAAAGGCCACATTTGAAATATTGTATCCAGTCCTGTGCTCCTCAATTCAAGAAAGACTAAGATGTCCTAGAAAGAACCCAACATAGAAGGCAACAAACTTTATTCAGGGCCTAGAGCATCTCCATATCAAGAAAAGATGAGAGACACAGAACTCTTCTGTCTGGAAAAGAGAAGGCTGAGAGGTGATCTCATCACCATAAACATCTAAAGTGTAGGAGACAAGTCGATGGGGGTGGACTCTCTTCAGTGGCAAGCAACAGTAGAACAAGAGGCAGTGAGCAGAAACTGGAACACAGAAAGTTCCATACTAGCTCAAGGAAGAAGTTCCTCACTGTCAGAGTTACAGAGCATTGGAACAGACTGCCCAGAGAGTTTGTAGAGTCTCCTCCTCTGGAGAAACTCATGACCCAACTGGACACCTACTTCTGTGACCTGTGTAGGGAACCTGCTCTAGCAGGGTGTTGGACTCAAGCTCTACAGGTCCCTTCCAAGCCCTACAATTCTGTGATTCTGTGCCATATTTTGGTGTTGTAAGTACTCAGAGTAGTTACAGCTTAAATTAAACAACCTAACTATGATGAAAACATTAACTGCCAAAATAAACATGGCAGAACTACACAGATGTCAAATGCCTTCAGACTACAGCTAATAGTAACTAAAAACACTTCCAAGTCTTTTTTTTTTTTTTTTTTTTTTTTTTTTACAGATTGAAGTATAACAGCTCTTTATGGACTTGGAAGTTTTTTTTTCAGTAGACTTAGGGGCTTCAGATGGTTTCTAAAGTTCTATTTCAACTATTTCTAAAGTAGTATACAGAATGTTTATTATGCTCAATTTATTAAGGCAATAGAGAGAAAATTAAATACTAATGAATAAGCAAATAATGTAACCCTATTCCTCTACCCAGAGCTTCTGAAGAAGCTGACACTTCTATATTTCTCACCATTCATATCTGACACTCACTCCTTAAATGTCCAGTCCTTCAGAGATGTAAAATTGCAAAGCTCTATGGGCCTCAGTGCAGTTATGCAAATTTACAGCATGCTATGTTACCTTGTTTTTATTTCTCTAAATGTATGAAGCAGCTAGGAATACTGGCAATGAACTCATTATTCATCATTTATCTATACTAAACTGTATTTTTCTTCTGTTAGCCTTAAAATATTCTAAACCTTTCCTTATCTACTCACACTTTTCTTGTTATTCACCTTTCTTCTCACATCAACTCTGCCTTTTCATTATCCCTACTTCAATTTTCCAGACCAAACATCCACACTAGTATTACACATGTTCCAAATGCTTAACAAAAAAATCAAATTAATTTTCTTATTAGCAAAAAAAAAAAAAAAAAAAAGGATTAGCATAATTAGCATTCTCTCTTAATGTCTTCATCTCCAGCAACAAAGTTCCTTCTGTTGAAAAAAGGCTAATATTACTATTAGGAAATGTCAGTGTGGTGAGAACAGTGATATTGCTACTCCAGTTCTCTATGTCTAAAGGTGACAAGAACCTCATGTCAAAAATAAATGAAATACCTGCAAGGTATACAAATCTGTGCCCTGAAGTAGAGCCTTCAGATCTCTTCTGACAGGATAGTGCTTTTATCTATGCACTCTATTAGATTGAAATAAGCAGTAGTATTTGATACCACAGAATTAGCAGTGCATTTCCACATGCTGTGTCAGCCTTAAGATATTAACCACAGAATCCATGAAGTCCAGCCTGAAACACACCTGGCAGGCAGAATAGTGACAAGGCCTCCATGGAGACATGCACTTAAACTAGAACATCAAAAGCTAGGAAATAAGCTGTTTTGAATAAATAAGCTAGCACTGTTTGTCACACATACTTAATACAGAGTAGCCTAAAACATCAAGGACAGCACAAGAGGTACAGAACTCGAGTGAGGCCTCTTTTTCCAGTCTGAATGTACCAGATCTCTTGAATTTCCATCTGGAACAGATTGGTTACATTAGAAACAGCTGAACCATCTTCCAGTCTGTCACATGAAGCAACTGCTACACTTGCTAGTGAATGCTGCCAACAATAAGATCTTCTCCTCTCCTTATGGTGTGGACACGTTTAGAGGAATTCAGTGGTGCCTGAACAACAGTAGTCTCAGTCATGTTCCACACATCCCAGCAACCCTTCTGTAGTGCACTCCAACTGTTATATTTTTGGTCGTAACTCCTTCTCACATCCACCTAAGACTTGATACAGACTCAATATTTACCTCCTGGGACATCAGGCTAAGATTCTTCTTGAAACATGTTTCTAGCAGCCTACTGCAACTGAACATACTTTTCTCATCTCTCGCTAATAGGGCTTCCATATCTCCCAAATGACAGATTATCATTGTTGTTACATAAGTCATATTTGCTAGGCTAGAAATGAACCTCCCCCTGAAAAGGCAAAAATCCAAATTTCGTTGCTCTGGTTCTTCGGTTTCCATACTAGAAACAGTTGCAATAAAGTGAAGATATTTTTTTCCTAAAAACAAGAAGGAATTCCTCAGTTACCATTGCTATGGATTCTCCTGTTAAGCTTTGGGACTGTTGGATACACACACAAATATTTTCTTACCCTCTCCTTTCGCTTTTCACTGTAAATATACTTTTTTTTTTTCCTTCCTCACCACCCCTTGTGGGGTTTGACTATCAAAGAGCATGAAGCTTAACAGAACAACAATTATTTGCATTTCTTCCTGAAGAATGCAAAATAAGGCAAAAAAAAAAAAACAAACACTTCAGAATACACCTTTTCTGGTGCAACGCTTTAATTTCACCATGAACAAAACAACTCAGAAGGAAGAGCAGACAATTCCTGCACCTTAAGCAGCTAAAGCTAAAGGAAATCTCCTGTGGTCCCTGTTTTTTTTTTTTTTTTGTGAATGAATCCAGCCCATGAAGCATGCAAGCATGGTCTGGAAATATCTACTACCAAAAAGGGACATGCGATAATGGCTAGCACCAGAGGCATATTTGATTATGTGTGTGATTAGGCAAGAGCAGCTGTGAAAGAGGTGCACACTGGTATCACTGAATGATATCAACAGAAGTTTTGCATGTAAAAAAACCTTTATTATGCAAGCAATGTTTTTCACAACAGCAATTTTAAGGGCTGGTAGAACAAACTGAAATATTAAATTTCAGCTTGAAACTACAATGAACCGTGCAAATAGATTTACCTTTTAACGGGGTAATAAGACTGCAGTTTTAGCAAACACAGAAGGGCTATAATATAACATCATTTTAAGAGCTTCCATTTTTGTAATCAGACAGTTGAATTCATTAGCACATATTCATTGACAAAGAAAAATAAACAAAGACAATAAACCTTTTTCCCCACTTAGTCTCAATTTCTCTTCTGTCTACCACTTATGCAGTACTAAAGGACTGATCCAACACCTACTAAATTCAGTGATAAAACTCCAATTGATTTTGAATAGGGCAAAACCAGGCCCAAAAATTCCTAGATTTCTTCTACCTAGGTGAACGACTGAAGTGCACTTCAAGTGAAGTACTGTCAGCACATGAGGCAGTGTTCAAACACTGTTAATCTTGTTAACACATGTTACTCTGCTGACTGACAGCTACCAGCCGTCCACCCTGCAAGTTAGTAAACTCAAAATGACAGCATGAACACAGAGTGCTTCTGAGACCTGGGGAGCCATTTTGCCCTCTTCACTAAAGCATCTCTAACTATTTGCCTAAATAAGAATCTCTCCTGTTATCTACAGAAAGAATATCTACCCATTCCTCTACTTCAGAGAAGGCACTTGTGCACGCTCTCAACTACAAGAATTTCCACAAGTACCTTTAACGTCATTCTAAAAAACAGCATATCATAGAATCAGAATTGTTTGGGTTAGAAGGGATCTTTAAGATCACGTAGTTCCAACTATTCTGCTATAGGCAGGGACACCTTCCTCTAGACCAGGTTGATCAAAGCCCCATCCAGCCTGGCCTTGAACACCACCAGGGAGGGGGCATCCACAACTTCCAGGCAATCTGTTTCAGAGTCTCATTACCCTCACAATGAAGAATTTCTTCCTAATTACGAGTCTAAATGTTTAAAGCTATTTCCCATCATTTTGTTGCTACATGCCCTTGTAAAAAGTCCCTGCCCATCTTTCCTGTAGGTCCCCCTTCAGGTACTGCAGTCCACTATATAAGATCTGTATAGCAGCTCTAATTCATATACACTGGAAACACTGTTTCTAAAACACATTTTAACAACAGGAATGTTTCATCTTAAAGCACACAGGCATACCAAAAGGAAAGTTCTGGAATCCAAAGATTGTGTTTTCTCTAATTTCACTGTAATGTCTGTACAAGAAGTTATGAAACTGTGCTCTTCTTTAAAAAAAAAAGTCAGATGTGGTCTCCTTTTCCTGTAAGTAGATGACATTTTTGTCATTATGCCAGGTAATATGAAATCATATTTGGAGCATTTGCAGAATATGATAATCAAGAAATATGCACATTTAAATATAATACATACTACTTGATATCTTAGCATGCTGCAGGACTTCAAGGAAGAGCTGATAACATGATGGATACTAACTGGAAAGGTAGAGCATCACAGACTTCAATGGAAATTTTAGGAAATCATAGAGCTCAGTTTTGAAAATAGAAATATGGAACAAATGTGAAATATTCTGAAGAAATTCTCTGTGATATTTCTGAAACAGAAAAACAAAAATCTCTGCTGCCAGTTAATGTCACAGTAACCCTACAGGTTCTAAAAGTACATCTATAGGCATACTCTTCTACCTGAACTGTATTAGTCAACCAAATATCAGCAATAGAAATGACATGGTGAAATCTTTCTTGTAAGAACAATAACTTTCCCCATGTTGGAAAAATTCCATATGTAGAACAGGGTCTTCCTCCACATCAGAGCAACCTGAGACATTCCACATAATCTACTTTTATATATTTCAGGGAGTTTCCAGTTCAACTTACATGCAATGAATATAATGAACCCTAAAAAGAAAGCTACTGAAGTAATCATTGTGTCACAGCTCAAAGGCAGCGTAAAGATTAGAAGGCATGCCTGCTGTCTCCCCACTCAGCAGGGGAAGTGAAGTCTTTTCCTTGCCCTATTAGTCAGCCTATGAATACTCACTGCAGCTGGCAAAGAATAAGCAGCTGGAAAGAGTGCCTGTGTAATAACAATCAAGAGGACAAAGAGTGCACTACAATAAATTCTGCATTGAAGCATTGCTGGCACTATTCATCTAGGCCAGAAATGGAAGAGGATTTGAGAACTACCCTCTGCATACCATCCAGAGAAACCAGTACTCAAAAAACCAAGGGTGAATCAATAACAGTGTGCATCTTTATGAGAGAGCACAGGATCATATTTTTGTTGTCAGGGAAATTCCTTGGATGGGTAAACCTGTGGAATTAGAAGCATTACTGAGAAAAAATGTGAGCAGTGAAAAACAAGATAGAATCATAAATTAAACTAGAGATTCTAGAAATAAATGTGCCCTCAGATCTGTCACTATGACTAATTCAGTATCATAAGTATATAACGCCAGGCCTGTCTACTAGATTACTGAGTCTGGTACCATAAACCAGCTGAAATTTTAGCTGTGGCATAAAAAACAAAAAAGGGCATCTCAATGAACTTTGAAATCCAGCATTCATTATGGGTCTGATCTGTAACAGAGGTATTGGCAACATTCCCTTAACAGCTAAAATTAGCAGATTAAGAATTTGATGCCTCTCAGCACCTGTGCACAGCAACAGGTGAATCAGGAAGGAGCTTTTAAATAGTGCTTGGGCAATCTGAATTGTGTCTGCTTCTGGCTATGGCCAAGCAAACATCTCTTTGGTCAGTCCTGCTTCCCGCAGCACTGATTCCATATCAAAGGTTTTTCATGGTATGGTTTTGCTGACGATGCTTTTGCAGGAGACTTACCACTACAGAGTGCTGAACTTCCCTAAACTTTCTAGAAAAGTTGTAAGACAGTGAAGCTAAAGGTGTAAGCTCTACTGTTTTGTTGTTGGAGAGATTTATTATAAAGCAATATACTTTCTGAGTCTCTCAATGTGAAGAAAAAGAATGAATGAAGCACAAAGACTTAAGGTTGTTTTGTTTTTTTTTTTTTGTCCACTCATTTTCTGTGAATTCTTTCTACCTTGAAACTTATAAGTGGCATCAAATACTATAGATATTGAGCGTACATAATTAAAGCACAGAAACATAGAACACATTTCACAGAAAAAACCTCCAGAGTTTTGGAGTTTCTTTTACTTTTTGTTGTGGTTTGGTGGGTTTTTTAGGTTATTTTTTTTTAGTCCCTTACCATCATGTGGTACTGAAAGAAACTCAAGAAATGTGAACTGAGATCCTTATCTAAATTGCTCAAGTCAGCACCATTTGCAAGAAATTTATGTAAATTTTCTTATCAGTGCTGCGAAGTAGCAAGGGGAAAAAGGGAGGAGAAAGAGGAAGTCATAACTATACTTTTCAACAGGCTCTTGTAGTTTTATTATAGGCAGAGTCTTCAAGTCAATTTCCACTATACAAATAATGTACTACGTGTCATCACAATTTTTTTTGAGACAAATAATACCAGATGATACAAAGACTATGGAATAAGCATATATTCGTGACTATAGGTTTGCTTTGTCTACTAGCAAGTGTTCCCTCCCTCATCCCACCCCTCCTCACAGACACAGACTCCAAGGCTTCTACTAGCTTGTTTGGTTTATCTCTGAAGCCAGTTTTAGTAATTCATGTCTACAATTCCACATGAAATGCCAACAAAATAACTTAAGGATGATCCTGCTCTTAGAACATAAGCAAGTTACTTGAAATTGCAAGAACTTATTTTAGTGTGGAATGCAGACAAGTGTCATACTTAAAATGGATATGCCAGTGTTGGATCTTAAAATCTGCACAGATCCACTAGTCAGTATTTTAGCCTGTTAAAGAAAAACTTCTTCCAATCCCTTGAATAAACATTTGTAGAATTAACATATATATAAGCCACAGATTAAGAACTTTCAACTTGTATAGCTAGTGAATATAATGCTATTGAAAACTGTCAAAATGTAAAGCCCTTGTGATTAAATAATACATTGCTTATAATACAGCAACATCTGAACGTGACGTGCAGAACAAAGCAGAGTGCAGTAGAGGGTCTCTGCCCCAGAGAGCTTACAGTTTAAGTAGGCAAAAAGGTAAGCTCCCCACTTTGTCCCCTGCCATACATTCACTTAACTGAGCCTCTTCAGAGAGCATGCATAACTGTTCAAATACGCAATATCCAACTCCTCCCTCTGTTGTGATGACCCCTTCCCATACCCTGTCCCTAGCTTCTCTGTTGAGGTTCTAAACGGAAAGTATCTATTGATGCTAGTTATCTCAGTGGAGCTAGCAGCATGGAAAGTCTCAACTCTTATCTGTCCTTATGTCATTTGTTAATGTATTGCTGGCTAACATATTGTGGTTCTAAAGCAGCTGACAAAACAGCTGCTATAACAGTAATCACTATCCATTTTTTAAAGTGTCTGTTAACTCAAGAGTTTATGTACTGCATTGTCATATTAAAGCAGAATACATTTGTGCTGGCTTTGATTAATAATTAACTTCTAGGTTTTGTTTTATGAGCTCCATGTGGCTTACCACTGGCGGTACCATACCTGCACATTTCAGAGGCATACAAACAGCTGATCACAGAATGCTGGCTACAATACCTGTGTTCAGAGGAACTGCACTTAGGGTCTTCCAAAAAAAAAAAAAAAAAAAAAAGCACAATTTACTCATTTCATTGTCCTTGGCTTGTAGTCTGATTTCCTACCAAATAACTTATGGAAAAAGTTGTACATCTCTCAAGGTGGCACATGCAATCTGCTCTGAGATGGGAGTGAAAGGACTCCAGAAAGCTGCCTCCTCTGTGCTGGCATTTTTTGCTGAATAGCAATGCCATTTCCCTCATCCTGAAGGCTTATGGCTACCCTGGCATCGAGCCTGAGTGACCACTGTGGCAGTTAGATAACGTATACGACAGCAGAAGTGGCATGAAAACAAAGGTTTCCCAAGTCCTTTTTTTTTTTTTTTTCCCCTAGGAAAATGAAATCCCTGATCTCTGGGGCCTGATTATGGCGAGAACTGGGCAAAGACATTGGTTGCAACTGAGGCAAAAAGTTAACGTTTGCCACAGGATCTCAGCTGAAAAAGAATCTGTAGAACTCTACTATCACGAAATACTATTCACTAGCACGCAACAATTTCTTTCTCATCCTCTGACACCAGCTCAGCACTCACAATTTATTTTCACAGCAGCAGTTGGGTGTGATGGATTCTGAAAACTCAGTCACAGGCCCCTCTAAAAAGGTAACACTGCATGTCTTTTTGTTTAAGAATCTCAGCCAGCTATTCAGCATGAATGCTAATTAGTTAAGACTCTTAGTGTCACTACACAGAAACAGAAGACAGGGATCACTTCCCCTTAGGAACATCCCTGTCTCTTGGAAGTAAGCAGCCACTGATCAACTGCTCAAGCCAGCACCCATCCTCTTCCAGTAAGCCTGGAATTTCAAGCTGAGAGAACAGTAAGAACTCAAAAAATGCTGATTGTCAATGCTTCTGCTCATGGGAGAACCAAATGGCATGGGCATTTGCTGCACAATTTTGCACTTATCACACAATTTTGCATTTACATCTCTACAAAGCTTGCTACTTACAGGCACTCTGTCTCCATTACATGTCACTGTGAGTACAACATGCTCCTGAGACTTCTGAAGTTGTTTCTGACAGCCTGCTCCATGTGAACAGTGCCACAGACTTCAAAGCATGTTTTGCCATGCTCAGCAGCACAGGCCTATCAGGGTCCCAACAGGAGAGGCTTGAGATGCCCCACTCCACAGTAGTTCTTTCACTGGTAGAGGCTGCTGCAGAGATAAAGAGCAGGGACCTGTGCCCATTTCTGCGCAGAACATCTTGTGAGCCAAGGCTGTCCCATCTGTGCCACACCACAGCTGTGTTAGAGCTACATCTACATCCAGCCTCAAATCTATGGAGCATTGCTCCTGACCTGGGCCTGCTGACTCCCAAGGCCACAGGTCTTTCTCCTTTCACCAGTCCTGCTCAGCAGTCACTGGACTGCATGGCATCAGCCACTGTTTCCAAACCCAATTTACCCTTTTTTGTGGGGCCTTCACTCGTGCTGGCCATATTAGCCTAGTGCAGTTTTGTGCAGGCAGATGGGGAGTGGGATTCGTGAGCCATCAAGACGCACTCATTTATCCCAAGGGACAGATTCAACTGTTTCCAAATGTACAGGCCACGAAGCAAGAATTAGAGTCATATTCCTCTGTAAGCTTAACCATAGCTTTCCTGTAGATGCTTGCTGCTAATAGCAACATGACATCCATAAGCTATTCAGTGGCAGGACAGTCCAAATAGATTTAACAAGCACTGACAGCATATGTTTCTGGTCACCAAAGTATTGAAGAATGAGGGTTTTTTTGGTGGTCCCTTACCTTTGCTCTACTTGGGTAAGACATTTCAGCTAAGCATAAGTAAAAGCATAAGCATAAATCTAACAGATGAAAATAATTCCTATAATTTGCCGATTTTCTATGGGCATAGAACACATCAAAAGTGAAACACTTCACACAAAAGCAGCCAGCAATAATTTTCAGACTTAAGTTGTGTACTCATAGCATTAGATTGGCTCCCTTCTGGGAAGAATTTCAGCCTAAGATTTTAATAATTTAAAAGGAATAAGTTAGCAGAGGGTGCAATGACACTGATGCTTCAATTTGTTCGTAGATATACTGGAGTCAAAGACTAGAAATCCGTCACTCCTTTGGAATTTCAGCCAAAACCTAACAGAATCCTTTGTAACAGCAAGCATTTTAAGGTATCCATGAATTAAACATTCAGTGGGCATTAATAGATCAGTGTCAGCTTAATTTAACAGTAATTAGAAATTAAAATATGCAAAACAAATGGTATATAATAGAAGTGTAATTGGTCATTCAAAGTAAAAAAAAGGAAGTTAGAAACGTAGATAAAATTCTATTTTTTTAAAAAGCAGTTTTCCTGCAACTATTCAGATATTCCAAATTTCATTATAACTTTGCATTATGTATTCACATTATCCATGACTTACATCTCTAATATTGATAATGTATAATCGTATTTGCCATAGAGTGACAGAACAAAATCAGTTGGCGTACAGTGCTTGGAGATGATTCTAGTTCTGACATCTTCTCTTTGCAGAACACTTATTATTAATAATGTATGGCACTAGATTTTCAAGTTTGCCTAGCAAATGTCACAGCCAATGATCTGCTCAGTAAAAACTTCCCTTTGTGCCAAGAACCAGCCACATGGAGAGACAGCAATATGACCTAAGGGGACTTGTGTGGTTAAAATAAACCCTCTCCACCATTTCACAGCATGAATTGCCAGAAGACAAACGTGCCCATGTTAGTGGTAAATTTAATTTCATGGAAACATCTTTCTACCCTCAAAGTAAACAAAAAGGTTTTTTCTAGGCTTTCTTACCCCTACATTTATCTATCATTTTCTACGGGACGTCATTTATAATTTATAACAGAGGCATTACCTCCACCTTTCCTAGTTGCCTATTAGAGTTGAAAAAATCTTTCTGCTGTGAAACTTTTTGAATACTTTCCTACATTGTTTTATTATCTGAAAACTAATTTCCAAGTCACATGCACAAGATAAACTTCAGTAATATTTCTCTGAAGACTCTTAAAATTCCAGTACTTTTTTCCAAATTTCTTTGGAATGATTCCACTCAAGCAGCAAAAGAAAAAGCATCTGTTCTGCTTTGTCACTTCTTCCAAGCCAAATAAGCAGCAAGCAGGCTTTCTATCCATAAACACCATGTTTTGAAGGTAGCATAAGGAGTGTTTTTAAGAACTTCATCTCATTCTGCAGCCAACCCCCATATGCAATCTGTTGCTTAGGACACATGTGTAGATTTTAATACCTTTAACTCAGTTCTCAGACTAGAATCTAACTGAAGACCTCTCTGACTTTCCTAAAGACTCTTAAGACCTTTCCAATTATTATTTCAAATAAAAAATTTAAGTAGCATGTTTGACTTTACTTAATGAAGGAGGGGCAGAGGCACCTCTACAAATATGCAATGCAGTAAAACACAACTTTGCATCACAATGGTAGCTGTGTTTCCCTAGCTGATTGTCATTCATCTTACAGTTATGTTGGACACAAAGACATAACTACACATCTACATGCTGCAAGCCAATAATTTAAGCAATAAAAAAACCACAATTTGTATATTTTCCACCTACACCTAATATCTTTCTGACTCCGTAGATGAGCCCTAGCCCCACAACTTAATTACTCCCAGGAACATGAACATTATTGCAATCAATCTAATTATTTATGTGTTTTTAACTGCAGTGATTGCATGAAACTGCCTTTTGCACATAGATTCTTCCTTTCATCTGTAAAATAGGTGCAATTCTTATGTTCCTTGAGCAGTGCAACTACTTGTTTTGTCTGAAATATTTTAACAGTAGCTCATCAAGTCAGGAAATAAGGACACACGTAAGCAAGCCTATGTTAACAACTCAATGGAACCTTGAGCCACGCTGAGTGTCACTGTAATTAAAGAGAGCTACAATGTATAAGATTCTCTAATATCTTAGCGATGTATTTTTCAATACATTCAGCTTAGCTAACAAGTGTCTGTTCCCCATCTGCCCTCCTCAGTAATTTTTCATTGATTGTTTTTAAGAACAACAATTAATTTGCGGTGTTGCAGGTGGTTTGTCAGCAGCACCCTAATGAAAGTCTGCCTTCTCTATGCGTTACTGAATTCATCTCAAAAAGTAGTCAATGGATAAGCTGGAATTCTCCATGAGTGGTAAATTTTTCAGAAAACCAATGAATCTTTTTACTTGCAAAGAAATTAAAATGATTACTTGAAAAATCTAAGCTTTGTTTTCTAGGCTATTATTTGTTCTTCTGCTATTCTTCTCAAGAGATTCATCAGTAATTGCGCTGGAAGCTTTTGACCTGAACAAAGTAATTAATTATAGGAAAATGTAAGTGACATAAAATGAGTAGGTGGCCTAAATCATTAGGTAGGGAAGTCAGACCTTTAACCAATTTAACAAGAACAAATCAGTGGACAAGACTATGACAAACAACATACATATATACCAAGCTTGAAAAAAGCAATGTGCAATGAAATAGAATTTAATTTGTGTGTGTACATATTTCTACGATAATTTTGGCAGGCAACATGACATCTGTCAATTTCTTTGAAGACTTAACTCCACTGATGTTTTGTTTGACTGAACGAAGTATAAGAATATAAAGCAATTATATAAATCAGAGTTAATACCTTGAGAAGCAACCCAGACAAAAGAAAAGCATCCAAAAAGCAGAGGAGTTAAAGAAGGTCCAGATAAAGGTGGTTAGATTGTCAAGACAACTTGTCTAGAAGAGGAATTAAAAGCACCAGGTTTGTTTATATTGAGAAAATATGTCAATGAATAAGGCAATCTACAAAAAAAGTACATAAGTGAGAAATGAGAAGGAAGAGTGATATTTAAATTCAGAGGAAGCAACTACAAGAAAAGGGAAAATATTTTAATAATAGGAGATAGTTTCTTATATTAAAAGTTCTGCATACTTACTGAATAGTTAAACAATTAAACTCATTGCTACAGGTTTTCACCGGTAACAAATATAGCTCTCTATCTCAGACTGAGGGGGGAAAAAAAAACATTTACTCTGATAAAAATATCCAGAGCAAGCGAGAGAAGAAAAAAATAAAGCCTCACTTCATGTTTCAGGGTCAAATCAATTCCAAGGCAGTAGCGATTAGCATGGCTGCAAACTATTTCACGTCTGCCAGGCATAGGATTTCTCATACCCTCCTTTGTAACACAGTGGGCTGCCCACTGTCAGCCAAGGGATGGATTCAAAGTTCCCAGCTATCTTTACATTGCAGATATTCTTATCACACACTCACACCGAACTGCTGCCATCACAGAAAGTATTTGATGGAAGAAAGTCTTTTATTTCTATTGCTCATTGAAAATGGGACTTAAAGAAAAAATTCAGGTGAAGAGCATCTTCATTTGTTCTTTACTTCTGGCTCTTCTGAAAGCCCCTCTGAAGGCTGATGTAGAAAGAGTTAGAAGGAAAGAGCAATTTATGAAAAATATATTTTGGAGAAGCCACTTAGTAACTTCTGAGTATTACTTTATCATCCTATTTCTTGCAGTAAAACTATTATGCACTCAACAGCCACAAATAAAATTTCTCCTACAATTTCCCTTGCTTCCTGAGGTCAAAAAGCCAACACTCTCACAAATTGCAATCACCTTCAAAAGAACACTCCACATGCAAGCATGACCAAAGCTGTTCCAACAGTTATGAATTATTTTGCTTATGCTCATTTTTGTTTCTCTTAAGATATTTGATTAGACCTCCTGTAACTCTTTTCCTAAACATAGTTAAGATATGAATAGAATACTGGCTTATAAATTTCAAGTATCCACTATAACATGAAAGTATTTCAGTGTATTAGGTCTTCTGTTGATAAACAAGCTGGGGGAAAAACAAAACTGTTAACAAGAAATGTAGAGAAGGCTTCAAGGATTACTTTATGTATACTAGCCTGGACTAACACCTGATCTGTTGTCAGTCTACCTGAGTGCCATATTCAAAGAAGTACAGATATTGCAGGTTTACCAAAGGTGCTTCAAACAATTCTATGAGGATGAAAGAACCAATTATGAAAATGAAGTAGTTTTTACTAATTAATAACAGGTAACTCTCAGTACTGAAGATCTCATCCAGCCTGATACTAGAGTCAGTTAAACAAAGAAAAGAAATCTGTTAGGGTGAGACTATGAACCTAATTCATATAAAAATACAGGCAAAGAAAAGCTGAACTTCCAAAACATAAAAGCCCAGAAAGATTAGCCTGCCATTAAAATTGATCTTAACAAGAACAATGGGAGATAAAATACATCCAAACCATTCAAAGCCTCAAGAAGTTGGTGTTAAAAATAGTTGAATACACAAGCAAGTAATGGGATGGCTAGTGTTTGCTGTTAATTGTTTAACATATCCTCATTACTTGATACATGACCTTACACATCTTCGCAGTATGGCAATCTCAGTTTAAGCTGTATTAGCATTTTCTAAAGACTCTTTGTTTAGGAAAAAGAAATCAAAGAAACAAACTTACTATTTTTGTGAAAATATTAACATTTGCTCATCTAGCCCATATTGCTATTTATAAACAACTAACAAATTATGAAAATGTTAGTGAAAATAACATCATTCATGGGATACAAACAGAGGTTTTGTAGAGTACTTTCAACCCTACATAAAAACAGTGTAGCACTGACATTTGCTGTGAGATCTCCTATTAATCAGTATTTGATGAAACTATACTACAGTTATTATAGTGTCGTCTTTAATCAGAATATCACATGCTAAATATAGAGACAGATTTGATAGAAAACTTTTGTTATTTCTTTGCCATATCCAGAAGAGTGAGAACAGTAATAATAAATAACAGTAATGCTATGCTTCACAAAGAGTGAAATCAGATGCGTTTTTTTTCAAGAGTCTGGGTATGTACTTTTTCCAGTTGCAATCCAGCAGATAAAATGTTGATAATTGTGCCTGTGGTGAATCCCAATGAAATGTATTTGCATGACACTGCTGAAGAAGAAGGAAAATGAAAATCTACATTTTAAATTTTACAATTGATTTTTTTCCCCCAAGTGTTTGGTCCTGAAGTTTCATGACTGTTTTAATGCAGTTGGTTCCACTTAGAAGAGATGACATCTTTAAATGTGATGTCCTGAATGTTTCTCAAGTAATTGGAATTCAGTAAACAACTGCACTTGGCATTGTCACAGACTTGAAATAAAAGCCTTATATCATGAAATATGATACATCATACTACACAGCATCGTGATCCTAGACCTCTCAAACAGAAATTTATAAAACTCACTTCACTCAAATTCCACCTGAATTTGGATCAAGAAGGCACATGAAAGTGCATGCAGTTTCACAAGCAATAAGCACTAGCCAGTTCTCCTGCCCACATAAATGACTACACACGTTCCTGACAAAACTCTAGCTGTTCCTACAGTATTTCAGTCCCCTCAGAAATGAATTTGAGCCACTGTTGGTGCTGATATCTTTGCTGTCTGTGAACACTTTTTACTAGAGTTCTTGGAGGAGAAAACAGCAAAGAGAGAATGGGCACTACAGAAAAAGTTAAATTCTTACTTAAAAGAACTTGAAAAGCAGCTCAGAGGGTTTTCATGGGATACACAGCCTGACACTCACAATTCTGCTTCTGAATTACTTTATTGCATGTTAAAACAATGAAACAACAAGGAATGAGTTAGTTGCTCATTGCATAGACAGAGGAAAGACTATTATTGAAACCTTAATTCACGTCTCAAACAAAATTCAAAATAAACTAAAACATCAATACCTGAAGGTAAGTTCTAACATTTTCCACTATTTAGTTCCCACATAGTTCAGAAGATGTACTGAATTTTCTTCCAGAAATTATAGACCTGAATTTTCCCACCTGCTCTTTCTACACAAGTAACAGCAATTATTCTATTTGTCTATATCCCAAACCAGAGGAGCTAAGGGTGGGATCCCCTAGTTCTGAGAATCAGGGAAATTATAAACTCTTCGTACTCTACAAGACGTACTTCTCTGAGTATATTTTTTAGCTGGAATATTCAAAAGGTAGAACACAATTTAAGGTTTAGACATCAGAAAGATGGTGCCAAGCACCATTAGGACTATCAATAAGCATATATAGAAAGAAATCAACTCACCCAATTGCAGATAGGGTCCCTAGCCATAGAACATTACTTGTCAGGAAGTGACCATCATCCAAGAATCATTCTCCTTCTGGAAGCTAGCCCTAGGAAGGGGGAGGAGGGAACCCTGGGCTAATTTAAGGGCTAGCCTCCAGTCATGTGGGAAGCACAGGTGAATGGCTTGTACCTGTGCTTCCTGAGCCAGCCAAACCTCCCCCTCCCCTACCCCCTCCTCCTTCACCAGGTGCTCAATCATCAGTTCAGGCTGTGACATAACAGTTCCTCTACAGATGGGTTTGGTATCAAGGTTGAACTTGGAGATGAATAGCTGCCTAAATCCTACTACTAGAGACAGAAGCTTCTGAAGCAACTCCTAGACTGAAAGGATCATGATAACCAAATAGACTACATCTTTTCTGTAAGAGAATATAGGCAGTACAGGTACTTCTG